>QLOH01000411.1:600000-941466 GCA_026901365.1 Sesbania bispinosa | reverse complement strand
TCGCAGTAAGACAGGAACTGTTATTCATTGAGTATTGTGTTTGTGTGAAGCCTAAGAGGCTGTGGGAAAAGAATACTAGTGGTAGTTGTGTACCCAGGTTGATCTTTGAGATTGTTAGTGAGAAATCCTACTGGAGGTAGGGACTGGAGTAGCCTTTGGTTGGAAAAGGTAACCAGTATAAATCCTTTGTGTCATCTTCTTTCTCTCAACTCTTATTCTGCATGAGCATACAAATTTTTAAAGTTACATATCCTAAGTAATGTTAACTAAATTGGTTCCATCAATGAATCCTACTTCTGCATAATAAGCATTATTCTACAAGTAGTTTTGAAGATATCTTCTATAAAGCGCAAGACTAATCTTGAGCAACTTTTATAAACATAAACTTGCAGAATTTTAAAAGACCACAATTCAACCCCCCTTCTTGTGATCAAACCTTTTACTTTCAACTTACCTTTGAATAAGCTAACTGACCTTTATATTAGGGAGATTGTGAGGCTTCACGGTGTTTCCTTCTACATAGTCTCGGATCGGGATCCAAGATTCACCTCTAGGTTTTGGAGAGCTCTTCACCGGCCTTGGGACCAGGTTGAATTTTCGTACACCTACCATCCTCACTGAGGCCAGTCTGAAAGGACCATTCAGACCCTAGAGGATATGCTTAGGGATTCTGTTTTTGGAAGATAAGGGTAGTTTGGGATATGTATCTTCCCTTGATAGAGTTCTCTTACATAATAGTTTCCACAGTAGTATAGACAGTGCCCTTATAGGGCTCTTTACGGGAGGATGCAAATCACCTTTGTGTTGGTATGAGGTAGGGGAGAGGAACCTCCTGGTACCAAATTAGTCCAGGAAACCTCGGAGAAGATTAAAGTTATTAGGGAGCAACTTCTGGTTGCTCAGAGTAGACGAAAGTTTGATGCCGATAGGAAGAAAAGATCTAGAGTTTGAGCTAGGAGACCATGTTTTTCTTAAAGTCACTCCGGTCACAGGTATAGGACGGGCCCTTCGGGCCAAAAGCTAATCCTCGATACACTGGTCCATTTTCATTCAATCTTCCAATAGTTGGTCCTGTAGCTTACAGAGTAGCTTACCACCCCAATTGTCCATCTTCATGATGTGTTCCATGTTTCCCACTTAGAAAATATATCCATGACCCTTCAATACATCATTAGCTCTGATCAGTTGCAACTAAGGAGGATTTGAGGTTCCACCAAAACCTGCACGGATTGTAGACCGAAGCGTTAAAACACTAAAAATAAGGCTATTCCTTTGCTGAAGGTCATTTGGAAGGTCAATCATCTGAGGAAGCCACGAAGGAGAAAGAGGACGATATCCATTCTCGGTATCCAGAGTTGTTTAGTTAGGTAGACTTTGTTTTTGGACTTATTTATCATCTAACATGTTTTATGCACTCATTGTAAATTATGTACTTGTTAATGTAATTCTGTATTGTTAACAATTTGGGGGCAAAATTGCCCTAAAGGGGTAGAATTGTCATCCCTTTCTTTTGATTCTTCTTTGGCCATGAGGCTCAACATGATGTTTTTCATTTATTAGATGTGAATTGTATTGGTAAATTTTTTTTAGTTCAGGATAGCGTGGAAGTTTTTGGCACAATGTCCGGTTTACAGGGGAAACTATGTCAGATTTCTAGTAAGGACTTTTGTTAAATCGCAAGTGTTAGATGAGGGACTATAGGGTTAAGCCTTAGAAAGTAGGTTTTATAGCTTGAAGTAGGTGGAGAGAGTAGGTTTTAAAATGAAGGGGGAGATATCCTCTGTTTTTCTGCGCTTCAGGTGCGCTGAGCGCAGCCTGAGCACAAAAGTCAGAGGCCATCAAGTGAAACCTGCGCTTCAGGCGTGCTGAGCGCTGGCCTGAGCGCAGATACTGTATCAGTCTTAAAACAAGAATTAATCCTCTCTCTCATTTTCCTCCTCCACCCTTATACCTTAGAGAGAGAGCGCAGAGTTAGAGAGAGAAGTGGGAGGGAGCTAAAGGAAGCTTGGATAGGGATTCACCATCACCACCCTCAACCTTGGGAGCTTGGAATCATTGTCATTTCCTCCTCCTCTTCGTCAAGCCCTCTTCCCCCTTTTCAAGGTGAGTGGAGCTCACCCACCACACTTTTGTTTCCCTTATGATTCTTATGCATGATCCTTCCTCTTGTCCATCCTCTTCTTTTGTTGTGTGATTGAACTATTTGGTATGTGTTTGAATGGTTGATTTTGTGATTGGATATGTGAAATTGTGTTGGTTGGAACCCTAGGTTAACAAACCCCTTTTTATGTTCATGATTCAAGTATAAATTTCATGTTCATGATGACATTCTCAAGTAATTAAGCTATTTAATCATTCAAGTGAATAGAATTCATGTTAAGGCTACAATTATTAGGGTCCTTGACTGATCATGAGTTATGTAAAAACTTGGCTTCGATTGTCAGGTAACGGTGGCGACGTAATGTCCCCAAGGGGGATACCCCTTGTAGCCTGAGCTCAGTCTAACAACATGTTAAAGTGAAAAGAACCTTACTGCGGGAAAGCAGATCACGTTTATGTCAAGTTCATGTTTATGATTATTGGAATTTTATCGTTATGAATTGTTCTTGGAATTGTTATAAATATTGTGGTTAACTGTAATTGTTTGCACTGCTTTACTCGCTAAGGCAAATGTCTCACCCTATCCGTGGGATTATATTTTAGATTCTCAGGCAGGACGTTGAGGACTCGCGGGTTAGCTGGATGTGGAGTTTATTTTGGGCAGGATGCCCCTCTTTATTTTGGTTATTTTGTAATAATTGTATAGTTTAGAACTTGATGTACTGATGTAACCTCTTGATGGATATTTAGTACATGAGTATATGTTGTTTCCGTTGTCACTACTCATGTATGATAATATCCAAGAACTGGATGATTGTATATATGTATATATTCACAGGACAAGTTCTAATGGAACCTTGTATGGATTTCTTTACTTGTTGGATTTCCTGTAATGATATTAATAATGTGCAAAAAATTAATTTCCGGTTTTCGAGTGTTACGCTTCCAACGGGCATAAGTTTGGAACCTGGAGATTAAGGTGTTACATCCAAACATGAAATCACATTTATGCATACTCAAGTTTACCCAAAATCACGTCCAGTAAAATCACATTCATTCAAACTCAAGTTTGCAAACGCTAATCCAAACACACACTTAACCAAACAAGTTGTTATATAAATAGTATTTTCTCTAGTCCGATCATACTTTAATTAGTAGTAGCTTTTTTAGAACACAAGATATTTGATGACACACTGCTAGAAGCTTGGACCTGCAAGACCTACATTAGAGGAAATGCACCAACTTTTGGCATGAGCTTCAAGCAAGGAAGAGTTAGAGAAATTAGTGCCCTACAAATAAAGGGTCACTACCCTACAAAATAAAGGTCACTACCCTACAGAAGGACACCTTGACCTTGGATAGGACCCCTGTCCTATAGACCACCCTTAATTAGGACTTTCTTGTAATTTCTTTTATTCTTGTAATTTTCTTTTAATTCATCCTCCTTGGGAGATATCTTTAGTGGGTTTATTGGTTAGTAGGTTGCCTTGCTATAAGGCTTAGGAGGTCATGGGTTCTATTCCCACATAGGATAGAAATTTGTTTCATCTTGTATTTTCCTACATAGTTGGGCGCCTTTTTAGAGGTTTAATGGTTTAAGGCTTAGCTTGGCCATAAGCCATTAGGGGCATGGGTTCAAATCCCATGTAGGATGGGTTTTCACCCATCTTTTATTTTCTCCCCCTTTTATTTTCCTCTTTGGCCGCCCCCTCCCTCTCATTTTCCTATAAATAGGAGCCTCCCCTCATGTAATTCACAACTTTGATGAATAGTAAAGGCATTATGCCAAATTTTCTCCTATCTTGAGAGTTGAGTGAGGCTTGGTGGTTGTTGCTTAAACCATGGTGAGACTTATCTAATTCCCTCGGAATTAGTGGCGTCTGGCATTGGACTTATCTGCTGCAGAAGGATTCTTGCTTCAGTGGCGTCCCTCCCATTTCTTCCTCTCCACGTTTTCTTTCATTTTCTCTCATTTTTATCACTTTCTCACGTGAATATAGCTGCTGCCCAGGACCTATATTTCGTGATTTTATTGCTTGATTGTGGTTCTAATTGGTTTGTTTTGCTCAATTCTAGATCCTGTGCAATTCCTGTCATCATTTGGTATCAAGAGCTTGATGGATTGAGCAATTTGGGGCTGTTTTGTGGCTGTTCTTGGGCGTGTGGCTGCACCTCATATGTGCAGAATTTTTCTTCATTTTAGTGTAATTCAATCCCTCTTTCAATTGTAATTTGGACTTGGACTGTTCCCCGGGCCCGAGGTGCCTTTCTACTACTACTTTGTGCTTGTCTGCTTGATTGATTTGGGTGATAATCTTGCTAGTTGGGGGCTGTTTTCGGCCGCTAATTCCCACCCCCTAGGTGTTTGTTTAAATGCCTCTTAATTGCTCATACTTGTTCTTGAGTGATTTCTACATATAATTGCTATAAACTGCTTGTTTGTTGGTGAAGTGTGGTAAGAGGAGGCATTGTTGTCTTCATTTTTCCAAAGATCGTTCACCTACATTTTCTCCCCTTCACCATTAATTGTTCATCCCCATATTCATCTCTTTACTTTCCGCTTTTTAATTTCCGCCATTTAATTTCCGCTTCTCCCATCCCTTTAATTTCAGCTCTCCCATTTACATTCTGCTATTTACTTTTCAGTTCTCCCCATCCTTTTAATTTCCGCTTCCCCCTTTACTTTCAGTCATTTAAATTCAGTCCTCCCCATCCTTTTAATTTCCGCTTCCCCCTTTACATTTCAGTCATTTACATTTCTGTCCTCCCCATCCTTTTAATTTCAGTTTCCCCCTTTACATTCTTGTCATTTATTTTTGCGCAATTTACCTTCTTATTTTTTCCATTT
This sequence comes from Sesbania bispinosa, assembly GCA_026901365.1. NCBI lineage: Eukaryota > Viridiplantae > Streptophyta > Magnoliopsida > Fabales > Fabaceae > Sesbania > Sesbania bispinosa. The sequence continues at coordinate 936,518 of QLOH01000411.1, read as the reverse complement.
ATGCGCATTTTTTGGGCTTATGTTTTGTTCATATTCTACTCTTGTTATGTCTGTTTGATTGGCATTCTGATTGCAAATTTGGATTGACTGCTATCTCTACCTAGAACTTTCCCTGTTTGATTGTGCAAAACGCTCACCTATAGGATTTTTTTTGGTTCATAGTGTTGGAAGAAGATCAACAAATCCTAATTGTTGATTTTCCTTCAAATTTAATTCCAAACTTAAAATTGAACCAAGCGCGTTTCTGTGACCACACTGGTCTTGTATAATCAACAAGGAAGTGCTAAGCAATTTTTTTGGCCATTTTTGAAATCAAGTTGCCATCACGTTTTTACAGTTTTTAGAAATCAGTTTATTCATTATTTTTGCTTTTCTGGGCCACTTGGACCAGTTTACTATCAGAAAATTCCAAAAATACTACAGTAGGTTCAGTATATTTTCTTTTCATTGTGTACAAATTTCTGTAATTTTCTGTAAGGGAAAATCCAAAAAAAGAAAGAAAAGGCAAAAAAAATAGAAAAGTACGTACGTGCCAAAAATAGAAAAAGAGGTGTAAAAAGCAAAAAGGGTGCAAAAGAAGAAAAAAAGACAAAAGACACCCAAAAAGAGTCAAAAATTCAAAAAAAATCAGAAAAATAGAAAATTCAAAACAAAGAAGTATCCCAACAATACAGTGACAGTTTTACTGTAATTTTTCTGTTTCATTTCCCTGTATACTGTAATTGAGTTGTATTTGCTGTTTTTCTTAAAAACGACAATTTTGGCAACTCTTTTTCAAAAATCACCAAAAACAATTCTCTTTGCAATTTCTTCCGTCTTGTCTGTTTTGTTGTCTGCTCTTGTGTATAAGCTTGTTTGAGTGCCAGCTTTTCTTGTTTGTCATATCAATTCCTTGTTTTGTCTTAGGATTTTTCTATTGTCTTCCGGTAGATCTTTTCTTTTGTTAGTGCGCTTCTATTTTGGGTAAGGGTTAAGACTTAGACTCAATCTGGTCTTTGCAACTTCAATCAACCTCCAACCGAGTAGAAGAGGCAAGAGAGTCTCATTATAGAAAAAGCCAAAAAGAGTGACATACACGAGTGTTGCATTCCATTGAGTGTATACACTTAGTTGAGTGGAAAGGTCCATAAAGCTTTCAAATAAAATCAATTTAAGATGTCATATAGAATGTGGAGAAAGGAGCTAGATGAAGATAGGAGAGAATTTAGAAGAGAAAAAGAAGTGAGAAGACACTCTTCTCATGACAAAGTTAATGAAAGGTATAGGAAGGAAAGCAGAGAAATAAATAGGTATCATTTTGAAGATATGGAAAGGAGTTATGATAACTCTAACCATGAAAGGAGAAGATATGAAGAAGAGAGAAAACTTAGGAGAAATTATGAGAGTGAAATTAGAAGAAAAGATCATGAAAAAGAGGAAAGGAGAAGAAGAGAAAGTAGGAAAGTTACAAAAGATTCTTTTGAAGATAGAATTGGGAGAAAGTTAGAAAAATTTTCAAATAAAATCGAAGATAAAATTTCAAAATTCTTTTCAAAATCCTTAATTGAGATAGAAGCGATAAGAAAATTAGAAAAAGAAGAAGAAGAAGAAAGGTTGAAGAGAGAAGAAGAAAAGGAGATAAAAGGAGTTCAAATGGATGAAAAGAAAGACAAAGAAAACTTAGGGAAGCAACCAATTCCATTATATAAACAAGTAAATGCTAACCCTTTGTGTGAAAACATGAATAGGTTGATGGCAAGCACTTCTAGTGTTGCAAGGAGGACAACTCAAGTGATTGAAAGGGAGTTTCCTAGACTAACTTTCTTTATACATGAAATGCCTTCTTCTATGCACGATTATATGCCTCAAAGCATTACATGTTTGAATGAAATAAGAAATGTTGATGATGCTTTGAAATCTATTGCATGTGTAGAAGAGCCAACTAAGTTTAAGAGTACCATGAAACTTACTAGAGATGCATGTTTAGTTAATTCCTTTGATCAATTTAGATTGGATGATAACAAAGTTGGATTGAATATGCATGCACCTTTGGTTTGTGTTTATAAGTTGAAAACACATTTTGGACCTAAAATAATTGTTTCATATAAAGATGTGTATTATGCTCTTGAACTAGTTAGTAAAAAGGATAAAAATTTGGATGAAGCTATCACATATGAGAAAACTTGTTTACATGATGATATGCTTCATAGGGTGCTTGTTCAAAGTGATTCTTTTAATGTTTCACCTTACATGAATACATATGATAATATGCAAAAGGTGCCATATTACTTGAATAGGTGCACTAGAATGGATATGCCTCGTGAACAAACTTGCATGAATACATCATGGCATGAACATATACACTACCCTTTTTACAATCATACTCAAGATGCATGTGTTATGTTCAATAAAAATGTTGGGATGTTATTGAAAAATATTAAACCATTCATGCCACATAGTTTCACTTGTGCATTTATTAGGGAACATAGTGTAGAATATTTTGATGAATGTTGCACATTGAAACACATTTTGTACTTATGTGGAATTTATTTTCTAAGCCTTCTCCATGACCACTTACTTCTCTTACTTGCAAGGGAGGGCTTCAAAAGATTAGTCTTTGATCCAGGATCTAAATCCATAGAGTACATGGACAAGATGGTTCAATCTCCATTGAGGGACTTTTCTAACCCTTTTCTCAAATACCTCTTGTTTATATCATATGAATTTCTTTTGCTAATCTTTCTGATTCCCAAGTATTTCTATTATGAGCCTTCACTTTGCTTACTTGGGAATAATACTTATGGGTCTTCTTCTTGTTGTCTAGGCTCAAGGAAGATGTTCAACTTGAGGACCTCTAACTCTACTCTCCAAGGGCTAAGGGAAGTATCTCCTTACTTTCTTGTTGTCATCCATCCCCTTCTTCTAGCCAGTTCATTATTCTTATGGCTTCTTTGTGAATTTTCAGATTTGAGGTCAAATCCTTTTCAAGGGGGAGGGAATGATGACACACTACTAGAAGCTTGGACCTGCAAGACCTACATTAGAAGAAATGCACCAACTTTTGGCATGAGCTTCAAGCAAGGAAGAGTTAGAGAAATTAGTGTCCTACAAATAAAGAGTGACTACCCTACAAAATAAAGGTCACTACCCTACAGAAGGACACCTTGACCTTGGATAGGACCCTTGTCCTATAGACCACCCTTAATTAGCACTTTCTTGTAATTTCTTTTATTCTTGTAATTTTCTTTTAATTCCTCCTCCTTGGGAGATATCTTTAGTGGGTTTATTGGTTAGTAGGTTGCCTTGCTATAAGGCTTAGGAGGTCATGGGTTCTATTCCCACATAGGATAGAAATTTGTTTCATCTTGTATTTTCCTACATAGTTGGGCGCCTTTTTAGAGGTTTAATGGTTTAAGGCTTAGCTTGGCCATAAGCCATTAGGGGCATGGGTTCAAATCCCATGTAGGATGGGTTTTCACCCATCTTTTATTTTCTCCCCCTTTTATTTTCCTCTTTGGCCGCCCCCTCCCTCTCATTTTCCTATAAATAGGAGCCTCCCCTCATGTAATTCACAACTTTGATGAATAGTAAAGGCATTATGCCAAATTTTCTCCTCTCTTGAGAGTTGAGTGAGGCTTGGTGGTTGTTGCTTAAACCATGGTGAGACTTATCTAATTCCCCCGGAATTAGTGGCGACTGGCATTGGACTTATCTGCTGCAGGAGGATTCTTGCTTCAGTGGCGTCCCTCCCATTTCTTCCTCTCCACTTTTTCTTTCATTTTCTCTCATTTTCTATCACTTTCTCACGTGAATATAGCTGCTGCCCAGCACCTATATTTCGTGATTTTATTGTTTGATTGTGGTTCTAATTGGTTTGTTTTGCTCAATTCTAGATCCTGTGCAATTCCTGTCATCAATATTTCCACGAATATTTGTGTGTTTAGTTTACACTGTATCTAGGTTTCAAACATGGATTAGGCAGAACCTAGTCTTAGTAGCGTTTATCAGGATCCACATTTGAAACGTGATTTTAAGGTAAACCAAACACACACTATGTTTAGAATTGAACTCACATTTTTTTATTCTAAAATATATAGTTGTGAAATCAGACTGACCTGTTGGTTTGACTAGGAACCAAAGTAGTGTTCGGTTCATTTAACCAAAAAATTGGTTGATTTTAAAATCGGTCAAAAACTAATTAAAATAGGCAAAAAAAATGGTTTGAACCAGTCAATTTTAAAAATTTCAAATTTTTTATTGAATCTAAAATACTTTTGAGATAAATAAAGATAACATTTTAAGAATTAACATAAATATCTACTTTCTCCATTTTTTATCCGTCGTTTAAGGTTTTTGCACATGGATTAATGAATGCAATAACTATGTCTTTTTAATCCTATTTTTTTTCCAAAGGTTTCATTTCTCTTTCTTTCATTGATACATTTAGTATCTCTCATTTCTCAATAACTATGCATAAACACCATGTGTTTATATTCACATTGTTTACCTCTTAGTCTCTTACCATACATTTTTTGTTGGAAACATAAAAAATACATTTATTAAAACTTTGAACTTTTAAAACATTTATGATATAGTTTTATAATAAATATTTTTTAAAAAAATAATCTGATTAGGATATGAATAAAATTGAAAAAATAGTATTTATTATTGCCTTAATATTTGAAAATGATAATTATTTAAAAATTTGAAACACTAAAACAATAATTAAAAAATTGGAGGGAGGATAATTAGAGCTGTCAATTCGGGCTACCCAGCCCAGTCCGACCCGCCTCAATGTGGGTAGCGGGCTTTATCGGGATGAGCTAAAAAGCCCAGAAGTTATTCGGGCTTCTAAAATAGGTGCTCGAGCCCTACCTTTTTGCTGGTTTTTTGCGGTTAGCCCGCTTTTTGGAGGGTTTTTATGGGCTACCCGACCTTTTTGCGAGTTTTTTTCGTGTAGCGGATTTTACGGGCTAGCCCATTTTACCAGCTCTAAGGATAATTCACCCTTTTAACTACATTTAACCGTCTACATTATTAAAATGTTATGAAACAATGATATTGTAACATTTATTGCAACATTTTTCCAATTAAATATTAGTACACGACACGTTAAGCATCTTTTTACATGCACGTTTAATTTTTATACTCTTTAAATATTATTAAATGTTACTCAATCTCAATTATGTAGTATTTTTATTATTAATTTTTTTATAACATATATAATAAACTTCTTTATATTTGTTTATAATTTTATATTTTATATATTATATGATTTTATGTAAGTTAATTACTTATATATATTATATAATATTAAAGATATATATTTAATTATAATCGTTCGACCACAATTGAACCAATTAACTATGGACCAATATCTTTACTAATTCAATTACCAATTTGATTTTTAAAACATTACTAAAAATATTCTTTGTTTCTTGTTACTTTATATTCGTCTCTAGCTAATAGCTAAGGGTGTAATATATCATAATTATTTACTACACCCAAAATTACTTAAAAGCCCACATACATTTTTTATTTTTAGAAAATTACTCAAACCCCAACTATTTTTCATTTCTTACTCCAACCTCCATTCTAAATTAATAATTAAATAAATAAATTATTATTCTTCATGATCATTTGATTCTTGAAAGTAATAAATTTATTATATTTTATTAATTTTTTATTACAAAAAATTAAAATAATTTTATTATTTGAAGAAATTATAATTTATTTTGTTTTTTTATTTTCTAAGGAATTATATGAAAATGGTTTGTAGTTAACCAGGTTTTTAAAACACCCACTGGACACCAAAAATCACCATGCATGAAGAATAACAAATGCTTTAGGTATTATCCTAAACAATTTTCAAGCCTCCACCATTGATGATTAAGGTGGTTATCTTATAGGAGAAGAAGCAATAGACATATCATTGAAAAAAATGATATAAATCTTGACAATTGTCTCATGTTGTTGCCTACAATATTGTAAATGGTGTAATCATAGTAGTTCGATCAATTACTTATTTACGTTTATTAATAAAAGTGATGATCGAATTATAGTTGTTACTAGAAATAAAGTCGTGTGTTGCACGGGTTTGTTTATATTTAATAATTATTGCATTTTTGGAAAAAGATATTTAAAAAAGATTTAATTAATATACATTGTTAGTATAAAGAAATTTTACATAGATATCCAATGGCGTGTGGCCACATCATTTAATGAATGTTACACTCATGTGTTATTAAATTTAATAAATGATATGGCAACACATCATTGGATGGTTGTGTAATTTTTTTTTACACTAACAGAGTGACAGTGTATATATATTAAACTCTTAAAAAATTGTATGGAAATAATTAAGTAAAACATAATAAGAATGGGTATGGATATAACAAATGTAATTATATTGAAAAAATCCATATTAGAAATATTATTATATAATTAAATATTATAATATTAGTGTATACAGTGAATAGATAAAATAGTAAGAATATATAACATGATCTGAAAAAGTGTTTGATATCATGACAAAAAGTGTTGAGTCTCAAAATATTATTAAGGAAATTAATAATGTTTAAAGTCTCACAAATCCTAAGTTTTAATGACAACAAATTTGGTTTAAAGGATTATTTTTATAAGAACAGTTTCACTTGAAGGTAGAATGTTTAAATGTTTCAGCAATCTTTCTGAAGAGTGACTCTCTGATATAATCCAACTCTCCGAAGTTGAACCTGCTGATATGAGGAACTTTCTGAAGAACAAAATCCTGCTGAAGTCCATTCATCCTTCTGAAGAACTGTTGTATTAAAAGAGAAGTCTATCTATTGAATACCTACACCGTAGCATTTGACTTAAATCATGAGGTTGTCTGCTCAAGACTCCAATGCATCATTAACGTCTGAAGCAAGTTTGATTCAATTAAGGAATGTTACAAAGATCCTTTATGAGGTATTTCAAGTCTTTCACCAAAAAGGAAACTGCTGTAACCTGGTACCTGCTGTGTCAGACCCTGGTACCTGATCCTGCTACACAAAGTTTGAAGCTTTTGAAGAATTGTATCACAACGGTATTAACAACATTAAATGCTATCTCACAACGGTGTTTTCATCAATCTTCAACGGACTCAAGATGTCATCTTATATAAAGCTTCATGAAGTATTTTACAAGGGAGAGAAGAAAATTATTATCAAGCCATTACGATGCAAAAATTTAAGCTGCTACTCTCTGATATCTTTATACATTGAAATCTTATTTTTGTATCCTGAGTTATACTTAGTCATCTTTTGTACAAGATCTTATCTGTTTAAGTTTCTCAGGAACTTAAACTTTCACTCATTGTAAACACTTTCAAGTGTCTGAGAGCCTGGAGAGGCTTGGTGGAACAAACAATACTTGGGTTTGAGCCTGGAGAGGCTTGTCTGTAAAATAATACTTGGGTTTGAGCCTGGAGAGGCTTGTCTGTAAAACAATACTTGGGTTTTAGCCTAGAGAGGCCGTGGATAAAAGAATACTTGTAACTGTGCTCAGTTAGTGAAAATCCTTTGCTGGTTTAGCATTGGGACTGGACGTAGCTCACGGTCGATATGAGTGAACCAGGATAAATCTTGGCTAAGTCTTTTCAACCCTTATCTCTTTATATTTGTTAATTAAGCTAACGGAAGGGTTCTGAATAATCAGTTTTATAAGCTTGAACTTAAATCAATCTCAAAAGCTTTATAGAACAAGTTTTCAACACTGTCTTTTGGACCTGCTGAAGTGCTTCAGCAAGTCACTGAAAAACCCAGTTTCAGCAAGTTGCTCAAAACCTCTGTTAAAGTCTTTGCTTGTGAAAAGTTTTCATAAAATCTGTTTGAAATTATAAAACACTATTCAACCCCCTTCTAGTGTTTCTATGGTTTCTACAGTTGGTATCAGAGCTCAACCTCAAGTTGAACATCTAACAAGTGCTGAGGGAAGAAGATCCAAATGGAACCTCAACAAGCTATGGTCTCTACATCTCTGATGGAGCATCTGTAACCAGGCCTCCAGTCTTCAACAAAGAGATTATGTCTACTGGAGAGAACATATAAAGCTGTTCATGGAAAGCTATAATCTAAATCTCTGAGATATAGTTGCTAATGGTGACTATGTTCCCATGAGAAATGCAATACCCATTTCCAAGGCTGAGTGGTCCTATGAGCAAAAGATTAAAGTTCAACGCAATGCTCAAGCCAAGCTCTACTTAATTTGTTCTCTGAACAAAACTGAGTATGATATGGTTAAAGGGTTCAACTCTGCCAAGGAAACATGGGATTGGCTAGCTTCATCTGCTCATGAAGATGATGAAGATTACAAGTCCGAAGAAGATCTCACTTCAGAAAGTGAAGTGATAAGTGTAAAATTAGCGTTAATTTCATATAGTTTTTATTACACTTATCAAGGATTAAATAGTAATTCATGCCCAAAAATATCCCTTTTTGTTAATAATTATAATAATTGTATTTATTTGATGTAAATTTGAATATGATGCTATTTTAAATAGAAATCTGTGATTTTATGCAGATTTACAGCAGATTTGGGACAAGAGTAAAAATAACATCAGAATGGAGGAGGTTGCAGATTCAAATTCAAATAAATAAAGGATAATAAGAGAATCCTGCAAAGAATATCTCCAATTCAAATACAAAGCAGATAAATACAAAATAATTCGGATAAAGGGATAAAGGGAAAACCAGATAAGATCAGAAAGAGATCCAGAGGTTAGATCCACAAATCAAGGGAAACAGCAGCGCGTTCCACGCTCCACACGCGCTAAGCGCACATGGAGCGTATGAGCAGAGTGGCCAGGCTTCATGTGCGCTAAGCGCACATGAAGCACGTGTCCTGATTAATGAAGCCGCGCGCAGGGTGACGTCAATTAATGAAAGAGAAGCTCCTGATTGGTCAAGCTTCAAAACAGTGACGTCAATTAATGAAAAGGCAGCCTCTGATTGGATAAGCTACACACAAGTGACATCACAGCCTGATCTCTTCAAGGTTTCCCAAACTCTATAAATAGATCCCTTTGCATAGGTCACGAGGAGGTCCTCGGGACCCGAAACACTGATACAGAGAGAGAGTAGTATAGGATTGAGAAAGGTGACAGATTTCTCAGTAGTTTGTAATGGCTACCATGAGTAGCTAAGCTCTCTAGTAGGATTTGATGTAGTAGATTCAATCCCCTTGTGTATAAGAATTCTCTTTTCTATTTTATTTATGATTCTATGCTTGTAATTTATCGGTATCTTTATGCTGTGTGTAATGCATCAACTCCGCGCGTGCGCCGGGATGGTAGGCTAGTGCTCTGGATACAAAAAGTGGAACTCCGGCTAGTATCAGAGGTAGGTGAGCATGGAGCTGTTCATGAAGTTTATTCTCGGATTGCTAAAGGTACTCGGTTTAGTCATATCGTAGCATAAGGATTGTATTCTAACGGTCGGAGGTTCAGTGAGTGACACACCCCTCCATAGGTGCCTTATGTGAAAGTATGGCTAAATCGATAGCGCTAATTGCAAAATACGGGGAATGTTCGGGGTTGCCAAATGCCACTTTGAATGCCTGTAGAGAATAGCTTTTGGCGTTTAATTATGATGTTATAGGGGAATTTGCGGGTACGATAATTACCAGGCATGCCTTATAATTATTGTAATTAAACAATGCTAAGGTAATTACAAGTACGATCATAAATAAGGGAAAAGGAGTTCGAATACACAAGGGGGGAGATGAAACGAAATTAAATCCTAGTCCTAAATACTATTTTCTCGTGTTATCTTTGCTTATTTTATTCCGAAATTAACCAACCTTTTTACCAAAACGTTTTATTGAAAATACAATTGCTTTAACTCTACAAGTTAAAACCGCTCCCTTTGGATACGATACTCTACTTACTCTAAAACTACTAGACTACTGGTAAACTTGCCAGGAAACCCATCAAGTTTTTGGCGCCGTTGCCGGGGAGCGGTGTCTCAATTTGTATAATTTTAGTTGATTGTATTTTCGATTGTTTCAAAATTTTCAAAAAAATTATATTTTTAAATTTTGTTTTAAAGTTTTTTTCTTTTTTTATTTTATTTTCGTATTTTATTTTTATTAAAAAAAAATTTATTTCTGAAATTGGAATTTGAAATTTAGCTTATCTTATCTTCAATGCTTATCTTGTTTGAGTTCTTTTAGGAATTTAGGATAAGTAAATATCTTATTTCAAATTCAAACTCTATCTTAGAATTTTAGGATTTTATTTTTTATTTTTTATTTTCGTTTTTTTAAAAAAAATATTTTGTTCCACCTCCCTGAGCTAACAATTGTTTGAGATTTTTGAATAGTGCTGAAGACAGGTATCTCAAAATCAATTAATGGAAGGAACACAAACCAGAAGGACTTTAGGGGACTATGTCAGAAATCAAGGCCCTCGCTATCATTCCAGCATTGTGCTACCCACAATTGCAAGGCCCTTGGAGTTGAAAGCTGCTCATCTCAACCTCATAAACGCAAATCAATTCGCAGGATTGGATCATGAGGATCCACACAATCATCTTTCTAACTTCTATGAATTGATAAGCATTATGGGATTTGACGAAGGAGACTTAGAAACTATATACTTACGTCTTTTTCCTTTCTCTTTAACAGGAAAAGTAAAAGAATGGTTGAAGACAAATCCCGGTCAAAGTCTAAGCAGCTGGAAGAAAGTAGAAGAAAGATTTCTCAGAAGGTTTTACTCGGTTTCACGATTCTTGCAGGCACAAATGAAGATATCCACATTCAAGCAAGAAACCATGAACCACTTCGAGAAGCTTGGGAAAGATACAGGCTATTGCTGCACAATTGCCCAAACCATGGTTACGATGACTCAACCCAAGTAAACATCTTCTGCAATGGACTCAGATCGGACTCCAAGACCTTCATAGATGCAGCAGCAGGAGGAACCATCTTAGCAGTAAGCGCGGAAAGAGCAGTTGAGATAATTGAGAATTCTACACTCAGTTATCAATCAGCTCAACTATGGGGACGGCCAGAACCAAAAGAAGAATCGACCGAGCTAGTGGACATGTTGCTGGGAAAAATCAAGCTCCTAATACAGAACCAAATGGCAAGACCAGAGCCAAGCATCACATTGATTTGTGATTTTTGCAAAGGTAATCATCTAAATGGCCATTACTCTCTCCCTACACTGCAAATAGAGCAAGTCAACTCTTGGGAAGGATTACAGAAGAAGGACGAGCCATCTCAAGATCAAGCCAATGATTTAGCATTACCAGATATCTATCTCAGGATTGAGGAGAAGCTTGATCAACTGATGCATGATATGAATGCCAATCAGAGGACTACAGAGACAAGATTCAGAAACCTGGCAACTCAAGTGGATCAATTAAGGGAGCAATTTTCTGCACAGCAGGAGCATTGCAAATCAATATCCACCAGGAGTAGTAAGGTAATAGGAAGGGGGATTGGTGATAACCATGTTATAGAGAAACAGATTTTAGAGAAGGAAGTGGATGAAGAAGAGGTAAAAGAAGAAAAAGAAAAGAGTGAAAAAAGAGAGGTTGAGAAAGTGATTGAAAGAAGAGGGGAAGTAGAGAAGTACTTACCATATCCAAAAAATCCCTCCAAGAAAGATATAGAAAGACAAGTTGCCAGATCCAAGGCCAGATTAAAGGACATTTCCAATATATTTAACATTCCAACTGATGAAACAGTCGAGCAGATAGCAGAAATAAGAGCCAACTTTCAGTCGGAACGGATCTCAGCAAAGGCTCAACCCAACCTTGAAGAACAGAGTGATGACATGACCATGAAGCAGAAGTAAAGGAAGAAAAAGAAGAAGATGGAACAGAGAAGATTCTGCTTAAAGAAGAGATTGACAGTGAACAGGGAGATAGCGAGTCAAATCCCGAGAAAGGAAGGGAAGTGGTACCAATACCAAAGACCTTGCCTTATCCAACTCAGCAAAAGACTCCAAAGAAGAGAAAAGTCAGGCCAAAGGAGTCAGCAACATGGTCTAACTCCAGACACAAGACCAAATGGTTAGATTCAAGTTTCAGCCACAATTGGTCCGAGGCAAGAATATGGGTAGGTTCACTACCAAAAGGAGTCAAGGGTACAACACAGAGGCTGGCGAAAGGATTTCAGTATCAGCCACCCTAACAGAGCAGGCGTCGAGCTATAAGAAGTTAAACAAGCGCTTCCTGGGAGGCAACCCAGAGATTTTTAAGTTTTTAGTTTGTTTTCTTTTGTTTTTGTTTAGTAACCAGGATCTTTCATTTTTTTAGAATTTAGGAAATTTTCAAAACTAATTGGAATAAGTTTGTGGAAAACAAAATATTTTTTTTTAAAAACAATAGGGAGTAGCAGAAAACGTGACTGCAAATTGCAAATTCTCATTCTGCTTTCTGCGCTTCAATTGCGCTAAGCGCAGGAGAAGCGCACAATTGCAATTTTAGTCACTGTTTTCTGCGCTTGGCGCAGGTGAAGCATAGCAGTACAAAATTTTAAAAATCTTCTATTTTCTCATGTACTGTTTCTCTACTTCCTAAGCTTTCTTTTCACTTTTTCCACTAACAAACTTCAATCAATTTTGAAACTTTCATATTTCATGCATTTTTTTTTTATTTTTACCAATTGCAATCTTCATCTATTCTGTTTTCATGATTTGCACTTTAGGATAGCAACTTTAAGATTATGAATATTATTGAATATATGCTATCTTAAATGTGTTTTTGGCTGTGTAGAACATGAAGAACAATTTGCTTGATTAGAATACTCTTTGTTTTGCGAGTTATTAAATTTGAAAGTGTTATGCTCTATTTCTTTCAAAAATTTTAAACTTTCACTTTCCATGAAATAATTGAATACTTGCAAAACAAATGAGTATATTCTGTTTTTAGGAAGGCATTACCAAGTGCAGTAAAATTTTTGTTGAGAATAATTCTTTATGCATGCAATTGGTTAATGATAGGCTTCCATGTTCTTCATGAATTGATGTTTGCAATAAGGTATCATTGAAATTAATTTGTTTTTAGCAACTAATTGTTGTTATTTACCTTTTCAGATACCAGGACTAAATTGCTAGTCTTTCCCGTGGCTTTAGCTCACGAGGAGAAGACATGAAGAAAAGGATCATAGAATATGATCCCATGAGATTCAAGAGTACACAGGCTGCTGCAAGACCCATAACCAGGCACGCTGTTTGAAGAGTTCCGGATATTCTAGCAGTGGCCTGGGGACAGGCCTATTCTTCCAGGAGGGAGGTGAAGCAGCAGCAGCTGGAGAATATGATAAGGATCCACAGAATACAGAGGATGAAGATTGACATTGGTGTTTTTCTTTCTTTTCGTTCTTTTATTTTCTATTTTCTTTTATTTTATAGGATTAATTATTTTTTTATTTTTATTTTTAGGATTTTTAAAATTTTTAGGACCTAGGAATTAGGAAAATAAGGAAATTTTTTTCAAAATTTCTGAAATTGGGCAGTTTAACTAACCAGATTAGGAAAGAAAAGAGGTCTTGTGATTAATCCCATAATCAATTAAGATTAGGATACTTCACATGAGAATCTATCGGGGTAGTTAATTAAAACCAATAAATATTTTATCAAGGAATTTAGCCAAGTAACCGGTGAGTTGAGAGCCCAAACAGTAAATTGAGAGTTTTTCACCGCTGTCTGTCAATTTTTATTGGTTGAGTTTTTAGATCTTTTGCTATTTTTGGTAAATATGGAAATGAGAAAGGCAAAAATTTGTTTTTAATATATCTGCCCAGAGCCAAAAAGCCAACCTTGGTACAATTTTTCCAATTTTTGAATACCCATTTTGATCCTTAATTAATTATTCTTGTTCACCCTAGCCAAAATAAATATATATATCCTGTCCCTCACACATTTGGGATAGAGAGCAAGGTGACAAGTAGAAAAATAATGGGAAGAAAAGGTTGCAATTCCAAGGAGCAGGTACAGAAAAACAAAAAGAAAAAGAAGATCACTCCCCCTAAAATCAAAAAGAAAAAGTGAATAAATTGAATAAGTTGGGGGGAGTGCATCTTCAAACAAGGAAAGAGGCCTGCAAAGAAAAGAAATAAATCAAGGAAAAAATGGTGGAAGGAGAGAAAATCAAAAGCAACATCCAAAGATGCTCTCTATTCTAGATGTTTATTGTTTATCCAAGAAAAACCATAATTTCTTGATAACCCAGCCTCATTACAACCTTGAAAAGACCTTTTGATCCATATCAACCATAAACAAGCTTAGGAACTAGAAACAACTATCAATATTAGTTGTTCAGCAGTGGTGAAAATATTGAGGGAAACAGTACCCGTGAGCATGAGTGAAATTCCTTGGTATTTTGTTTATTGCTTTAATTGCTACTACTGAGAAACTTCAAATTGTTGTTTGTGTTCTAATTTTGGTTGAGCTACGGTAATATCACTTGATCTTAATGGTTCCTAAATTGAAAAGTGACTTCTGCCTAAATAAAGAGATAACAAAAATTTTTCTTCTTGTATTTGTTTTGAATTTTTATCAAGGGTGTTTTGAAATTTTGACTGCAAGGGTGTCTTGCTTGAGGACAAGCAAGAAATTAAGTTGGGGGGTATTTAATAAGTGTAAAATTAGCATTAATTTCATATAGTTTTTATTACACTTATCAAGGATTAAATAGTAATTCATGCCCCAAAATATCCCTTTTTGTTAATAATTATAATAATTGTATTTATTTGATGAAAATTTGAATATGATGCTATTTTAAATAGAAATCTGTGATTTTATGTAGATTTACAGCAGATTTGGGACAAGAGTAAAAATAGCATCAGAATGGAGGAGGTTGCAGATTCAAATTCAAATAAATAAAGGATAATCAGAGAATCCTGCAAAGAATATCTCCAATTCAAATACAAAGCAGATAAATACAAAATAATTCGGATAAAGGGATAAAGGGAAAACCAGATAAGATCAAAAAGAGATCCAGAGGTTAGATCCATAAATCAAGGAAAACAGCAGCGCGTTCCACGCTCCACACGCGCTAAGCGCACGTGGAGCGCATGAGCAGAGTGGCCAGGCTTCATGTGCACATGAAGCGCGTGTCCTGATTAATGAAGCCGCGCGCAGGTGACGTCAATTAATGAAAGGGAAGCTCCTGATTGGTCAAGCTTCACAACAGTGACGTCAATTAATGAAAAGGCAGCCTCTGATTGGATAAGCTACTCACAAGTGACATCACAACCTGATCTCTTCAAGGTTTCCCAAACTCTATAAATAGAGCCCTTTGCATAGGTCACGAGGAGGTCCTCGGGACCCGAAACACTGATACAGAGAGAGAGTAGTATAGGATTGAGAAAGTTGACAGATTTCTCAGTAATTTGTAATGGCTACCATGAGTAGCTAAGCTCTCTAGTAGGATTTGATGTACTAGATTCAATCCCCTTGTGTATAAGAATTCTCTTTTCTATTTTATTTATGATTCTATGCTTGTAATTTATTGGTATCTTTATGCTTTGTGTAATGCATCAACTCCGCGTGTGCGCCGGGATGGTAGGCTAGTGCTTTGGATACAAAAAGTGGAACTCCGGCTAGTATCGAAGGTAGGTGAGCATGGAGATGTTCATGAAGCTTATTCTCGAATTGCTAAAGGTACTCGGTTTAGTCATATCGTAGCATAAGGATTGTATTCTAACGATCGGAGGTTCAGTGAGTGACACACCCCCCCGTAGGTGCCTTATGTGAAAGTATGGCTAAATCGATAACGCTGATTGCAAAATACAGGGAATGTTCGGGGTCGCCAAATGCCACTTTGAATGCCTGTTGAGAATAGCTTTTGGCGTTTAATTATGATGTTATAGGGGAATTTGCGGGTACGATAATTACCAGGCATGCCTTATAATTATTGTAATTAAACAATGCTAAGGTAATTACAAGTACGATCATAAATAAGGGAAAAGGAGTTCGAATACACAAGGGGGAGATGAAACGAAATTTAATCCTAGTCCTAAATACTATTTTCTCGTGTTATCTTTGCTTATTTTATTCCGAAATTAACCAACCTTTTTACGAAAACGTTTTATTGAAAATACAATTTCTTTAACTCTACAAGTTAAAACTGCTCCCTGTGGATACGATACTCTACTTACTCTAAAACTACTAGACTACTGGTAAACTTGCCAGGAAACCCATCATGAAGAAGACCCATCTGAAGAGATTACTTTGTGCTTTATGGAAAATCAACTCATCTCTGAAGACACAGAGTCCAAGGTGACATCCTTAACTCTTCAAGATGAATATGATGATCTAGTTGATAGTACCAAGGAACTCTTCAGAAAGTATAAGAAACTTTCTAATGCATATACTGCAATATGCAACAGAAACAAAGATTTTGAAAAAGAAAATCTTATACTTAAAGAAGATCTTCAGGTACAAGAGAATAGTAAATCCAAAAATCTACTTGAAGAAAAACAGAAACTTCAAGGACAGATTAAGGATCTTACCAAAGACCTAGCCAACTTTACTGAAGGAACTAATAATCTTAACAGATTATTGGAAACTCAGAAAAGGTTAAATGACAAAAGAGGCTTGGGTTTCTTTGGGAAACTATCACCTAAATCATCATATTCTAAGTTGTCTAGAAAGGTTAAGAAAAAGGTTGATGGGTGTCCTCACTGTGATAAACATAGACTTTTTAAGTCTGAAATAAGCAGAAAGAGGAACCTGTACCTGTAACTGACCCTGGTGGACCCAAGAAAATATAGGTACCAAAACTCCTTATCATTTCTCTTGCAGATGTGTTAAACAAATCAAAGAAAACTCCTAGAATCACTGCAGAGGAATGGATGAGAGGAACTCTTAATGAAAAGAAGGTTTATGTTCCAAGAACCTTTAACATAAGCTGCTGAAGCAACAAAGGCGTCTCAAGAAACAATGTTGAGTCTCAGCAAATACATATCATCAACTCAAATCATTAAGTATCCCTGCTGGTAACATTGTTTAATATTGCAATTCTTAATATCTCAGATTATTTGTTTTATGTGAAAATCTGTGTGCATGAACCTATCTGAAATACATGAACTTTCTGAAATGTATGTTTGCTGAAATTCATACTTGCTGAATTGCATGAACTTGCTGAACACATATACTTTCTGAAATTGACACTTAATGACGTGGCAACCTGAGACTGTTGGCTTTTCACCTATCCTCTGAAGCTGCATGTTCGCACGACTCCCTATGTCTGCGCAGTCTGTAACTGCCATCATTAATGCTATCTGAGTCTATATATAGCGCGTGGGAAGCAGTTCAAGTCTTTCACTCTCTCTTTGCCTTCTCTCTGCTGCCAAGTGTTCATGCAACCTTTGAGCTCTCAGAAACTCCCTGCTCTCAAGTTTCAAACCTTCCTTAACCCTACTCTCTGCACTACCTTCTGTTCTGCAATGGCCCCCAAGAAGAGTGATGGTGCTTCATCAAAAGCTGGTGGAAAGATTGTCCCTAGCAGATGTGTCAACTTCAAGAGCCTTGTTGAAAATGGATTCGACCTCACTGATCACTTTAGGTGTGCCGGTTGGTTGCCTTTCTTTGATTTGATTGACTGAGGCTGGCATGAGGCCAGTGTCTATGAGTTCTGGAGGACTGTTAGAGAGGTTGAAGGAAATAGAAGGGTTTACTTGAAGGCTCAGGTGATGGGTCAGGAGATTATTATCAACACTACTGTTTTGGAAGAGGTGCTGGGTGTGAAGGCTGAAGGAGCTGTGTATATGCCAGACTGGGAAGCTAAAAAGGGTGGAGTAGGAAGATTCAATCAGCTGCTGTTTGGAGCTGAAGATCCATCGAACCCAAAGGGCACTGGGATGCTGGATATTCCCAGGTTTATGCTCGCTGTTTTGGGGTGCTGCATTATCCCCAAAGGAGGTGGCAAGGATCATGTCTCTGAACTAGAGAGATTTTGTGTTATCCATCTTCTACAGAAGAAGAAGATCAACCTACCGTGGGTCATTCTATATGACATGATCAGAAGGGCAAGAGATTCAGCTGCTAACCTGCCTCACAATACCTTGATCATGAAGATTATGATGCATCACAAGGTACCTGTTCAGAATCTTTTTGACCACAAACCTCCTAGTTTCTTCAATGAAACCACTGTCAAGCAGATGGGGATTGATTTGAAGAAAATTGAGTAGAAGATGAAGAAGGAACTTGCTGAGAAGTTCCAGAAGTCAGTACTGGAGATCCTTGAAGATGATCTGCAAGGAGACACCAGAAAAGAGGAGTTCAAACCTGCTGAGGTTACTCCTGAAAAGAAGTTGTTGAAGAAAAAGAGAACGAAGGTTTCATAGAAGATCCTTGTTAATCTTGAAAGGGTAAGAGAGGTGGAGGCATCATAAAAAAAGGTTACTCCATCTAAAAAAGTAGATAAAGCAAACACACAACAGGAACCTGAACCTGTTCAGAAGGTTCACAATGAACCTCCTGAAATTATAGGTCAGGCTACTGAAGTGCCTGCTGATGCTACCAAGCCTACCTTGACTCCCAAGGGACAGGCTATGATGGATGAAGCTGTGAGTGGAAGCTCCTCAGAACCCCTTTGTGTCAAACCTCTAGCCACTATGCATCATGAGTCTCAAAATATTATTAAGGAAATTAATAATGTTTAAAGTCTCACAAATCCTAAGTTTTAATGACAACAAAATTGGTTTAAAGGATTATTTTTATAAGAACAGTTTCACTTGAAGGTTGTATGTTTAAATGTTTCAGCAAACTTTCTGAAGAGTGACTCTATGATATAATCCAACTCTCCGAAGTTGAACCTGCTGATATGAGGAACTTTCTAAAGAACAAATTCCTGCTGAAGTCCATTCATCCTTCTAAAGAATTGTTGTATTAAAAGAGAAGTCTATCTGTTGAAGACCTACATCATGGCATTTGACTAAAGTCATGAAGCTGTCTGCTCAAGACTCCAATGCATCATTAACGTCTGAAGCAAGTTTGATTCAATTAAGGAATGTTACAAAGATCCTTTATGAAGTATTTCAAGTCTTTCACCAAAAAGGAAACTGCTGTAACCTGGTACCTGCTGTGTCAGACCCTGGTACTTGATCCTGCAACACAAAGTTTGAAGCTTTTTGAAGAATTGTATCACAACGGTATTAACAACATTAAATGCTATCTCACAATGGTGTTTTCATCAATCTTCAACGGACTCAAGATGTCATCCTATATAAAGCTTCAGGAAGTATTTTACAAGGGAGAGAAGACAATTATTATCAAGCCATTACACTGGAAAAATTTAAGCCGCTACTCTCTGATATCTTTATACATTGAAATCTTTCTTTTGTATCTTGAGTTATACTCAGTCATCTTTTGTACAAGATCTTATCTGTTTAAGTTTCTCAGGAACTTAAACTTTCACTCATTGTAAACACTTTCAAGTGTCTGAGAGCCTGGAGAGGCTTGGTGGAACAAACAATACTTGGGTTTGAGCCTTGAGAGGCTTGTCTGTAAAATAATACTTGGGTTTGAGCCTGGAGAGGCTTGTCTGTAAAACAATACTTGGGTTTTAGCGTGAAGAGGCTGTGGATAAAAGAATACTTAACTGTGCTCAGTTAGTGAAAATCCTTTGTTGGTTTAGCATTGGGACAGGACGTAGCTCACGGTGGATGTGAGTGAACTAAGATAAATCTTGGCTAAGTCTTCTCAACCCTTATCTCTTTATATTTGTTAATTAAGCTAAAAGGAGGGTTCTGAATAATCAGTTTTATAAGCTTGAACTTAAATCAATCTCAAAAGCTTTATAAAACAAGTTTTTAACATTGTCTTTTGGACCTGCTGAAGTGCTTCAGCAAGTCACTGAAAAACCCAGTTTCAGCAAGTTGCTCAAAACATCTGTTAAAGTCTTTGCTTGTGAAAAGGTTTTCATAAAATCTATTTGAAATTATAAAACACTATTCAAACCCCTTCTAATATTTCCTATGGTTTCTATAGAAAGATCTCATTGTACTAAGAATAACATTCTTTAAATTTATGGAATAAAGATTATAGTAATTTATTTTGATTAGTAACATATTGCATCAAAGAGTTTATATATACTATTATATATACACTATGATGATGATGATAATAATTTCATATTCATAATTGTTACTTAATAATGCACACATACACTTAAGACCCAGTTTATGCAATGTAAGTGCACATCTAAACATAATTAATCACAATTGTTTCATATATGACTAATTAAAATGTTATGAACCTCTGCTTATTGTTTAAAATATCTGTTAGATAATGTGAACAATAAAAAATAATTTAGTATATTTAATTTAATTTATATGATATGTTTATGTGTGAAATAATTGTGCAGAAAGTTATTATTTAAAATATAATTATAGATAGCTAATCTATGAATAAATTTATAGATAGCGCGAGCTGACATGTTTTTGCTAGAGTATTTTTCCCTTAGTGTGAAGGTTTTGGGCAGATGTGTTCTTTATATATAAACACAATGGAAAAAAGTAAAGGGTGAATAGAAAGAATTGAAAGGTCATGATGAAATGTGGAGTTTTGCAAGTTACAAAATAACATTCCAGTGTACTAATTTATTAATTTTGACTGTTCATATTACCTTAATTTATCACACATTTTTTCTTCCACTGTCTACAGGCCAAAATTATTGTCGTCTATTAGCTTTCTGCCAAAACATTGGAATGAGGATCTCATGGTCTGACTTTTTCCATATTTCCGTTGTAGGTGACACCCTACCTTCTTATTTTTCCACTTATAGATGTTAATAATAATTTTCTAGATAATGGACAAAAAATTTAATCAAGTAAAATATTGAATAATGCTTCATGCATTCATATCTTTGTTATTTTTGCTACTTTTTGTTGTTTGCACTTTTGATGTACTGTAGAATAATATTTTTCCTTACAACTTTCTTAACATTTTTAAATTAGGTCATGTGGTTTGTTAGGCCCAACTTTTATTTTAAATTCAATTCTAAAATTTATTACTTCTATACCATTAACGGTGATGAATATGAAAAAATTCTTTTCTTCTTTTGTAATTAATATTATTAATAATTAATTAATTAAGTTGTCTAATCTGTGGCATTTCATTTTTTCGATATAAAACATCATTTGTATAAAAATTATATATTTAGATTTCTTAAAATACAATAATAATAATTTTCCATAAAAATTATATATAGTTTGTTTTTTTGGTGGAGTAGTGTTAAGTATTTATTGCAAATAACATTATAAACAGATTGTAATGGCTTTTTAATAAGACACAAATAGTAATAATTAAGAAATTTATTATTTAAAATACAATTATAGACAGCTAATTTATGAAAAAAATTATAGATAGTGAGAGCTGACATGTTTTTGTTGGAGTATTTTTTTCTCATAGTGTAAAGGTTTGGGCATATGTGTTCTTTATTTAGACACAATTAATAGAAAAAAGTAAGAGGTGAATAGAAGGAATTGAAAGGTTGATGAAATGTGAAGTTTTACAAATTAGGTCCAAACTTTTTTAAATTCAATTCTAAAATTTATTACTTCTATACTATTAACAGTGATGAATATGAAAGAGTCCACTTCTTCTTTGTAATAATTATTATTATATTAATTGTGTTGTCTAATGTGTGACATTTCATTTTTTAGATATAAAACATCAGTTGTATAAAAATTATAAATTTAAATTTCGTAAACTATAATAATAATAATAATTTTGCATAAAAATTATATATAGTTTGTTTTTCTGTTGGAGTAGTGTTAAGTGTTTATTGCAAATAACATGATGAACAAATTGTAATATTTTTTAATAAGACACAAATAATAATAATTTTGCATTAAAATTATATATAGTTTTTTGTGGAGTAGTGATAAGTGTTTGTTGCAAATAATATGATACGTTTTTTTAATAAAACACAAATATTAAAAATGGGACAATGAGTAATGGAAATTAATGATTGGTGAAATGATAACATTTTCTTAATTATTGATATAATGGAATTTAATTTGAAAATGTTAAACTTAATGAGATGAAGTTAATTTTTGATTCAAGTTAATTTTACATATAGATATAGTTATAAATAGATAGGTAGATAGATTGTTTATATTGAAAATGAAGATGGTTCTCAAGTAGAAATGGTACATGAAATCAAATATCATCTTAACTTTAGATATATTTCACCATGTGAGATATGTAAGAGTTTTTTTTTTTCATTTCCAATTCACAGTAGATCATCGACATTTGAAATAGGGATGTAAAAAAAACTCGTACCCGTGGATATACCCGTAATGGGTACCCACATATTTATATAATGGGTGGGGACGGATATTATACTACCCGCCCCGTGGGTACCCGCGTACTCATTAAAACATATTTTTCTATTAAATATATTTAAATATGATTTTTTATTATTTTATGATGAGATATAATTTATTTTATATTATTTTATGATGATATTTTTAATATATTAACACGTAATAGTATTATATAATGATTATTTATATATATAGTATGATATTATAATATATTATATAACATTTTCTCTCTTTCTTTTTATAAAATTTAAATTCTTAAACATTAACGGATACTCGTAAATACCCGCGGATACCCGTTACCCGCATGAGTACCCATTAATTTTAACGGGTATATATACAAGTAGGCACTATCCGCCCCTGCCCCGCCCCATTGACATCCCTAATTTGAAAGATTATACTCCCATCTTTAAAATGAACAATTTGTATATTTTAATGATAATGAGGATATTGATTTCTTGCTTTCTAAACCAACTGTGAAAAAAATATCAAGTTTACATTCTGGATGTAGGTAAACAAGCAATATTCTGGAAGTCAAAATCTTAGATATGCATAATTTGTGTCTAAGTTTGTCTACTTTCCTAAATATAGATGTTGGAAACCAAAGAAGTGGGGCTACATAATTGGAGGATTGAAGGGGGTTCCTCTAAGTTTTACTTTTGAACCTTTATCTATTTAATAAATTGGCTTGACCTGCACTTAATATAGGCAAGATTGTAGGCCCATGACAAGAAATCTGGTATGTTTTCTCCCCTACTCTCAAGTCATCAACAACTAGATTTAAGAAATATCTTAATAAGTGATCTCCACTTGGGGAGGCCAAATTGCACCTGTGGACCTGTGGTGCTTATTTGAAAGAATAAGTGAAGAGATTGAAAAGCAACTACAGGGGTGAGCATGGGACGGGTTGGGACGGGTTTTGTCCGTCCTATACCCGACCCTAACTTTTTTATTAGACCAAATTTTCAGACCCGAACTCATCCATAAACCCGAAGAAACCCGAAAATGTATAAGACTACTTGAAACCCGAACCCGTCCACAACCCGAAAAAACTCGTCCACAAACTCTAAATCCTAATATTTTACTTTCATATGAACTTTCAAATATTGTTATGAGAAAAATATCACTATATCATTATATAAGTTTATGTATGGAATGTGTTTTCATAGTAGATAGAGCCTTTATCATAGAGAAAAGTTAAATTTTAGAAATCTTTAGAAAGTTAAAATGATGTTAAGCCTTTAAGTAATATAAATTTATAAATGTTATATATTATATATATACATATATGGGACGGGTTGAGTAACCCGAAGATTAACCTGATACCGGGTTATTGAATGAGACCCGATTAAACCCTAATCTTTCACATAAGACAGAGTCTAACCCGGCTAGAATAGCTTGGATTGGGACGGATCCGTGGGATGAAGAGGGTTTTGTTCACCCCTAAAAGCAACGCAGGGAAATTGGATCCTTTAAGTGGGAAAAGATGGAGGGTGCGGATGAGATGAGGACATTTAATTTGCCCTGAAACCAAGTCTGGTCATGTCAATACCAACTCCCACGATCTCCCGGCCACATCCTCCTTATCTTTTTTGTTACTAATAATTAATTAATCAGTACTTAATTGGGAGCAAAGCAATTTCTGTACGAGTATGTAGTAAAAGTAATCTTTTAAAAATCCAACCGATAAATGAATTGATAAAAGCACTGATTGATGATTCAATAGTTGAATTGTAATTGAATTGAGGTTAAACTGATATTAGTCACATATATGTTTTTAATATTATATATAACATTTTAATTAATAAAATAACATAACATTTAAGAAATTAAAATATGTAAAGTTGTAAATGTGTATAAATAATCTTATTATAAAATTTAAAAGACAAAAAAATTAATAATAATTAGTAAAATAATAAATGTCTATATGTAATTATTAAATATATGTCTTTATTTATCTTGATAATATTTTAGATTAAATAAAAATTTTAAAAAAAAATAAAAAAATGAATTTTTTAGAAAAAGGCTGGTTCAATCGATTTTCAGACACTAATTTTTTATTGCTTTCCACCGATTTTTTACCACTTCGACCGGTTCTTAATCGATTTGCATCAGTTCTAAAATTCACCGATTCGCATCGGTTCTGAAATCCACCGATTTTTTAGGGTTGAACAGACCAATTACTTGTCTGGTTCCCAATCGAACCGACTACTTCGATTTTCAAAACTATGAGTAAAAGTATAAAATATATTAAAATGATAATAAAATGTATTAAAAGTTGTACTAAAATTATTTTAATATTATCTAAAGTTTTGGTTAATTGTATTTAATAAATACGTATTTGTATTAGAATTATTTATTATTTTTAGGGAAATGCTAAGGTGTTTTATAATTAAGAAATAAAAAATAAAAAATATTGAAAATATATTATTTCTGACTTTCTGTATCTATTTATCTCTCTCATTCAAAGAATTTTTTATATCAATTTATTTGTTCTAAGAAAATATTAATTACTTTTTTCACTTTTATTTTTAATAAAAGAGATAATAAGTGAGAAATAAATTAATTATTACCATAGAAATAAAGATAAAAGAATATATTAAAAAAATTACAATAAAATTTAATGTAAAATAACATATTTATTTATTGTATTTTTTAATTTATATATTTTTATAAAGAAATAAATAAATCGGAAAAGTAGTAGTAATTAATATTTATCATTTTTTATAAACTTTTTTTTACATATTGATGCATTTTGATAAGCAGTGGCGGATACGTTTTATATTGACTCGTTGCCCCTCCATTATGGAAACTCTTAAGTTATCAACAACTAGATTTAAGAAATATCTTAATTAATGATCACTACTAGGGGAGGCCAAATTGTACCTGGACTCACTTAACTGCTTCGATCTTTCGTAAACATTACTGTGGTGCTTATTTAAGCTTAACATCATCATGGCTAAGTTCTCACGTATCCTCCTCCCCTGTTTTTAATTGCTGCAAGTCATTAACTAAAGCTTTATAGTATACTTGACTTTATAACGTGAAAATCTTTTAGTCCTTTAATTAAGCTTTATGTATTAATATTAAAATCCAATTGATTGACTTGTATAGACAAAACACACAAGTGAGTGGTGAGGTTGCCTTTTAAAATATTAAAAATAACTAATGAATATCTAATTTATTGTATGATTTTTTTTTGCTAAATTTAAAAATTAAATTGAAAAAAGTATGATTAAAATTGAAAACACGATACGTATATCAAATTAAAAGAGAATCCAATCTTTTAAAACAGTTAAAAATGAAATGTGTTATTTTTAAAAAAGAGTAAAATAAAAATTAAGTTATTATAGCAGTAGTTGGTTATAGTGGAACTGAAGTATAGCTGTAGCATCAAGTATCATGTTAGGAGTTCTGGGAGGGCTTTACCTAACCATCACTCCCGACCCAAGAGTTAAACTCACAATTATCTCTATGGGGATTCACGGTTAAAGACCACAAATAAGTAAATGTATTAGTATAATCTAAATAAATAAGGATAAATCTTTTAACAAAGTTTTGGCCATAACAAAAATCTTCCCCTCATGATAGGATTACCGTTTCTGGATCAAAGTCTATTTTGACTTTGGAGTCTGAAGTTGCCAATCACTGGGCTTGCTTAAGCAACATTTCAACGAAAATCGACCTTGCAAATTGTTCATTCCCACTCCCACTTTGCCTACCTAAAAGTGTTTCTGATCTTTGCTATATTTCTTCTCTCCAATCGTGTGTGTAGAAGTGTACAACGTTGTTTCACAGTGAAAGTGCACCACTTTGTTCAATCTCCCATTTTCTGCTTCTTTTATTGTCACAACCACCCCCAACATACCACTGTTTGATTTATAACAAGAAACATGATTTTCCACAACCAACCTCACTACTTGCATTTAATTCTAATTAAATGAAAGAGTCCTTTTCTCTTATGGTACTTCTCTGTTTACATGCATAACATTTAAAACAAGCAAAAATAAAATGTTCCCCCACATGCAGAAAAGCATCAAGGTCAGTCAATCCTGTTCCTGTGTTCATACTTCACACAATCCATATTGTTTTTGCTTTTGTTTCATCAATCCTTATATGTAACTAGAATGCATGGTTCTTCCAAAGTTACAACTTGATGGGTGTTATGTCTTTCATGGGTATCATTTTTCTTGCTTATCTTATACTTGTCTATCATTCTCAAGTTTCCTTAGCAATTGACTCCATTTCTCAGTCCCTGACCTTAAGAGATGATGGCAACACCACCTTAGTTTCCAAAGGTGGAACCTTTGAACTTGGATTCTTCACCCCAGGAAATTCCCAGAAACGTTACTTGGGGATTTGGTACAAGAAAATCCCAATTCAAACAGTGGTTTGGGTTGCAAACAGGGTCAATCCAATCAATGATTCATCTAGCACAATCTTAAGATTAAACTCTAGTGGGAGCCTTGTCCTCTCCCAGAATGACACTGTTGTTTGGTCTACAACCCCTCTGAGAAAACCAGAGAGTCCAATTGCCCTGCTCTTAGATTCTGGCAATCTTGTGGTAAGAGATGAGAAAGAAACAAACACAGAAGAAGCATACTTGTGGCAAAGCTTTGATTACCCAACTGACACTTTCTTACCTGAAATGAAGTTTGGTTGGGACTTCAGAATTGGTCTTAATAGGAATCTCACAGCTTGGAAGAGTCCTGATGATCCATCTCCGGGAGATTTTTCTTTTGGTATGGTGCCTCATAACTATCCTGATGCATATATGATGAAGGGTGGCAAAAAGTTCTACCGAAGTGGACCATGGAATGGCCTTCATTCAAGTGGTTCACCACAAGTAAGGACTAACCCCATTTATGACTTTAGGTTTGTTTTCAATAAGGATGAACTTTACTACACATATAGCCTCAAGAACTCATCTGTGATCTCAAGATTAGTATTGAATGGAACAGCCAATGTTCGTAGACGTTATGTGTGGATTGAATCAGCACAAAGATGGGAGATTTACACATCAGTGCCATTGGACTTGTGTGACACTTATGCCCTTTGTGGAGCTTACGCAAATTGTATTATCACAGATTCACCAGTGTGCCAATGTATGGAAGGTTTTAAGCCTAAGTCACCTCAAGCATGGTACTCAATGGATTGGTCTCATGGATGTGTCCGAAATAAGCCATTAAGCTGCAAGGATAAAGAGAAAGATGGGTTTATGAAATTGAGTGGTCTGAAAGTGCCTGATACTACACATTCTTGGTTGGATGAGAAAATTGGTTTAGAGGAATGTAGAGCCAAGTGCTTGGATAACTGTTCTTGTATGGCCTATGCAAATGCAGATGTTAATGGAAAGGGGAGTGGCTGTGCTATGTGGTTTGGTGATCTAATTGACATTAGACAGTTTGCATCTGGAGGCCAGGATTTATATGTTCGAATGGATGCTTCAGAATTAGGTAGGAATTTAGCTCTCTCACTTTCTTCAAAGAATTTTCTAATCTAGAATCCATTTTCATCTATAAATATTCAAGTTCCCTTTCTAAGTTTGTGATTTAACCATGGTTTTCTGTTTGATCAAATTTAATTAGAACATGCCAATGATGGCCACAAGAAGGGAGTCATAGTGGCAGTAATTGTTTTTCTGGTAGTGGCAGCAGTTTCTGGTATACTCATACTTGGTTGGTGTTATAAAAAGAAATCACGCACCAATATCAAAGGTAAAAATAAATTTCATATTTCAGTTCCTTTTCTCAAAAGAAAAGAAAAATTGTCTACATTGCTTTATTAATGTTCATACTTCATAGCATCGTATTAGATCTACGCATGTCATTTGACAACCATATATATTGATCAGCATCAGCAAAAACAAAAACCATGGAAGTAAACAGTGTATTTGTTCCAATTTGGTTCACCTTCTTGGTCATTAACTGCTTGCCAAATGAAAAGTTTGTGGAGTTCTAGATTTTGGAAATAACAGGAAGAAAATTTTATAACTTGTAAGAAAGTATTTGTCTGCACTCTGCATCAAGACCATTACTAGCATG
The DNA here is from genome assembly GCA_026901365.1 of Sesbania bispinosa. Lineage (NCBI taxonomy): Eukaryota > Viridiplantae > Streptophyta > Magnoliopsida > Fabales > Fabaceae > Sesbania > Sesbania bispinosa. Next base: position 908,187 of record QLOH01000411.1, on the reverse strand, counting down.
CATCACTCAATTGCCAAGCATAGAACAGAAATAGCCTCATGTTATTAACAGAAATTGTTGCTTAGTTTGGGTCACTTTCATGATTGCCAGCAATTAGCACATCATGTTATTAGCAGAAATTTTTGGTTTTTTTCATTTTTGTCTGGCTAATGTATTGGAAAAGGTAAATTAGCATGAACTTTCAATCGATGTTCATAAAATTTAGTTAAGCCTGAAACACCTTTTTCTGTGTATAAGTTCGATTTTCTATCTTGTTTTCAGTTTCCTAATTGCTTTCATTCACTTGGAGGTACTAACCCTCTCATTTCCTTTATCATTTCTTTTGCTTTTTGCTTTTCTTTTTTTTTCCTTTTGGGGTGAGGAGGGGTTAAATGGAAGAACTCCAAGTAGGATATAGGAATATTTACTCCTCTCTCTCACACACACATATCACAAATCTAAAATCACCCCCATATATTTTGTCAGAGAAATCAGAGTTCAGTATCAATAGAGATCATAACAGTGGAATGCAAGTGGATGATATGGATCTACCTGTCTTTGACTTGTCAACAATAGCTAAGGCCACTAGCAACTTCACAATCAACAACAAAATTGGAGAAGGTGGTTTTGGACCTGTATACAGGGTAATTTGCTTATATATTATTATGACATTAATAATTGAGAAGGAGAAATAGAAAAATGAACATTTCTATCAATTTGAAAATTAAAAATTTCAGGGAATCCTAGCAGATGGGGTGGAAATTGCTGTGAAAAGGCTTTCAACAAGTTCAGGTCAAGGATTGAACGAGTTCAAGAATGAAGTAAAATTGATTGCAAAACTTCAACATCGCAATCTTGTAAAACTTCTTGGATGTTGCCTTGAAGGAGAGGAAAAAATGTTGGTTTATGAATACATGCCTAATGGTAGCCTGGACTCGTTTATTTTTGGTATGGATCCAAGAAATTGTATATTTAGATTGTTAAGTGTAGTTTAATGACTTTAGTATCTCTTAACAGTATTTCACAACAGAATTTTTTTATAGCATATAATCAAATTGAGTCTTTTTCTTCTTATTTTTCTTTTTGTGATGGAAATCTGGCAGATCAGCAAAGAAGTGAATTACTAGACTGGTCAAAGCGTTTCCACATTATATGTGGAATTGCTAAGGGCCTTCTCTATCTTCATCAGGATTCCAGACTAAGGATTATTCACAGAGATCTCAAAGCAAGTAATGTTTTACTTGATAATGAGTTGAATCCCAAAATTTCAGATTTTGGTATGGCTAGAATTTTTGGAGGAGATCAGAAAGAAGGAAACACAAAGAGAATAGTTGGAACTTAGTAAGTATTTAACTGTTTATCCAATCAAGTTGAATTCATAACATCTATGTTCCTCTCATTAAGGATTTCATTTCAAAATGTGTTCTGCAGTGGCTACATGGCACCAGAATATGCAACTGATGGGCTATTTTCAGTGAAGTCTGATGTTTTCAGCTTTGGAATTTTGTTGATGGAGATTATATCTGGGAAGAGAAGTAGAGGATATTATAATCAGAACCACAACCAGAATCTCATAGGCCATGTAAGTATATGTGACAAATTGTTAATTCATGTGTATCAAACAAGTGTATCCTGTGTGACAAGCAATTGTGAATGTCTTTCAGGCATGGAAACTCTGGAAAGAAGGAAGGCCACTGGAACTTATTGATAAAAGCCTAGGTGACTCTTGTTCTCTATCACAAATATTGCATTGCATTCATATTAGTCTCTTGTGTGTTCAACAGTACCCTGAGGATAGGCCTGGAATGTCATGTGTGCTCCTAATGTTAGTGAGTGAGTTTGAATTGCCTGAGCCCAAACAGCCAGGATTCTTTGGAAAAGATTCAAGTGAAGCAGATTCCTCCACAAGTAAGCAGCAACTGAGTTCAACAAATGAAATAACAATTACCCTTTTAGAAGCCAGATGACATTCCTTTGCTGAGCACATCCATGTTGTATATATAGATGCAGAATATTGTATTAGAAATAAACTTAAGTTCAAAGATTATATTCTCTCACTCTTTCCCTCCCTTTTTTCCTGTGTGTGAAGCAGTGATTAAGCATACATTACTCAGGAGAACACCAAAAGCTTTGATACACATGAAGAGCTGCAAATATGATATTACAAAAAAAACAATAAAAGGGTCACAAAAGTAATCAAGAAATCTTAATTGGTGGTTTCCTACTGATCCATACCTTAAAGCAAGGTCAAACGCTTGCATATTACTCAATAATACCATGAAATCTACTCAGTAAATGACTACTCTTGTTTGAGAAGAAGATAACATATTAACATCAACATCAAGTATTTATCATTTCTATGTTTCTTTCTTTTTTAATTCGTCAAAACAAAAGATCACATAATTAAAATTTTAGCTAGGTTGAGATAACACAAGGTACAATGCTTCAAAATTTCTAAGCTCTTAAACTATGCTAGAAAACTCTAAATCAAGTTCACTGATCCTGAAGCAGAAAGTTATATATTCTGATACCTCTTACATTATGTTATCCTGTATAATGCTTCATTGAGTATTAGCTTCTGGATATGCTCTCTAATGAAAATGCTTAATGTAAGGCCAAGCCCTTTTTAAAGAGTTTGGTTAACTTCATCTAATGAGTCAGCATTCTAGCTAACTTCTCAACCGTAGAATTGATATCACACACAAAAACAATCACATCAAGCTTTTGTTGGTCTGGTTCTATTATATATCTGACTAAAATTTACTTGGGGAAAGAGCAAGAGAAACAATAGCAGTATAGCACTACAAGAGAATTCATGTATCCCTATATAAGATATGGCTGAGAAGTTATAATAACTACCAATAGTCTCCAATTTACCTTCATAAAAATTTCAGGTCTTTATTGACAAACTAATTCAGTTGCTTATGCGGCTCCATAGTATTCAATGACAGGGCATCCTCCTAGAAGAAATTTCCCCCTTCCTCCACACCAATAATGACATTCCAACTCATCTTGTTCTTCTCTCACCTTCTAACCAACTTTTGAGTGCAATTGATACCAGTGGTTAACTCAAAATATAAGCAGATGATTAGACTGAAATTTATGCATAATTTGCTTGAGAGTTGAGTTGTCTTGTTTAAATTGGTATGGACGAAAGAGGAACATTTCCTTTCAGTGGAACCATGAATTTCTTTGACAAACGAAGTTGGCCTTTTTCTTGAGTGGGGGCTTACTGTGTAAATAGGTCATACCGCTAATTGGGTCTATAGTCAAGTACATTGATTTAATTTGACTTGGCTCGTTTAATAAGAGAGTCATGTCTAGGCTTTTGAAAAAGTCTTCTTAATTAAATAGGTTAAGTTTAACATTTTTAAAAAACCTATTAGATTTGACGAGTTAGTCTATTTATAAATAATATTATTTTTTAAAAAATATAAATATATTATACATCATAGATAGTATAATAATATATAACTTTTTAATTTTTCTTATTGGTCTATTTAAAGATAAGCTTGTTGGCCTATTTAAAGACATACGTATGTGACATATTTACATTATCAAAAAAAGTCTATTAGTCTATAAACATACTAACCTATATAAATATAGATTTATTGACCTATTTAAAGTTCCTAACATGAAATAGGTTTTTAAACATGCTAATAGATCAACTCATGCTTTCAAACAGGTCAGGACAGGCCTAAAAAGATTGTCTATGATAAGTAACAGACCAAAATTGGGCCATGAAAATATATTGTCGGGCCTTGCAAAGTTTAGCTTGACTCAACCTAGCTACTTCCACTCCTACTAGGAGCTCAGGACCACCATCTTGTACAACATAAAATTGGTAATTAAATGTATTTATAATGTTGTATGTTTTATTCAATAAAATTAAACATAATTTGTCATTTTGTATTTCATTAGAAGTAGAAAAATAGTTTGTTGGAGTAAAAAACTACCTTTGATATACGTATTGTTACATGGTAGATTTATTAGAATTTTATTCTAAAGAACATTTATAGTAAGATATTTGCAACATAGCATATTTTTCCATCTAAATAGAGGTATCAATTTTAATAGCTAAACAAAAAGAATTTGTCACAATGTTATTGTTTTTCTATTTTGCACATAATTCTATGTCTTTATGACAATATATTTGTCTACGACTAGTATCTAACCCGTGCGATACACGGATTTATTATTCAAATAAATATTTAATTTGAATTTTAATAATATATTTAACCTATTTAATATATGTAAATATTAAATCATAAGATTAATTAATTTTTAATATTTAATTTAATATTTTTTAGTAGATTAAGTAACTAACTAACAAAGTAAAATTGATTTGGAAACATGAAATAGTCACATCTAATAATTACAAATGAACACTATCAGGAATATTACTTCATTTAAATTTTTTGAAACACTTTCTTGTAGACAATATTTTTTGTAACATTACAACACTTAAAGTTGTCATCACATATAAGAATCTTAAATCTTTGTTGAGACTTAACCGAGATACAACAACATATAATTGACCATGAGAGAAAACAGGTCTCGGTAAATACACACCAACATGTGACAACCTTGACTTTTATTAATGGTCGTAGCAAATCAAAGAAAAATGGAAACTGTCTTTGTTGAAACTTTAAAGGGGTGAGGTTTTTAGATGAAATTAAATTCATTCGATAAATGAATACCTTTGTTCCCAAATGTGTTCTCGTAATAACGGTTTCTCCAATGACAGTAGAACCTAATTAATCAACTATTAATCTAGTTCCATTGCAAAGTCCAACGGATATATCAAGATCCTTCATTAGCATAACAATCACTTCTGTTCCGGTAGGGAACCCGGACCTGGGTCTGAGTCGGCAAGTGAGAGTCGGATCTGGGTTCGGGTTGAAGACGCTTGATCCGAGTTGGACCCTGGGGGTGTACCTGCAAAGAGACTCCGATGCCCAAGTCAAAAAGATATCAACAGTCGAAGTAATTGACTGGGTAAGATTGTGTCTACCTAATGATCTGTCTGTCCATCGTATATATAAGGGTTTTCCCTGTATAAATAAGGTAAGTGGGCCTTTATAAAAGGAGTAAGTATGCAGGTGTAATTAATATCATAATATATATTTCATATCGTGGGATATTGCAGATATAATTGTAGATATAATTATATTTTGTGTGGATATTATTATATATCCATGGATATGATAATAATATAGCATTTGGGCCATATTAACTATTGGGCCTTTAGGTTTGGTCCGTAACAGAAGCCCCCCAGCTCTTGTCAACTTGTTTAGTTGGCTTTGAGCTTAAATGCTTTCGAATGTGTCCGAGACGATATTCATTGTTCGAGATGGTTTTGAAGGCTTCGTTCGAGACGATTTTAACAATTTCTTATGCATCTCAACTGGTTGTGATAAGTTATGAGCCGCTTTCACCCTGGTGCGAGATGCTGCTTGTCTTGCCATTTTTCAGATTGAGACGAGATATCCAAATTTCTGTTGCTGTTGATTCGAGATGGATTTGTTTTCGTATTTTGCTGATTCGGGACGAGTATGTTTGTGACATACTGTTGCGACGCTTCACTTCTCCTGAAACGTTTCAGGTATTTTCTGACGTTTCGATTTTCAGGTGACGTGTCACTTTAGCATTGGGTCGCGACGGTTCGACTTCCTGGGCCAAAACGGTAATGGGCCTTTTTGGTCATATAAATAGGGGGTGGAGAAGTTTCATTTTTTTACTTCGCTTCATCCTCTAATCTTCTTCTCTGAGTTTTGCAATCTCGAATCCTGAACCGGCTTTTAACTCTTCAAATCGAATTCAGTATCTGATTATCAGGTATTTCTTTTCTCTCTTTCTCTTCTTTTATCATAAATGAGTGAGAGTGATTCTTTGGAGGTTTTGTCTGGTAGACCCGAATCGTGGGTATCACGGAGTCGGTCATCCTGTGGGGATAATGAGGGGTTAAGTCCTGAAGTAATATCGGTGTTGAGGAGAAGAAATATGACCTCTGGGGGGAAGTTGAAAGTAATAGAAACCTAAGGAAATCCGAGACGGATTCATATGATAGTATTTTTGACGATTCGAGTGTTAGCCGTCCCGGTTCTGATGAGGGTAGTTGCTACACGATTACCTCTGCAGGTACCCAAATGGCCGAGCCTCGTGACGGTTACTTCGTGCCCTTGTGGGCCGATAGGTATCAGTGGGTGGATCCAGAGGTTCTTGGTACTTGTTCCGTGTATAGACCCGACTGTCCGGAGCACTTTCAGGAACGTTTGTTCGACATGGAGGTGTTCAATTCAGCCGAGATGAGAGATGTATATAATAAGGTGGTGCCGCCTCGAGGGGGTCGAGTATGTCATTTGGCCGAGACCAACACCCCGTTTTTGTATACTTATGATTTTTTTCCATTCAAAGGTGAAGCTTAGGCTTCCGTTTACAGAGTTTCAAGTACAGATGCTTAGATTTTTGCGTTGTGCGCCCTCACAACTGCATCCCAACTCGTGGGCCTTCATCCGGTGCTTCGAGTTGATTTTGATCGAGTTCGGTTTCACTCCTTCTGTAAAGTTGTTTTTTCATTATTTCATAGTGCTGAGGAAACATCCCCCGGGCAAGAAGAAGGAGACTCTGAAAAGTTGGATTTCTTTTAGGGCGCATAAGGATCGGAAACTGATCACGCCGTTTTGTGAGTCGGCTAAGAGGGGGAGTATCACTTTCAAACAGGAGTTCTTCCAAATACAACCGGCTAAGGGTGTGAAGCCTTTTTAGGAGGAACAGTCTTCCCAAGAGCTCCGTTTTAGCATATATTGGGATGCCCGACATTATGACATGAAGCCGTCCGAGTTTGAATTCTCTGAGTCGGCTCTGTCTCCTCAAGACTTGGCAGTAAAGGATCTGCTAAAGAAGTCGGTCGAGGAATGTGGGTTGTTTTCCTCTAAGAAAATTTTAGATGGTCCGACTCATAATGTTGGATCTATAATTGGTGAGATTTATTCTAATTTTTTGCTTGTTATTTCTAGCATTTTCGTCTCGACTGACTGTTTAATGTTTATCTTTGCAGCTTCGATGGCGAGTGCGGCTTTGAAACAATTGAGGGCTTTGCAGAATACTCAAGCCAATGATGATGACGTTCGAGTCGACATGGATTTCACCCGGACCGACGACGGGAATGGTTCTGGGACCGGCCCGGTTGTGAATGTCGACCCCGTCCAAACTGGTCATGGTGATGGGGAGCCCCGGGTGCAGAAGAAAAGAACCCCCAAGAAGAAGAAAAATAAGAGGGTTAGAGTTGAAGAGTCTTCAGGGGAGTCCGGGTTGAACCTGTACGACTCGGATGTTGATCTGGACACCCCTGAGTTGGACCACATTTTGTATAATCCTTTCATGAAGCCAGTTCATGAAGATGTTCCAAAGGTCCAAGGTTTGTGGGACATTGAGCGCCAGTGCCTCCAGCATGCTGCATATATAAGGCACTTAAGGCTTGATGTGATCCCGGTCACTGAGCAGGTCTCCTCTGATCTTGAGAATCTTACGGCCGAGAGGGATAAGGCCTTAGAAGATTTAAAAAGTGCTCAAGAGGCACTTGACCTCGAAAAGTCTGCTTCCAAAAAATACAAGGGTTTTTACAAGACTGTGAAAGATAAGAACAAGACCCTGAAGGCTGAAGTGGAGAGGTTGAAGGCCGACTTGGAGAAGCTGCGGATGGCTCCGACTGCGTCCGGGATGTCGGATGAAGCTGTTGGTGAACTTATCAAGAAAAATCTACAGAGGGCCCAAGCCAAATTCAATGAGGAAAAGGCTAGCCTTGTGAAGCTTTCTCGAGAAATCAACAGTGCATCGTTCGAGAATGTTGTGGCACAGCTGGGGGTGCTCAATCCCGGCCTGAAGACTGAAGGGACGTCTTCTGAACATGGGGTTTTTGAGGGGAAAATTTGTAAGGTCGACATGGAAAAGAAGGTTTATGTCGGTGTTGCTTCTAGTGAGGAAGTCGGCCCGTACGTTGAGTGATCCCCTATAATTTTAACTTGTAACTTTTGAATCTTTTTGTAATGAATGTATTTTGCTACCTTGGTTTTTATTTTGACTTTGTCGTTTCGAATTCTTTTGTCGTCTCGAATCATTTTGTTATATTCGTCTCGTACTTTGACGTTAACATGCTTGCAATACATTCGTGTCTGATTGTTGCGTTACTTTTGTAACTTCGCGCTTTTAACATTAGTATGCTTGTAACGCAATCGTCTCGAACTATTTCGTTACTTTCGTAACTTCGCGCTTTTAACATCAAAATTCTTGTAACGCTTGCTTCTTGTGAGAAGGAATAGGAAATAATAGAAAGCAGTTTGCTGTTGATAAGTGCCAAAAATTAGGATGTTTTGTATGGAAAGAATGGCAATTTTAGAGTTAATTGCATTAATTCTTTAATTGATTTCCTCCAAATTCTAGAACATTTAAGTTAAGCAGTAATATCTGAGTACTGATATAATTGAAACCTTTTAATCCCAATTTTTGATGTTTAATTGCAGGAAATATGAAAGGAGATCAATCAGAAACAAAAAAAGTGAAGAAGCAAGAAGGAAAGAGAAATTCCAAGACAAATGAAATTTTTTGGCTCATGAGCTAAATTTTTAGCTCATGAGCGAAAATGGGCCAGAGAAGAGTGCTTTTGGGTGTTGAATTGGCTCATGAGCTAAATTTTTAGCTCATGAGCGAAAATGAGCCAGAGAAGAGTGCTTTTGGGTGCTGAATTGGCTCATGAGCTAAACTTTTAGCTCATGAGCGAATTACCTTACTTCACGTTGAAGAATGCTTTGGCTCATGAGCTAAATTTTTAGCTCATGAGCGAATTTTCATTAAACAGCACCTAAAACCAATTTCGAAGGAAGTTTTCGACAGTTCGATATTTCTAAAAATAGAACGAAGTCTCCGAAGAACAAAAGCTGCGGAACCAAATTTCTTCATTTTCTCCTTCATCTTTATGGATTGTAAAGTCACCATGAGTGGCTAATCTCCTCTTTTGGGATTGAATGTAAATCAACTCGAACTCGGATATAGTCTGGTTATATTTTTATATAGTGATTTTGTTTCTATCGATATTGTTATTTTCGTTCTGTTTATATGTCCTTGATTCTATCTGATCAATAGATTCTAGATTTAGATTTTTGGATCTAACTAGAAAGTATTTCTGAAAATCCGATCTGAACGAAAATAGTCGTTATATTGTTTTACTAGGAATAGATTTCAATATAGCGAATGCTTTTACACTTGATCTTAATGCTGGATGATTTGTTGAGTATATGAGGAATCAATATTCAATAAATCAATCTTATGAATTTTATATGTGAGGAATCAATATAAATGACTATTATGTGTGCATCAATATTGATAGTTATGATTGCTATATATTGATATACAACCAGAATATAGAAGAGGGAGATAGATGAAATTCAATCCCAGTTTTTCTCACTGATATCTTCAATCAAGTTTTACGCTCTTTTCAATTACTTGATAGAATTTTAGCTTAATTACCTATATCAATCATGAACCAAATCAATCTTTTGTATATATACTTTTTGAATTAGTACAACTTTGAACTACCAACTCCTCGTGGGATCGACACTCTGAATTCATTTTCATATTACTACAGTTGACTAATAGGTATACTTGCCTAGCAACCAACAGCTGTAACTGCGTTTTATTGGTAGTGGATCGGGATACTCTTCGTATCCGACCTTAATAATACTAAGCCGAGATGCTTTTCGCAACCGGTTAAACACTAATTAGAAAAAGAAAGGTTGGGCCAGGATACTCTTCGTATCTGACTTTAGTAATACTGAACCGGAATGCTCTTCACATCCGGTCTACAAGAAAATAACCTAAGAAAAGTAGGTCTTGAGTTTATCTGCGTTCCAGAATCTTGGTACAGGTTTTCCATCAAGAGTTTCTATCTTGTAGGCCCCATTCCCGGTTGCCTCAGTGACTCTGTAGGGACCTTCCCAATTTGCTGCCAACTTTCCCTGGGCTGCGTTTTTGTTGCCGATGTCGGCTCTGCGTAGAACAAGATCGCCGGGTTGGAAGCTTCGGGCCATTACCTTGGTGTTGCATCGTGTGGTAAGACGCTCTTTCAAGGTTGATTCTCGGACATGAGCTATGGCCTGGGTTTCATCTAAGAAGTCCAATTCTTCCAGAATTGCCTTGTCATTTGATCCTTGGGTGAAATTCTGCACTCTCCAACTCGGCTCCCCAATCTCGACTGGGATGAGCGCCTCAGTCCCGTAAGTGAGCCGGAAAGGGGTTTCGTTGGTGGAGGATTGTGGAGTGGTACGGTATGCCTAGAGTACATGGTCGAGTTGCTCTACCCAGTTGCCTTTGGTGTTGTCCAACCTGCGCTTAAGGGCTTTGAGGATCACCTTGTTCGCAGATTCGGCTTGACCATTGGTTTGTGGGTGTTCCACTGAAGTGAAGTGGTGCTTGATCTTCAGGTCTGATAGTAGTTCTCTGAATCTCTTATCAGTGAATTGTGTTCCATTGTCCGTGATCATGGAATGGGGTATCCCGAACCTGGAGACAATGTTCTTGTAAAAGAACTTCTGTACTTTAGCTGAGGTGATCGTGGCAAGGGGTTCTGCTTCTATCCACTTGGTGAAATAATCCACCGCTACCACTAGAAATTTGACCTGTCCTGGAGCAGGGGGAAAAGGGCCGAGTATGTCAATTCCCCACTGAGGGAAAGGCCAGAGAGCCGTTAAGGTTGTCAACTCGGATGAAGGTTGGTGGTGGATGGAAGCATTCCTCTGACAAGTTTCACATTTTTTGGCATATTCCATGGAATCCTGGGCTAGAGTCGGCCAGTAGTACCCGGCTCTCAGGGCCCTTCTCGCAAGTGTCTTGCCTCCTTGGTGGTTTCCACAACTGCTTTCGTGTAGCTCAGCCAATACATACTTGGCTTCTGTGTCATCAATGCATTTGAGGAGAGGGGTGGAGAAACCCTTTTTGTACAGCCTGTCCTGGACGATTGTGAAATGGGAGGCTAGTCGTCTCAGCTTCTTTGCCTCCTTTTCTTCTGTAGGGAGAGTGCCCATCAGAATGTAGGTCTTAATAGGTGTCATCCATGAGCTGGATTCTTCTATCTGTAGCAGTGATGGTTCTGAAATTCGTGGGGTCGACACGACTTCTTAGAGGACAGACTTGTTATTCCCAAGTTTCTTGGTGCTTGCAAGCCTGGAAAGAATGTCGGCTCTGGTATTGTCGACTCTGGGGACGTGTTGAAAGATAACCTCTTCAAACCCATCAATTGACACCTTGACCTTCTCCAGGTATCTCTGCAGTAGTGGTTCTTTTGCTTGATATTCCCCTTTAATTTGGGATACCATCAATAGGGAGTCACTGCACACGAGGACTCTTTTAGCTTCTACTTCTTTTGCCATCAGGAGTCCGGCAATGCATGCTTCATATTCGGCTTGGTTGTTTGAGGTTTGGAACTCGAACTTCAGAGACTTCTCTATGCAGACTCCTTCAGGGCCTTCCAGGACTATCCCAACTCCAGCACCTTTTTTGTTGGAGGATCCGTTGACGAAGACGGTCCATTCAGCAGTGGGTGGAATTTCAGGGGGTGTCATTTCAGCAACGAAGTCAGCAAGAATTTGAGTCTTGAGGGCAGTGCATCCCTCAAAGTGTATATCGAACTCTGATAACTCCAGGGCCCAGGCAGTCATATGCCCAGAGAGGTCCGGCTTGTGAAGAACGAGTCTGAGGGGTAAGTCGGTTCTGACCGTGACTTTGTGCCCTTGAAAATAGTGTCTCAATCTCCTTGTAGTGATTAATACGGCTAAGGCGGCCTTCTCCAACTTCTGATATCTCAGTTCGGCCCCTTGGAGGGCTTTACTAATGAAGTATATGGGGAGTTGAGTGCGCCCATCTTCTTTGACCAAAACCGAACTTACGGCCTGGTTGGTTACAGAGATGTAGAGGTACAGATGTTCTCCTTGGGCGGGTTTCACCAGGATTGGTGGGTTTGCCAGTGTCTGTTTTAGCTGCTGAAAAGCGGCTTCGCATTCGTCTGTCCAAGTGAAAGATTTCCCCTTGCGAAGGAGCTGAAAAAAGGTGAGAGAAGTTGTAGCCGATTTGGGTATGAATCGGCTGAGAGCTGTGATCCTTCCGTTAAGTTGTTGTATCTCCTTGATGCAAGTTGGGATTTTCATATCTAACACGGCCTTGCACTTGTCCGGGTTTGCTTCCACTCCTCAGCTGGTAAGGAGAAAACCCAAAAAATGGCCTGAGGGAACTCCAAAAGAGCACTTAAGGGGGTTAAGTCTCATGTTGTGTTTCCTGAGGCGGTCAAAAACTAGCTCCAAGTCGGCTATGTGGTCATTTCCTTTAGCCGTTTTAGCTATGATATCATCTATGTAAACTTCCACTATGTTTCCCATTACATCACCAAAGACTTTGGTCATCATCCTCTGGTATGTGGCTCCAGCGTTCTTCAGGCCAAAGGGCATCATGGTGTAATAGTAAATCCCTTTGTCCGTGATGAAGGTTGTCTTCTCCTCGTCGTCCCGGTCCATGGGGATCTGATTGTATCCTGAGTAGGCATCCATGAAAGATAACCAATGGTATCCTGATGAACTGTCAACCAACTGGTCTATGTTGGGAAGTGGGAAAGGGTCTTTGGGGCATGCTTTATTCAAGTCAGTGTAATCCACGCACATTCTCCATTTTCCATTTGATTTCTTCACCAAGATGACATTGGATAGCCAGGTGACGTACTTGCATTCTCTGATAAACTTGGCTTTGATGAGCTCTTCTATCTGCTGGTTGGCAGCTTGCTGCCTTTCAAGGCCAATTTTCCTTTTCTTTTGGGCGATCGGCTTAGCAGTGGGGTCAACACAAAGTTTGTGACAACAGAAGCCGGGATCAATACCTGGCATGTCGGTCGTTGTCCATGCGAACAGGTCCGAGTTGGTTAACAGAAGTTTCTTTAATCTTTCTTCCTTTGCAGAATCCATGTCACAACCGATCTTCGTCGTCTGCTCAACTGAAGTTCCAATCTGGAAAGGCTTCGTCTTTGCAGCCGGTTCGATTATTTCACGTCTCTTGGGGGCCGTCTCGGATCTGGGGTCGAGATCAATCGTGAGGATTCGTCCTCTGGAAACTGTCTTCTTTGGCTGGGATGTCTGGGATGTGGGTGCAGTTGTGAAGGCAGCGTTATAGCACTTTCTTGCTTCTTTCCTGTCTCCTTGAACCGTGATTACTATCCCGTCCCGGCCAGGGAACTTCATTACCAAGTGCTTGGTGGAGATAATCGCTCCTAGAGCGTTCAAGGATGGGCGGCCGGGAATAACATTGTATAGGCTGGGGCAATCAACGATTAGGAACTTGGCTGAAATGGCTTTGTTTTCTCTTTCAGAGCAGACCCTGAGTGTGGTCTGAAGGTATCCTTTAGGTTGAATCCGCTTTCCGGAGAAACCCACTAGATCACCTGCATAGGGTAACAGTGATTCTGGTGGCAAGAGTAGTTGGGTGTAAGTCCTGTAGAACAGGATGTCAGCTGAGTTGCCTTGGTCAACAAACACGCGTCCGACATTACCATCTGCTATCAGGGACCGAATCACGAAAGGGTCGTCGTGATCGACCACATCATCAAAGAAATCTTCGTCTGAGAAGGTGATGACCGGGTTTGGGGGCCTTTGGGCGGTTATCTTCAAGTCGGGCTGTTCGACATTGTAGACTTCGCGCAGGTGTCTCTTTTTGGAGTTGTTTGACAGTCCTCCCCCAGCAAAACCTCCGGAGATTATGTTGATTTTCACCCTTGGTGTGGTGCTGGAGCCGGGTTTGTCTTCTTTGTTGTCATGTTTCTTGGGGGATGCAGAACGCTTTCGTTTCTTGTCTTTTTCCCCATCTGGGCTGGACGACCTCTTCCGTTCTTCATTCTTCTTGTGTCCTCCTTGGGATCGGTTCTTCTTCACATATCGACCGAGTCGGCCGTCTCTGATAAGCTGCTCAATGAGGTCACGTAACTGTATGCATTCATCAGTATTGTGCCCGTATCCTTCATGGAAGGAACAATATTTAGTCTTGTCTTTTTGAGCTGTAGCTTTGAGAGGTGGAGGCTTTGGTATGTCAGCAAACTCAGTGTGCATTACTTCTTTGAGGATCTTTCCAGGGTTAGTGTTCAAGATTGAGTAGCTATTGTATCGGCCTTTAGGACGCCGGTGCTGATCCTGGTGATGGTGGCCCTTATCTCTCCCTTGATGCCGGTCCTGGTAAGAGTCTCGGCCTGATCCCTGGTGGGTATCTTTGATGAACACATTTTAATTCACACTTTGCATAATTAATCTTAGCTTTCTTGGACTATAATTGTTATTAAGTCCACTGTTTTAATTGGAATTTACCAAATTGGGCTTAATTGGGCTTTAATTGTGAATGTTGTTTAAATTCGGATTTTTAAGCCTACTGACCTACCTGTCTTGTTTTGATGATATCTGGAGCTATAGGTGTCCGATTTGAGAGATTCCAGTGACATTGGAAAGCTAACTTCCGGGGCTTTGATTTGATATGCAATATGACCATATTACCATGACGCAATTAGGAGCAGTTGCTGTTTGAAAATCGCCTACTGTTGTTGTCTGACACAAGTCCGAATTTGATTAGTTTTGTAATTAGTTTGTGTGCCTGTTTTAATTAATTTCGGCCCAATTAAGGCCTAATCAGATTGTTAGTGATTTAGGCTCTATAAATAGGTGTGTTGCTGAGTAGTTTGAACACTTTACATTCATTTTTCAGATTTTAGAAAAAGACTCTTCACTTTCCCTCTCTTTTCTCTCTTCTTGCAATTTTCAAATTTGGTTCCTCTTCTTCATCTTCTTCAATTTTCGAGTTTCTCCTCCATGGAAATGGAAGGCTAAGCTTCAAGGATTGTTTCTCTACTGAATTCACAAAGGAAATTGAGGTTATAATTTCGTTTTTCATGTCTTGAATTCTTGGACAGATTCTTCACTTTCCTTCTCCTAGTTTCTTGATGTTTAGGTTTGAATTTGAAATTGAGTTACATGCTTTATGGAATTCGAATTCTAATCTGAATCTAACTCACATTTTAGGTTGCTTAATCTGAAATGAATTCTAGGTTTGCTTAATTCCAAGGATTAGAAATTAGGATTCATGCTAGTTTGCTTTATTCTAGTGTGAAAATTAATGAGGATGCTTAATCCGAATTTGAATCTGTCAAGGAATTGAGGAATTTTGTATAAACCAATGATTGATCCAATTTGTGAATGAGGTAGAGAACCAATTCGTTTTTCTGAAATTGTTTTCTGCAAATTTAAATTCTGTTTTGGAAATTAGGAAATTAGTATGAACAACAATCAAAATCCTCTTGTGTGTGTGAGTTGCTATGGGATTGAAATTCTGAATTTGTAATTGGATTCCTTGAGAGAGACGACTTTGGGTTAATCAACCTACTGCACTTTAATTCATTTTATTTGGTTGAGTATGGCCTCGACCAAATTTGGCGCCGTTGCCGGGGATTTCAATTCAAATTCTGTTTCAATTCCAATTCTGTTTTGTGTAAAATTCTGTTTCTGTTTTGTTTTCAATTCTGTTTTGTGAATTCGTGTACTGTTCTGTGTTTAGGAAGTAGAGTCATAATTCATATTGTGTTTTGGTATACTAACATTGGTTGTGCAGATTTAGTTTGATCAATTTTGGTTCACAGCTTTGAGTTAAGTAGCCTAATCTGTCATAGTTACTGTTACATTGCTTTTAGTGAGGTTCAATTTGTGTTTTGAGTTGTGTGATGTATTGAGTCATTGTAATTAGTGTGTTTAGTCATGTTTTGATGTTTAGAAATTGTTTAGATGAAATTAGGATTGATTTGGTTTGATTTGGATTGAATTGCATAAGTTGATCAAGTTGTTGTCGACTTTTCTGCTGTTGACTTTTGCAGTTGAATCTGATCTTTTTGTTTAACATAGTTAGAGGTTGAATTTTTGTGTCCACATTTCTTTAGGTTAATAATGAATTTTAGATACCCCAGTTGCTGTTAGATTAGTCCTGATTGTGAGATTACACTTTGCACTGGCTTATTTTGACCTGTTGACTTCAATTGGACATAACATGAGCTAGGAGTATCAGAATTTCACAAATTTTATATGCTTTTGGGGTAGAAAAAAACTAGTTAGAGCAGCCCCTCCCTGCTTGAGCTAAGAGGTCGGCTGTAAATTTGCCAAAAAAGGTCGTTTTCTATTTTTAAAGGATTTTTTAAGTTTTTTTTGGTGTATTTTCCCTTTCTTACCTTAGGTAGTTTTGGTACTTAGGCTTTGAATTTTGTTCTGAAAATTTTTGCGGTTGTTTCCTATGTTAATATAGTGTTTTCCATGTATCCATTTCATTGGTTTCTGCTCATTTGATATAGGCCGCCTTTATAAGCTGACATGCTGTTGTATGCTTCATTTTGTGCATTTCTGTGTGCATTTGGTGTATGACTAGAGCAAACCCAGGTACCCTACATTCATTTGATCCAGAAATTGATACGACATATCATAGGTTAGTTAGAGAGTCTAGGATTCCATTTGTGCATAATTCTGTTAGTGATAGTGAGTTGTCTGATAGTATGTATTCTGCTGTTAGTGTAAGTGATAGTGAGTCTGTTTCTGTGTTTTCTTCTTCTTCTTTCCTTGAGTCTGATTTTAATTGTGATACCATGGCTGAGAGAACTTTGAGAGAGCTTGCAGCACCTGATGTTAATATTCAGACTTTATGCATTCAATATCCTGATATAGATGTGCCTTGTGAGCTTAAGTTTGGATTGATTCATTTGTTGCCCAAGTTCCATGGTCGGGTCTTGCAGGTGAGGATCCACATAAACACCTCAAGGAATTCCATATTGTCTGCACCACTATGAGACCACCTGGAGTTCCTGAGGATCATATTAAGCTGAAGGCATTTCCATTCTCCCTGCAAGATACAACAAAAGACTGGTTGTACTACCTTCCACCTGGATCCATTACTGGCTAGGATAATTTGAAGAGGATGTTTCTGGAAAAATTCTTCCCAGCATCTAGAGTGACTTCAATCAGGAAGGAGATTTGTGGTATAAGGCAGATGGATGGAGAAAGTTTGTATGAGTACTGGGAGAGATTTAAGAGGCTTTGTGCAAGCTGTCCACATCATCAGATTCATGAGCAGTTACTCATCCAGTATTTCTATGAGGGCCTGTTGAACAATGACAGACAGATGATAGATGCAGCCAGTGGAGGAGCTCTTGTAGATAAAACTCCAGTTGCAGCAAGGCAGTTAATTGAGAATATGGCTTCTAATAACCAACAATTCAGTACCGGAAGCAATTCAGTAGCCTTGACCAGAGGAGTTCATGAGATGGAGACCACTTATGCTGCTGATCATAGGAAGTTGGAGAGCAAGCTAGATGATTTGGCTTCCTTGGTTAAGCAGATGGTAGTGTCTCAACAAGTTGCTAAGCTATGTGGGATTTGTACTTCTGCAGATCATCCCACTGATGCATGTCCCACCTTACATGAGCCTGCAGGAGATGGTGCTTTTCCTCCTCAGGCTTATGCAGCAAATATCTATGGTTCTGGCAGACCCCCTCAGCAGCAACAGTATAATCAAGATCTTTCTTCCAACAGGTACAATCCGGGTTGGAGGAATCATCCAAATTTGAGATGGGGGAATTCTCAGCAGCAGCCACAGCAGCCTTATGTGCCTTATCAGTCTCATGCTGCTGGGCCTAGTAGACCTTACCAGCCTCCACATGTACAACAGCAACAGCAGCCTACACCGCCTGCTGCTGCACCTTCCAAGAGTGAGCCTTCCTTGGAAGAATTAATGAGGCAGATGGCGGTCAATAATATGAATTTTCAGCAGAGGACAGAGGCAACTATTCAGAGCCTAGAGAATCAGATAGGCCAGATGGCTACAACTCTTAATCAGTTGCAGTCTCAGGGTTCAGATAAGCTTCCTGCTCAAACAGTTGTCAACCCGAAGAATGTTAGTGCAATCACTTTGAGGTCGGGTAAGAGTGTGCAAGCACTTGATAGGCAACAGTCTGAGCAAGAAGATGAGATTCATACAGTTGTAGACCCTGTGCAGGAGAGAGCTAGTCCTAGTCCTTTGAGTAGCCCCAGTTCTTCAAGCAGTGAGCAGCCTTCTATTCCTCTTCCATTCCCTCAGAGAGTTGTGCAGAAGAGTAAAAAATTGGAAGAGGCTGACAAGGAGATCTTGGAGACTTTCAGGAAAGTAGAGGTGAATATACCTCTACTTGAGGTCATAAAGCAAATTCCGAGATATGCCAAGTTCTTGAAGGATCTGTGCACCCATAGGAGGCGGCTGAAGGGTAATGAGAGGATTAGTATGGGAAGGAATGTATCTGCACTCATTGAGAGACCTATGACTCCCATTCCAGAAAAATGCAAAGACCCAGGGACATTTACTATTCCTTGTGTTATAGGCAGTAACCAGTTTGATAATGCTATGCTTGATTTAGGAGCATCTATTAATGTTATGCCTTTATCTGTTTTCACCTCTTTGTCTCTTGGTCCTTTGCAGACTACAGGTGTTGTCATTCAGTTGGCAAACAGGAGCACTGCCCACCCTGCAGGCCTTATTGAGGATGTGTTGGTTCGAGTGAATGACCTCATCTTCCCTGCTGACTTCTACATATTGGATATGGAGGGAGGAGATTCACTCACTGATGCAGCCCCCATCATCTTGGGCAGGCCCTTCCTGAAGACAGCTCGGACTAAGATTGATGTTCATGCAGGCACACTTACCATGGAGTTTGGAGACAGTGTGGTTCAGTTTAATATTTTAGATGCCATGAGGCATCCTGTTGAGGATCATTTTGTATTCCATATTGATATGCTTGCTGAACTTGTAGATGATAGTTTGTCTGAGTTTGTAGGACATTTGGACTTTCCGGACTTTTCTGATTTCATTGATGTCTACACTTGTGATTTATGTTCTGATTCATCTGTGTGTAGTATGTGTGCAGAGATAGATGAGTTCATATCTGTTGATTGTTCTGATTGTCCTACAGGTTCTGGTATTGATGCACCAGTTGTGTCAATTGAGTCAGAATGCAGTGGCTTGATTGCAACAATTATAGATACATCTGACTTGATTGATTTGCAGGTTGCAGAGGTTTCTACCAGTACCAGATTGTTACCTTCTATTGTTCAGCCCCCATCACTGGAGCTGAAGCCACTTCCCACTCACCTCAAGTATGCATATTTGGAGGATGAGCAGAAGCTTCCAGTGATCATCTCTACTGCTCTCTCAGCTGATCAGGAGCAGAGGTTGTTGCACGTGATTAGAGAGCACAGGAGAGCTCTAGGTTGGACTTTGGCAGATATTCCGGGTATTAGCCCCTCCTTATGTATGCATCGGATTCTGTTGGAGGATGGGGTTAAACCTGTGAGGCAGCCTCAGAGAAGGCTGAATCCCCAGATTCTTGACGTGGTCAAGAAGGAGGTCACCAAGCTGCTACAGGCGGGTATCATATATCCCATATCAGATAGCACTTGGGTGAGCCCGGTACAGGTGGTACCGAAGAAATCTGGGATTACAGTTGTGAAGAATGAGAAGGATGAGTTAATTCCTACTAGGGTGCAGAACAGCTGGAGAGTCTGCATCGACTACAGGAGGCTCAACCAGGCGACCAGGAAGGATCACTTCCCACTTCCTTTCATTGATCAGATGCTGGAGCGCCTGGCAGGTAAATCCCATTACTGTTTCTTAGATGGTTTCTCTGGTTATTTTCAGATTTGTATTGCACCAGAGGACCAGCATAAGACTACATTTACATGTCCTTTCGGTACCTTTGCATATAGGAGGATGCCTTTTGGTCTATGCAATGCTCCTGGTACTTTCCAGAGATGCATGATGAGTATATTTGCTGATTTACTTGAGCATTGCATAGAGGTTTTCATGGATGATTTTAGTGTATATGGCTCCTCATTTGATGCATATTTGGATAGCTTGACTAGAGTGGTTGATAGGTGCATAGAGACTAACCTTGTTCTTAATTATGAAAAGTGTCATTTTATGGTAGAGCATGGTACAGTCTTAGGCCATATTATCTCTAGGAAGGGTATAGAGGTAGATCCTGCAAAATTAGATGTTATTTCACACTTGCCTTACCCCTCTTGCGTGCGAGAGGTTCAATCTTTTCTTGGACATGCAGGTTTCTATCGCAGGTTCATTCAGGACTTCAGTCGGATAGCCCTTCCGCTGTCCAACTTGCTACAGAAGGATGTCAGCTTTGAGTTTGGAGAGCGGTGCAGAGAGGCATTTGATCGCCTCAAGAGAGCTCTCACCACCACTCCCATTATTCAGCCACCGGATTGGACGCTTTCGTTTGAGTTGATGTGTGATGCATCAAACTACGCCTTGGGAGCTATTTTGGCACAGAGGGTTGGTAAGCTGTCTCATGTGATATATTATGCATCTAGGACTTTGGATGCAGCACAGGTAAATTACACTACCACTGAGAAAGAGCTATTAGCAATTGTTTTTGCATTGGATAAGTTTA
The DNA here is from genome assembly GCA_026901365.1 of Sesbania bispinosa. NCBI lineage: Eukaryota > Viridiplantae > Streptophyta > Magnoliopsida > Fabales > Fabaceae > Sesbania > Sesbania bispinosa. Next base: position 887,669 of record QLOH01000411.1, on the reverse strand, counting down.
GATCATATTTGCTAGGCTCTAGGGTAGTGGTTTTTACTGATCATGCTGCTCTTAAGTTCCTTTTGAAAAAGACAGATTCCAAACCCAGGTTGATCAGGTGGATGCTACTGCTTCAGGAGTTTGATTTGGACATCCAGGATAGGAGTGGTGCGCATAATCTGGTAGCAGACCATTTGAGCCGCATTGAGAGAGCGGAGGATGTGTTTCCTATTCGGGATGACTTCCTGGATGAGCAGCTTATGGCTTTGCTTGATTCCCATTCCCCTCCCCTTACCCCTTGGTTTGCTGATATTGTTAATTATCTTGTTGCATCTGTTTTTCCACCCTTGGCATCTAGGGCTCAGAGAGATAGACTTAAGAGTGATGCCAAGTATTATGTATGGGATGACCCTTATTTATGGCGTTTTTTCAGTGACCAGGTTATCCGTAGGTGCATTCCAGATCAGGAGATCCAGTCTGTACTTCAGTTCTGTCATTCCTCACCTGTTGGAGGACATCTTGGACCCCAGAGGACAGGACGAAAGGCGCTGGATTGTGGATTTTATTGGCCTACGATTTTCAGAGACGCCTGGAGAGTCTCCTCTACATGCGAGCAGTGTCAGAGAGCAGGAGCGGCCATTTCTAGCAGGCAGCAGATGCCCCAGCAGCCTATGTTGTTTTGTGAGGTTTTTGATGTGTGGGGTATTGATTTTATGGCTCCATTTCCTGTTTCTTTTGGTTTTATATATATATTGCTTGCTGTGGACTATGTCTCCAAGTGGGTGGAGGCTATAGCCACAAGGACTAATGATGCTCGAGTTGTTGTGGATTTTGTCAGGTCTCACATCTTTTGCAGGTTTGGAGTGCCTCGAGCCATTGTTAGTGATCAGGGGACCCACTTCTGTAACCGGTCCATGGAGGCTTTGCTGAAGAAGTATGGGGTGGTGCATAGAGTTTCTACACCATACCACCCCCAGACTAATGGACAGGCTGAGATCTCCAACAGAGAGATCAAGAGGATTCTGGAGAAGATGGTGCAGCCTAACAGGAAGGATTGGAGCCGCCGCCTTCATGATGCTCTCTGGGCTCATAGGACCGCCTACAAAGCACCTCTTGGGATGTCTCCCTTTAGAGTTGTTTTTGGTAAGGCGTGCCACTTACCTGTGGAGATTGAGCATCGAGCATACTGGGCAGTTAGGGCTTGCAATTTGGATTGTGACCAGGCAGGAGAGCAGAGGAAGCTTCAGCTGCAGGAGCTTGATGAGATCCTCCTGGAGGCCTATGAGAACTCTAAGTTCTACAAGGAGAAGACTAAGAAATTTCATGATCAATGTACTGCTAGAAAAGAGTTTGTAGTAGGCCAAAAGGTGTTGTTGTTTAATTCTAGACTTAAGCTCATGCCTGGTAAGCTTCGTTCTCGTTGGATTGGACCTTTTATTGTCACTCATGTTTATCCTTATGGTGTTGTAGAGTTGAAGAGTGAGTCCACCAATAAGACCTTCAAGGTCAATGGCCACCGTCTCAAGCTATTTCATGAGAGTCCCGCTTTGGTTGAGGAGACGGTTGAGGAGATGAGCTTGGAGCTTCCCACATTCCCTCAAGTGCAAATTTTTCCACCTTGATGAGGGAGTCTCTTTCCCCACTATTTTATTGCATTATGTCCTTTTTTCTATAATTTGATTATTTTTACATTGAGGACAATGTGTGATTTAAGTGTGGGGGAGGAGATTTGTAGTTTTAGGGCTTTAGGATTGATTTTAGGAATTAGTATGTGGTTAGGATTATAGTGTTTGTGTGTTAGTAATTTTTAGGATTGTTAAAAAAAAAATTGTTTGCTGTTTTACTGTTCAAAAAAAAAAGAAAAAAAATGTTGTTTTACTGTATTTTTGGTGTTTTCCATAGGAAATTTGCTGTTTTTGAGTTGCTGTCAGCATTTTCATAGCTATTTTGTAACTACTGCTGTTACTATTTTGCTGTCTGAAATTATTGTAATCTGTCTGTTTTGCTGTTTTGCTGTTGCTGTTGCTGTTTTTGCATTACTATAGCTGCTGTACGTTTTTATTGATGCTGTTTACAGCAGAATTTTTTTTACAGCAGTTTTATTACAGCAGAATTTCATTTTACAGCAGAATTTTTACAGTTATCTGAATTTTACAGCAAAAACAGAATTTTCGACAGTAGGAAAAATAATACATTTGGCATGTTTTTCATTGGATTTTTAGGATTTGTGTTGGTAGTGGCATTTTCATCATATTTGGACAATTGGTTTCTTGATTTATGTTGTTTGGATTCCTTATAATTTAGTGAATAAGTTGGTTTTGATGATTATTGGGTTGAATATTTTGTGATAGAGTTGTCCTTGGTGAGATTTTGAGCCTTATTGATGGATGGACCATTCTATGTCATTCTCTCTTTTTCTTGTGTGATTTCACTCTTGTTTGCTTGTGCTCTAGAACTTGGCTTGACTCTTTGATTTTCAACTTTGTTCACATGCATGTATTGAGATGATTGAGGCATTTTTGTTGATAATTGAGCTACTAGCCATATTAGCTTACCTTGATGATTTTCCACTTGCTAGCCCCTTTGAGCCTATGGATCCCATTTCTTGTTTTTGAAAGCTCATTACAAGCCTTGAAAGTGAAAAACCATGATTGTCCTTGCCTTAGAGGATAAAGGAGCTTTGGAATTGTTTTGGGAATAGGCTCTTGAATGAGTGTGGGGGTGTGCTTGAATTTCTTATCTTATCTCCTCTTATGGATATCATATTGTTGACCTTTGGCTAGTTACAAAGAAAAAAAAATGAAAAAGGAAAAAGATAGAAAAGTAAAAAAAAATAATAAAGAATAAAAAAAAAAGCTCAAAAGAAAAGTGTTAAAAAAAAAAGAGCAAAGAAATAAAGTGTTCTTGAAATAGCAAAAATGGGTCAAAAGGTAGAAAAAAGGAGTTTAATTGTATTCTTGAGATGTATGCTACTTGCATTTCTTCTTGGATTTATTTCCCCATTGCTCCTCTATTCTCTTTGGTTTTTAACTTCTTATCCTTCATTTTCCCTACCTTTACCTTGGCCCCATTACATCCTATTTGAAGTCCTCTTGATCTTTGCTTGCATGTGTTTCAATTGTTGTGGATATTAGAGTCTTGCCAAGCCTATGGTAGTGCTTGCTTTCATGAGTGCTTTGAGTGTATATACACAAGCCTAAACACTTGAGAGTTGGAGAGTTTGTCTTGTGAGGATTCTATCACTTTTGATTCACCCCTTTGATTTGATTCACCCTCTTGTTTGCTAAATTGTAGGGAATTCCATTCATAATTTTCTTGACTCCATGACTCCATTGATGATGTATTATGCCTACTCCTTTGCATTCCTTGGATCTCTTGTTAATAATGCCACTTGTATTTGCATTGTGCTCCCTAATTGATTTTTAGCTTCATGTGGTGTTTTGCCCGGAGTGCAAAAGGGCAAGTGTGGGGGAATTTGATGAACACATTTTTATTCACACTTTGCATAATTAATCTTAGCTTTCTTGGACTATAATTGTTATTAAATACACTGTTTTAATTGGAATTTACCAAATTGGGCTTAATTGGGCTTTAATTGTGAATGTTGTTTAAATTCGGATTTTTAAGCCTACTGACCTATCTGTCTTGTTTTGATGATATCTGGAGCTATAGGTGTCCGATTTGAGAGATTCTAGTGGCATTGGAAAGCTAACTTCTGGGGCTTTAATTTGATATGCAATATGACCATATTACCATAAAGTAATTAGGAGCAGTGGCTGTTTGAAAATCGCCTACTGTTGCTGTCTGACACAAGTCCGAATTTGATTAGTTTTGTAATTAGTTTGTGGGCCTGTTTTAATTAATTTCGGCCCAATTAAGGCCTAATCAGATTGTTAGTGATTTAGGCTCTATAAATAGGTGTGTTGCTGAGTAGTTTGAACACTTTACATTCATTTTTCAGATTTTAGAAAAAGACTCTCCACTTTCCCTCTCTTTTCTCTCTTCTTGCAATTTTCGAATTTGGTTCCTCTTCTTCATCTTCTTCAATTTTCGAGTTTCTCCTCCATGGAAATGGAAGGCTAAGCTTCAAGGATTGTTTCTCTACTGAATTCACAAAGGAAATTGAGGTTATAATTTCGTTTTTCATGTCTTGAATTCTTGGACAGATTCTTCACTTTCCTTCTCCTAGTTTCTTGATGTTTAGGTTTGAATTTGAAATTGAGTTACATGCTTTATGGAATTCGAATTCTAATATGAATCTAACTCACATTTTAGGTTGCTTAATCTAAAATGAATTCTAGGTTTGCTTAACTCCAAGGATTAGAAATTAGGATTCATGATAGTTTGCTTTATTCTAGTGTGAAAATTAATGAGGATGCTTAATCCGAATTTGAATCTGTCAAGGAATTGAGGAATTTTGTATAAACCAATGATTGATCCAATTTGTGAATGAGGTAGAGAACCAATTCGTTTTTCTGAAATTGTTTTCTGCAAATTTAAATTCTGTTTTGGAAATTAGGAAATTAGTATGAACAACAATCAAAATCCTCTTGTGTGTGTGAGTTTCTATGGGATTGAAATTCTGAATTTGTAATTGGATTCCTTGAGAGAGACGACTTTGGGTCAATCAACCTACTGCACTTTAATTCATTTTATTTGGTTGAGTACGGCCTCGACCAATCTTGTTTCGCAGCGACGGCTAAATGGGCTTCCCGTCCCACGTATTTGTGCGATCGTTGCCTAAACTGATCCATGGACCGGACCGGTTCTTCTGATAAAGAGACGACTAGTGGGGAACCCGGTGAAAGAGCCGACACAGCGCACACGAGTTGAACATTCTCGGCTAGATCCGGAATCAGAGCGCACTCCTTGTAGAATCGGGCTAGGAAGCTTCTGAGTGGCTCGTCTTTAGTCTGTTTTACCTTTGCCAATGTGAACTGATATCTGGGGATCTCAGTAGAGATTGTGAATCGTCCCAGGAAGGTGTGTTGCATATCGTCCTAGGTATCAATGGAACCCAATGGGAGAGTTTTAAACCATGCTAAAGCTTCTCCCTTCAATGTTCTGGGGAAGGAACGACAGATGATAGCTTCGGGAGCCCCAACGAAGAGCATCTCGTTGGTGAAGGCATCTAGGTGTTTGACCGGGTCTGTTGTTCCATTGAAAGATTCAATTGAGAGTGCCTGTCTGTACTGTTCAGGTATCTCGACCCGGACTAATCTCTCAGAGAAAGGGTGCTTGAAGGGGGCCAATTAGCCTGCAGCCCTTTGCTGCTGGACTTCCTGGTGGTCCCTGTCTGATCCGGGATGGGATTGGATGGTAGGCTGAGGTTGGGGGTTTATACTGCGTTCCAGGTGCCTGAGACGCTCCTCAATATGATTCACGACCGGTTTTTCGGCCGCCTTTATACGTTGATCCCGGAGTTCTCTGATTTGGGCTTCAAGATGCCGAATCATTTCGTCTCGGGGGTCTGGTTGATTATTTTCTTCATGAAGTTCGATTTCAACTAGAGGATGTGAAGTTCCTTCTTGCTCAGCTAAGCCGTCTTCGGCTCCGAGATCCTCTACCCAGCCTTCGGGTGTTGGCTGAGGACGGGACCGGGTTAGTTGACGACGGGTGGTGACTGTCATGCTGGATAGGGGGAGGCCCTCCTTCTAGCGCCAAATGTTCCGGTAGGGAGGATAAGGGGGTTGAGAGTGGGCCCAAGCCCAATTAGGCATTCTAGTAAGGAGGGGTTATCAGTTCACCCTAATCCTTATTCGTTTAATCATAAGAGAGCGAAACGCTAAGGAGGGGAGCAACCAAGTCTCAAGAGGAGTTTGCTGCAGAGTGATCATCAAGAACCAATAAAGGGACTTCCTTGCTGTTGTTCGTCTTCGCTTAAGGTACGGTGGGGGAGAGGGTGTTGCTTGTATGTGCATGTAGGGGTGCTTGGGTAGTAAGAATAACTTCTAACATTTAATAATTGAAATCAATATGCGAATATGTGTTGGTTTTAGATGAAAATCTGTGATTTGATGCTTATGTGTGTTAATTTTGATGAATATTGAGTGGATAGAATGAGAATAATGAGAATAGTGAAAAGGGGTGAATGAAGGGTTTGATGATTTGGGGTTTTGATGGGAAAACTGGGTAAAACTGTTAAAGATTGATGCTTTTGTTGAATTTGATGAATATAATTGACCATGAATGATGTTTTAACAAAGAGGAGTGATTAAAGATTGAATAGAGTGATTTAGAAGTGTTAGAAATCGTGCGAACTGCGATCTGCGTCGTGGGTAATCGATTACCAGGGTGTACTGGGTAGCCTGGGAGTGCTGTTTGTTTGCTGGTAATCGATTACAGGATTGTTGTAATCGATTACCAGAGAGATTATTTGCAGGTAATCGATTACAGGGATGCTGTAATCGATTACCAGTGTGTTTGCTTGCAGGTAATCGATTACAGAGGGGTTGTAATCGATTACCAGAGACCTTGTTTGCAGGTAATCGATTACTGGAGGCTGGTAATCGATTACCAGTGTGGACTTTGAGATCCTGAGTGCTTGATGATGATTGATGTTAATTGATGATGCTTTATAGTGATTATGGTGCTGATGATTGACGATGTTTGATGATGTTTATGATGATTGTGATGATGGTGATTGATGTTGTTATATGATGCTTATAGTAACTTATGATGATGATATTTGATGATGAGTATGATGATGTATGATGATATTTGATGATGAGTATGACAATGTATAATGATGTATGATGATATTTGATGATGGGTATGATGATGTAAAATGATGATGTTTGATGATGAGCATGATGATGCATGATGATGATGATAATGATGATGGTGTATATCACTTTATGATGATGATGTTACCTAAGTTGTGCGGGCCCATTGAGGGGGTACAACTTAGGAGAGATGCCTTGAGCATATGTGATGAGACTTGAATTGTGCGGGCCCATTGAGGGGGTACAATTCAGGAGGTGAACTGAGTTGTGCGGGCCCATAGAGGGGGTACAACTCAGGGGACCATCATGGGGCGTTCGATGCACGGGCCCATAGAGGGGGTGCAACCTAGGGATGATTTGTACTGGCCCATAGAGGGAGTGCAACCTAGGGTCGAATGTCGTTGTGTGGGCCCATAGAGGGGGTACAACCTATCGGATTGTGTGTGGTAACACCGGTAGACTATCTTGGTACTAACTAGAGTGATTGAGGAGGTGCGCCCATTGTGCGGAGTTCCAAGTCATGATCTTTGGGACGATGTTGTTGAGTTTCGGTGTATATGATGATGATGCTATGAGTTATAATTGATGATGAAAATGAGTTAGATGATGATGGATGAACCTGTGCTATATTGATGTTGAAATTGAATTATAATATGATGCTATGAGTAAATGAGTATATTGTGTTGAGAATAGAGTATGTGCTTTCTGCGGTGAATGATGTTGTGAGATTTATATGATGATATTGATGAGTCGTTATATGATGATTTATAGATGGTTATTACCTGATGAATTATTTGTTATTTGCATATGTGATGTGACTTATTGATGATGTTGTTTATATGAGGGTGAGGATAGGGTAGCCTCCTATGTGTATGTATGAGTAGTATTCTTTTCCTCACCGTTACACTGTGGATATGTTACAGGTGATGATGACACTACTGGTGTCGAGTTTTGATTAAAGGGAGTGTTGCTCTGGTACATGTGACATCAGGGCATATGATTGGGGGTTCTTTTCTTTATGTTACTAGATAGGAAGGATTTTGTAAACACTTTTAAATGCCTTACATGGCGAGTAGGATGTTTTAATTATTGATGATTTGGAGATTCCGCTGCTTGTATATTTTGAATACATTGGACAATGAGGTTTTTAATAAAGAGTTATGTGAACCTTTTTACCCGTTGTGGGACGTTACCTTTTCTACACTGCAATTTATTAAACGTATAAGAGTTTGGGGTAGAAGGGTGTCACACCAAGTCTTAAGGTGTGATCTCGTTACCCTAAGGTCTTCCTTTGATTTTAGAGCGAAATAACTTAATCAAAAATCAACCAAGACTTAAAGTGTGAGCTCGTTACCTGGAGGTCCTCCTCAGTTTTTAGAGAGAAATAACTTAATAAAAAATCAACCAAGTCTTAAGGTGTGAGCTCGTTACCCTGAGGTCTTCCTCTGTTTTTAGAGCGAAATAACTTAATCAAAAATCAACCAAGACTTAAAGTGTGAGCTCGTTACCCTGAGGTCTTCCTTTGTTTTTAGAGCGAAATAACTTAATCAAAAATCAACCAAGACTTAAAGTGTGAGCTCGTTACCCTAAGGACATCCTCAGTTTTTAGAGCATAACTTTTGGCGAAAACAACTCATTACCCCAAGTATTACACTTGGTTTTTAGAGTATGAGCTCGTTACCCTGAGGTCATTTTCAGTTTTTAGAGCATAACTTTGGCGAATGCAACTTGTTCTTGGCGAAAAATAAACTCGTTACCCCAAGTATTGGATTTGGTTTTTAGAATATGAGCTCAGCATAACTTTGGCAAAAACAACTCGTTCTTGACGTAAATAAACTCGTTACCCCAAAGTATTGCACTTGGTTTTTAGAGTATGAGCTCGTTACCCTGAGGTGATCCTCAGTTTTTAGAGCATAACTTTGACAAAAACAACTCGTCCTTGGCGAAAAATAAACTCGTTACCCCAAGTATTGGACTTGGTTTTTAGAGTATGAGCTCGTTATCCTGAGGTCATCCCCAGTTTTTAGAGCATAACTTTGGTGAAAACAACTCATTTTTGGCGAAAAATAAACTCGTTACCCCAAGTATTGGACTTGGTTTTTAGAGTATGAGCTCCTTACCCTGAGGTCATCCTCTGTTTTTAGAGCATAACTTTGGCGAAAACAACTCATTCTTGTCGAAAAATAAACTCGTTACCCCAAGTATTGGACTTGGCTTTTAGAGTATGAGCTCGTTACCTTGAGGCGATCCTCAGTTTTTAGAGCATAACTTTGGCAAAAACAACTCATTCTTTGCGAAAAATAAACTCTTTACCCCAAGTATTGGACTTGGTTTTTAGAGTATGAGCTCGTTACCCTGAGGTCATCCTCAGTTTTTAGAGCATAACTTTGGCAAAAACAACTCGTTCTTGGCGAAAAATAAACTTGTTACCCAAAGTTTTGGACTTGGTTTTTAGAGTATGAGCTCTTACCTTGAGGTCATCCTCAGTTTTTTGAGTATAACTTTGGCGAAAACAACTCGTTCTTGGCGAAAAATAAACTCGTTACCCCAAGTATTGGACTTGATTTTTAGAGTATGATATCTTTGGCGATGATGAAGACAGAGGCTGTGTAGCATGAAAGTTCTTTATTGGTTTATAGTCTAGGCTAAGCCTAATTAAAACCTGTCTCGGCTAAAACCCTCCTTAGGGACAAAAAACTAAGATAGGAAAAAGAGTACCTAGCCTGACTATCATCATACAATTTGATTAACTGAAATAAAATCTTAAGTTCTTAGCGTTCCATGTTCTGGGGACTTGCTTTCCTGTCAGCTGTTCAAGCTCATATGCTCCTAATCCAACTTCCTTTCTAACTCTGAATGGTCCTTCCCAGTTTGGGCCTAGCTTCCCATGTCTGGGATCTTTTCTAGCTTGTTCAATTTTCCGGAGGACCAGATCTCCATTTCTGAATCTCCGAGGTTGAACTTTTGTGTTATATCTTCGCGTTGAACGATCCTTACAAACTTGTTCTCTAAGATGTGCTACTTCTCTTTCCTCAGTCAACAAATCTAGCTCAGTTCTTAGATTTGTTTCATTATTTTCAGAGTTGTAGTCTTCAACTCGCTGGCTCAAGAAGGAGATTTCTACTGGAATCATGGCGTCACTCCCATAAGTTAACTTGTATGGTGTTTCTCCTATAGCAGATTGGGGTGTAGTGTGATAAGCCCACAACACCACTGGCAGTTCCTCAGACCATCTTCCTTTTGCTTCTCCAAGTCTCTTTTTCAATCCGTTCAATATTATTTTATTCGCTACTTTAGCTTGTCCGTTTGTTTGTGGGTGTTCAACCGAAGTCTTGGTGTGAGTTATGTTATACTCCCTGCATACACTAGTGAACTCCTTACAGTCGAACTGCTTCCCATTATCAGATATTATTGTGTTTAGGATACCATGACGACAGATTATCTGCTTCCAGACGAACTTGCTTAATTTTCCTGCTGTTATTGCTGCCAATGGTTATGCTTCGATCCATTTTGTGAAGTAGTCAATAGCAACTACTAGGTATTTGACCTGCCCAGGGGCTAAGGGAAAAGGGTGGAGCATATCTATTCCCCACATTGCAAAAGGACATGGAGAGGTGATCCTGTGTAACTCCTTCGGGCTCATATAATTCAATTTAGCAAATTTTTGGCAAGTGTCACATTTTTCAACAAAATATTTGGCATCTGCTCTTAATGTCGGCCAGTAGAAGCCTGCTCGTAGGATTTTTGTAGCTAGCGACCTAGCTCCTCCATGACTTGCGCAAACTCCTTCATGCACGTCTTTCAAAATGTAATTGTGTTGTTCATGAGGAATACATTTCAAAAGTGGTGATGAGTATCCCCTTCTATAGAGTTGTCCACTTATAATGACATAGAAGTTAGAGTGATAAGCTATTTTGCGTGCTTCAGTTGGGTTAGATGCAATCTGTTATCCTGGAGATATTGAATTAAAGGGGTCATCCAAGAATTTAAAGAGTTGATGTTCATTACCTGATTTTCCTCTATACTCGGTTTTTGGAGAGTTTCTTGTATTACCGTCTTGTTACAACATGGTTTCTTTGTGCTTGCAAGTTTTGATAGTAGATTGGCCCTTAGGTTCTGCTCTCTAGTTATGTGTTGAATTTTGAATTCTGCAAAATCAGATATAAAGATTTTAACTTTGTTTAAGTACCTGGTAAGTTGGGGATCTCTGGTTTGATATTCCCCTCCGACTTGTCCTGTGACTAATTGTGAATCGCTGAATAAGGATATGGAAGTGGCTCCCACTTCTTTTGCCAAGAGTAATTCTGCTATGAGTGCATCATATTCTTCCTGATTGTTACTTGCTTTGAATTCAAAGCAAAGAGATTGTTCCAAGACTAAATTGTTTGTTCCTTCTAGGATTACTCCAGCTCCGCTTCCTTTGATATTTGATGCTCCGTCTACGTATAGGGTCCAGAGTTGTTCTCCCTTTTCTTCTTCTGATGGTTTCAAGTCTACCAAGAAGTCTGCTAGGATCTGTGATTTGATAGGTCCCTTGGGTTGGTAATTTATTCCGAATTTAGACAGTTCTACCGACCATTTGATCATCCTTCTTGCCAGCTCAGGCTTGTGTAAGATCTATCTTATGGGTTGATCAGTCTTCACTACTATCTGGTGCGTTTGGAAATAAGGTCTCAGCCTCCGTGCTGCTGTTATTACAACAAGGATTACCTTCTCTATTTTTTGATATCTTAACTCAGGTCTTTGTAGAGCTCGGCTAACGAAATAGACAGGTTGTTGCCCTTCAAAGTTTTCTTACACCAGTACTGAACTGATAACCTGCTCACTTACTGCAAGGTAGACCAAAATTTCCTTCTCCGTATCGGGTTTCTTCAAAATTGGGGGTTATGACAAATAGGTCTTAATCTGTTGGAAAGCCTGCTCGCATTCTTCACTCCACTGGAATTTGCTTCCTTGTTTGATAGACTAAAAGAAAGGCCTCAACCGTTCCCCAGATTGGGACAAAAATCTGGACAAAGCAACTACTCTTCCAGGTAGTCTCTGCACATCCTTCATGTTTGATGGGCTCTTCATTGTCAAGATGGCTTGGCATTTTTCTGGATTTGCTTCTATGCCTCGGTCAGTATGCATGAAATCGAGAAACTTTCCTGATTGAACAACAAACGAACATTTTTCTGGGTTGAGCTTCATGTTAAATTTTCTGAGTTGATTAAAGATCTCTTCGAGGTCATCTGTATACTTCCTGTCTGTTGGAGTTTTGACCACCATATCATCAATGTAAACTTCTATGTTGCGTCCGATTTGTTCTGCAAACACTTTGTCCATCAGTCTTTGGTATGTTACACCGACATTTTTTAATCCAAATGGCATGACTTTATAACAATAATTAGCCATGTCAATGATAAAAGCCATTTTGTCTTCATCAATTGGGTTCATTCGTATTTGATTGTAACCCGAATATGCATCCATAATACTTAGGTATTTATATCATGAAGCTCCATCAACCAAATGATCAACACTAGGAAGGGGGTTTGCACCCTTGGGGCATGCTTTGTTCAGGTCAGTGAAGTCGGTGCACATCCTCCATTTTCCATTTTCCTTTTTTACCATGACAACATTCGAGAGCCATGTTGTGTACTCGATCTCCCTAATAAATTTGTATGCCAGTAACTTTTTTGACTCTGCCAAGGCTACATTTCTCCTTTCCTCTCCCAACTTCCTCTCCTTCTGAGAGACGGGCTTGATTTTTGGATCAATCATCAACTTGTGGCATACGAAGTCTGAGTCAATCCCAGGCATATCTGCAGGGGTCCACGCAAACAAGTCAGAATTCTCCTTTAAGATTTGTATTACCAGATGTTCCTCTTCAGGTTGGAGACTTGTTCCTATCCGAGTTGTTTGTAATGGGCTATCACCTATTTGGACGATCTTCAACTCCTCGGTAAGCTGAGGTCTTCTCTCTGAGAAATCTATTCTGGGATCTAGCTCGGTTGAGTGGATTCTGAGTTGGAAGTCAAACTTTTTGCTGGAAGATTTTCTTGTCTCCAGACTTTTCACATAACAACGTCGAGCTTCATCTTGCTCAGCTCTCATCACTCCTATCTTTTGATCATCAACAGGGAATTTAATTTTTAAGTGTGGGGCCGAGACGATCGCCCCTAATGCATTTAGGATTGGTCTCCCGATAATAATATTGTAAGAAGTAACGACATTAACAAGCAAGTATTTAACATTTACAGTCTTGTAAATTCCATTAGACCCAAAAGTCATTCTGAGATTTACGAAACATCTTACCTCAACCTGTTCTCCAGCAAAACCTACCAAGTTCCCTTCAAAAGGGTGAACGACGTCTGTTGGAAGTGAGAGGTCCTCATATGTCTTCCAAAACAGGACATCAACTGAGCTCCCTTGATCGATTAAGACCCTTCTGACCGAGCATCCTTCGATGTTCACTCGTACCACCATAGGGTATCTTGGTTTACATCTTTTAATCCTGCAAAATCTTTGTCAAAAAAGAAATAACAGGGTGAGATCTACCTACTCGAGCATGCTTTGTTTTGTTGATTGAGCAGATCATCCTGAGGTGTCTTTTTCTGGATGAGGATGTAGGTCCCCCTCTTGCAAATCCTCCTAAAATGGTATGTATGGATCCAGCCCTTCGTCTTGGAGTGCTAGGTCTAGGATTTCGATCAGGCGACTCTTCTCAGCTTCTTCTAGATCATAGTCTACTCGAGCTGTTTCATTCTTATTTTTGTGCCTTCCATCGTACACATATCTCCCGAGATGTCCCATCCTAATGAGTTGCTCGATTTGATTTTTCAAAGTCCAGCAGTCATCAGTGTTATGTCCAAACGCGCGATGGAAGTCGCATCTTTTTGTATGATCAACTCCTTCCGGGATGTCCTTAGGGGTGGAGGGAGTTCAATGATTCTTGAATTGTACACTTCTCGTAGGATTTGACTCTTTCTAGCATTTAATGGGGTGAAGTGATAAAAAAATAGGTGTTGGTCGGGGAGGCTTGGCCGGTCTCCCATTTTTCTTCCTTGCGTTATTTTGGAAGGTGAAGGTTCCCCTGTTATTTTGTTGATTATGGGATGGATTACCAACTAGCTCTTTTTCTAGGGGTTTTGTTAACATTGCTCTCAAACGCATTTTGGCTACTGTTGCCTCCTCCGCATCTATCTATCCTGAAACCTTTCGCTGGAAATCGACTATATCAGTTGGTTTTGACTTGGCCAATTCATCTGTGAACTGCCCTTCTTTCAATCCGTTGATGATCGCTCTGAGATGAATTTTGGGGTCTAGATCTTTGACTTGCATGGCTTCTTTGTTGAAGCGGTTGATGTAATCCTTCATTGGTTTGTCATCTCCCTGTAGTATGCTAAATAAACTATCCTCTGTTTTATTAAAATGACAGCTTGATGAGAATTGATTTTTGAATGCCATACTGAACTCATCAAACCCTCTTATGGAGTCGTGAGTTAGAGTATGAGTACCACTGCAAGGCAAGTCCTGTCAGAGTTCCTGGAAAAATCTTACAAAAAATAGGGTCAGTAGCACCTGTAGTAAGCATTACAGTGTGAAATCTGGTGAGATGTGAGTTCGGATCAGTCGTCCCATCATAAATAGGTAAATCAGGAAATTTAAAAAATCTAGGTAAAGGAATAGACATTATATAATCAGAAAAAGGATGAAATCGTGTATCTGTGTGATTATTCAAATCGATTTGTGATTCTGAGTGTTCTGAAGGAGTTTGAGTTTCTGAATAGTGTGTGTCGTCCTCCTCTTCTTCCTGTGAGTTTCGTGCATTATTCAGTGGCTCCCGCATAACTCTGTTCTCCTCCAAAACCCTCTGATTCTCTTGCCTGAGTTGCTCGAGTGGTTGAGCAAGCTCTTGCACTGTTGGTCCATCGTCGTTGTTGCTTGACCTCGTCCTAACCATTTTTTGGAATACTTGTGGTTCTCTGGGAGAGTTTTACAAGAGCCCCACGGTGGGCGCCAAATGTTCTTACAAAGCCTAATTTTAACTCATCAGTACAAGAAGGCTAATGTAAAGAAACTAGTTTTTGTCCTAACGTTGCCTACACCTCTCCTTTTATAGGTGTTGAGGGATATCTTCTATTTATGGCGTGATTTGCTGATTGGGAGGTACTATGCGCTGATTCCGCTATTAAGCTGCTTAGTATCAGCTCTTTCCTTATTTGTCCTGATTTCCTTCTTTAGTCCTGCCAAGAATCCTGATATGGAGTGTCAGGTCGGTCCCACCCCGAGCTCATCTTAGCCGATTTATTTGGGGAGGGTACGAGCTTAGCTGGTACGTAACAAAATAATATTAATTTTTTAAAAACAATTAAACATTTATTTCTTAACCAATTGATAGTTAGTTCAAGTGGTGCACATCTTATTTCCCTTATGCAAAATATCATGTTCAAATTTTATATATAACAAAAATCCTGGCCCTGGGTTAATCCCACCACATTGTGAATGTTCCAACTTGAACATCTACCAATCACCCCATCATTCTCTTTTTTATATAATCTTTTTTCAATCAAATTTCTATATTATAATTTTGAGAACTCATCTTAGAGAGTGAGACACTCACTAACTCTAAGGATGTCAAACAAAAAAACCCGTACCTGTGGATACCCGCGAATATACTCACAATGGGTACCCGCATATTTATAAATGGGTGGTGACGGATATTATACTACCCGTCCCGCGTGTACCCACATACTCACTAAAAAATATTTAAATATTAGGATATTTTATTATTTAATGATGAGATATAGTTTATTTTATATTATTTTATAATGACGTTTTTAATGTATTAACACATAATGATATTATATAATGATAATTTATATACATAATGTTAATATAATATAATATTATAATATATTATATAAAATTTTCTCCCTTTCTTTATATAAAATTTAAATTTTTAAACATTAATGGATTCTCGCGGATACCCACGGATACCTGCAACCTGCATGGGTACCCGTTAATTTTAGCGGGTATGTATACGGATAATGCGCTACCCGCCACCACCCCGCCCCGTTGACATCCATAACTAACTCTACTCTCCCTCTCAATGATTTTTAGAATTCTCTCTCTTCTCTCATTGGAGGGTGAATTTCATTCAATATTTGTGAGAATGAGATTTCCCTCTCAACCCTTATTATTAATTTTTCTCTCCCTATTTGAAATTTTAAATGCTAATAAATGTTAATCCTAAAATTTGAAAATATTAAGATTCAAAATCTTGTCATATCATTTTCTATTTCAATCCTCATTTTTAATATAAATCTTTATTCTTATCATTATGAGTTTAATTATATCTTATTATTAGGGATGACAATGGGTACCCTATGGGCAGGGTACCATAGTGCCCGTCCCCGTCCCCGCGTTTTTAAAAATAGCACGTACCCGCGCCCGTACCCACATGTGCAACAACTTTAGTGCCCGTCCCCATACCCGTTGGGCACCTATATGCCCGTACCCGCGCCCGTTACCCGCACTTTATTAAGTAAAAAATTAACAACTCACTAAAAAAATATTAATTTAAGAAAACTATATCTCAATTGAAAAATTACTCGAACATCGTCCAAACAAAATTTTAAATATCAATGATACAATAATTTAATTAAATTGAAACACAATACATTAATGTTCTAAAACCCAACGCATCTAATGTTCAAAACTTTTATTAAGTATTACAATATACTTTCACGTCGCACTATTTTATAAACTTGGATATCATGTGTTAGAATTCTCCAAGATCTGTAAAAAATGATTTTTAAAACTAAATAGTCGTATATTATAAATTAAAAAAATATAAATAGATAGTTTTAAAAATATATTTTAATTTGTAATATAGTATATATATCAATTTTAAAAATATGTATAAATATATTAGATATTTTAATAAAATTAATATATCCCTATATATAATTATATATGGTATTATTTATTAAATAACTATATATATAAGTGCGGGTATGGGGCGGGCTGGGCATCATAGTGCCCGTACCCGCGCCCGTCCCCATGAAAAAATGTGGGCTATTGCCCGTACCCGCATCTATACCCGTTTTGCGGGTTTCTACCCTGCCCATTGCGGGTAATTTTTGCGGGTCAATTTCCATCCATACTTATTATCAAATAATAATGTAATTAAATTAGATTTCAATAGTAAAATACAATCTAGTATTTGTTATGAATAATTAAGATATAGTGGGTGTCCATCAGATCTAATTTGATTTGATATGACATACTTGTTTCCTTTAATGGAATGAATTATCTATATTGCAAGGTTACTTAGTTTCCTTCATTAACCCTCATTTACTTCTATAAATACATTTTATATGAATAGAATAAGACATGACAACTCTCGGTCTCTTCAGGTCTCTTATCTTCTTCTCTACTCTCTTCTTTTATATATATTTTAGCATTATTTTCAAAACACTATTATAATTTAAAATTGAATAATTGTCTAAAATTATTCTAATTTTTGTTATTTTAATTTAAAAATATTTATCTATCATAAATTTAATTTTAATTATAAAAAATATACCTTTATTTACGTATTACGCGAGTTAATATACTAGTTTATTAAAAATTTCCTGCAATCATTTTTTCATATCTTGTTTTTCAAATTTATCTATTGCTTAAAAAATAATTAATCATTCTAGTATTTGTTACTCAAACAAAAAGAAGTTTTTTAAAATAAAAACTAAAAAATATTATCTAGGGATTAATAATATTTCAAAAAATATTAAATAGTTTAACTTTATTATCGGTTTAAAATAAATTAATTAATTATGATAATTTAATATGTAATTTAATATGTTTTTGTGCAAGACCACATGTATCCTCTGTTATATTTATATAATTTTATTATATAATTATTATTCTCTATTTTGTTATTATTGTGGATTAACATTAACCAATAAATTATATTATTTGTTAATATCAATTATATTGCACATTGTTATTAATTTATGGATAATACATATTGGGTTTCTGATGAACAGTCTGTGATGGGTTGGACTGTTCAGTGAACGGTCTTTGATGAGCTTAACTATTCAGTAACCTGTTGAAAGGTCCCTGGTCTCTGCTGGTAAGGATATAAAACCGATACCCCATTAATCAGTTTTAATATATATATAAGACAAACTGTCAGATATATTCTGTCATTCTGTATTTTGTCTTTTGGCATACCCTACCAGGAAGAGAGCAGTATTCTCTCTCACACAGTTCAAGAACGACAGAGATGGATCCTTCGTTGATTCCGGGTAAGTAATTTCTTCTAAACATTACTTGAACATACTATAATATTGTATCTTGGGTTATTCATTGTATTGTTATTAAATAATTGATTTTCTTTTTTATTTGGTATATTTTTACAATTTTTGGATACCTGTAAGTATTTTATTTTAATTATTCCGAGAATAAAAATTTAATTTTATATATTGTACTCTCGGCTTTTGGGTCTGAAATTTTTTACACAAGTTCTCTGTTATTTTGGTGACATGTTAGTATGATGTACTCTCCCTGGTAGTGTAACATCCCGCAAATTAGAAGCTCTAATAATTCATTAGGCTGAAAACAAAGAATTATGTGTTAGTAATTAAGGAAAGGAAAATTGAGGAATTAAGGGTTAAAACTCAGTTATAAAACCAAGTTTCAGGATTTTGTCTAAGTGAATATAGGGAGTTTGGGTTGCTGGTAATCGATTACAGAGGGACTGTAATCGATACGCGAGAGCTGAGTTTTTGGTAATCGATTATGTAATCGATTACCCGAGAGCTGAATTTTTGGTAATCAATTACCAGGGAACTGTAATCGATTACCAGAGAGAGCTGAGTTCTTGGTAATCGATTACCAGGTGTTGTAATCGATTACCAGTTTTTCAGAAGGGTTTTCTAGTGTCTTTTTCGCTGCTGGTAATCGATTACAGTAGGACTGTAATCGATTACCGTCACTTAAGTGTATAAGGACCGGTGCTGAAAAATCAGAATGCATGTTCCTTTTCTTCTTCTCCTTCGACCTAGAGAGAGAATCCTAGTGAGAGAGAGCTTGGATTGAGGCTTGGAGAAGGGAATTGAAGCTAAGAATCATCAAGTGGACATCTCTACTCATCATTCCTCTCTTGAATTTCAAGAATTGGTGAGTATAGCTCACACACACATTCCCCTTGATTTTGAATTTCTCTAATGTATGAACCCTGCTCTCCAATTCCCTTTCTATATGATTATTGTGAACGGATTAGTGATGTTTGCATGAGATTGAGTAATTGTTGTTAGGTTTTGCATTGAAAACCTTAAGGTAGCGAGATTTACGAAACTAGCGAGATTTACGAAACTGTCGAAATGCTCAATGTATGAACCCTACCCTATAATTCCCTTTGTATATGGTTATTTTGAATGGATTTGTGATGTTTGCATGGAATTGAGTAATTGTTGTGAGGTTTTGCATTGAAAACCTTAGGATATCAAAATTACGAAATTTGCGAACTTACGAAATTTACTAAACTATCGAAATGCTTTAATTTTCATTTTTTGTCATTGATTCATGTATGCCGGTTTCGACTGCGAGTTAAATAAGCCGGCCTTGTGCTGTGAGTTAAGAAAATTGAATGATTATGTGAAAATTGACTTCGGTCCAGTAATGGGTGGGATACGTCCCCGGGAAAGACGTTTCCCGTAGTCTGAGTTCAGTTCTAACTCCAGTTTTAGTGATAATATTATGCCTGCTGAGCACAGCAGTGAGTTGCATCATTAGTGCATTATTTGATTAAGTTATGGTTATGATTATTGTGGCATATTAATTGGTGATTGATTTTCCCTTACACTGCATATGCATAGTTATGCTTCACTGAGACATTAGTCTCACCACGCGTTTTGTGGACACAATCTAGGTGTGCTGGTACTCCCTGGCAGGACTCAGTAAGATTAGAGCAGGAGCCTTCCTTGTTTTGATGTTTATTATCTTTTGGATGGTTTAGGATAATTATGTATAATCTTGGTTTATGTTAGAAATGTTTAGTTTATAGCCTTCGGGCCAGTTGTATATATTTTTACAGATTGTATTTATGTATATAAAGTTTGAGTTATTCACAAATTGTATAAGTTATCGTTGGTTACTTATGGAATTGTGGTGTATGATATCCAGAATTATGCGTTTTGGTTTCGAAAATTTAGGATTTAGTTTCCAACGGACTAAGTCTTGAATTTAGAAATTAGGGCGTTACAGGTAGCATGTTTATACTTGAATTAAAAAATTTTTGACCCTTGTTTGTATCAATGTTTGTATGTTTTGTGTTTATTTAATATTTTGTTCATGCATAATATAATTTTATTATATTTTGTTAAGCATGAGTAATACAATTTTATATGATTGTGAGCTCACCTATCGTGGGTACAGTTGTATGAAATTTTGTGTGAATGAAATAATTTAATTATTTCTTTAATTAATTTTATATTACATTAATGATAATCATGCCCTATCGATATTTTGTTGTTAATGTATTTTGGTTGTTGATAGAATGCACTTTTAATTTTGTCTTGTGTCATTTATTTGTCAAGTACCCTATCGGTATTAGATTTCTTCTGACATGAGTTGTGCGATGTATTTTAATTTCTTATTTATAGTTTCTTATTTATTATGATTCGGGACCCTTAGGAGGGATCATAGTAAATGAGAAATTTTGTATTATAGGCATGTTTGGCTGTGTATTCAGAAACATTTAATTTTTTTATTGCATAATGATTGTGCATATTAAATGTTTCTTTGTTGTTTTGATACCGGCTTCTTTGCCTATGCAATTGACTTCGGTCAAAACTTTGAATGGGACAAATTTTGAGAACTGGAAAGAATCTCTGGATTTATATCTGGAAATT
Organism: Sesbania bispinosa; assembly: GCA_026901365.1. Lineage (NCBI taxonomy): Eukaryota > Viridiplantae > Streptophyta > Magnoliopsida > Fabales > Fabaceae > Sesbania > Sesbania bispinosa. The sequence goes on along the minus strand of QLOH01000411.1, from coordinate 867,067 downwards.
ACCAATATGGACCTTTCTTTGAGAGAGGAAGAGCCTTCAGCTCTTACTCCTGAGTCCACTACTGTCCAGAGAGCTTCTCGTGAGAAATGGGAACACTCAAACAAGTTGTGTCTGATGGGGATGAAATACACCATGGAGAAGTCTATTCGACAGAGCATTCCAGAAAATAATAAGGCTCGAGATTTTCTGAGCTCGGTTGGTGAGAAATTTAAGACTTTTGACAAAGCTCAAAAGGATCAGTATCTGTCACTTCTTGAGAAGACCAAATATGATGGTGTCAGCAGTGTTCGTGAGCATATGATGAAGCTTGTGCACTATTATAATAAGCTCAAGTGTCTAAAGGTGGAGCTTGGTGATAGTTATTTGATTTGGCAGGTTATGGAATCTCTTCCTTCTCAGTTTGATGTGTTGAAGACTTCTTACAATATTCAGAAGGAGTAGTGGACAATTGATGAGATGATAGCCATTATTTCCCAAGAGGAAGCATCAATTAAAAAGACCAAGTCTCATAGTGTGCAGTTCATTGCTTCTACTTCTGGCACTAAACCTATGAAAAAGGGTTTCAAAGGCAAGTCCCGTTTTGAAAAGGGGAACACAGAGAAAGCACCAATGCATTTGGAGCCCAAGAAGAAGCACTTCAAGGGGAATTGTGCCTATTGTAAGAAATTTGGGCACAAGTTATTTGACTGTTATCTTCTTAAGAAGAAGAATGTGTTAGAACCACAGGCAACACTAGAAGGGGGGGTTGAATAGTGTTTTATACAATTTTAAAACTATTTTGGAAATCTTTATTTTAAATCAATCACGTTAAGTGATCATTGTGCAAACCAATCTTAAGATCAGAGTTATTTTAAATACATGCGGAATATATGAAAGATTTGGATTAAAAAACTTTCTCTTACACTTAAGATTGTTTTGATTTTAAAAGAAAACTTCTCTCAGTGTCTTCTGAAGAATATTACTATGAGTACCTTCAGAACTATTTCTGAAATACTTTAGATGATCAGAGACCATCTATATCATGTTTCTGAACTGAGTTCCTGTTGAGCTCACTTCAGACAGATATTTCAGACATCCCTCTGAATATATTCTTCTATAATACTTCAACCTACACTAGAGACGTTTTAATGTTATGTTTGTATGAAAACTTGTTTTATTGAAATACTTGAGTTAAGCTTGTTATGAAAAGTACTTTTCAATCCCCAACGTAAATATGAAAACTGTAAGTAAAAGAGATCAAGAGAAAGAAAACTTAGACACAGAATTTATCCTGGTTCACCCACAAACCCGTGGGCTACATCCAGTCCCAGAGGCAAACCACCACTGGATTTTCCACTATCTGAACTCAGATACAAGTATTCTTTTCTATCAAGCCTCTCCAGGCTCTACCACAAGTATTCTTTCTTCCACCAAGCCTCTCCAGGCTCTCAGACACTTAACTAAGTGTTTACAAACTAAACTAAGTTTAAGTTTCCATGAAACATAAACTTAATCTCTTCCTGTACTAGAGGTTGACTGAGTACTACTCAGGATACAATGAATGAATTCTAAATACAAGGTTAAGACAGTTATACAAGTGTATAGGTTTGGATACAATCCTGTCTTCTAATATGAGGAATTTCGTCCTCTGAGAATTGGCTAAGTAGATGTTGAAATTTAAGCTTCAGCCTAGTTCTCTGACCATTGGATTCCAAGGGTTACATTCTCACCCACTAAATCCAAGGTATCATCCAAGCTTCAAACCGTACCCGGTTTGATAGTCATTTGTACAGCATGGTTGCCTTCCCGACAACCAACTCACTTGATCAACAGACCAACTGTACAATCTAACTAACTGACCAGCTGATCAGTAGCCCGATTGAGAATTAACTCTCTGATCAATTGTTGTTGACATTTTCCTGATGTATTTAAGCTCGAGTCAACTCTTGTTAACTGTAAGACACTCAGCCTAGTTAACAATTTTCATGCTGATTGATTTCAAGAACCTTCTTGAAAAACAATCCCGATTGATCCAACTTGGTTGATCATTCTTACTACCTTGGTTGCAACAGCAGCTGCATGGTTGTTTCCAACAACCTGATTGATTGTTGAGGACAACAACTATGGCTTGATTGATCTTCCAACCAACCAGCATCTTCAACTTCTTTCTTGAGGCTATTTATATGTTCTACTTGAGTATAGCCGTTGAAGATAATTCATAATACCGTTGAGCTTTTGATGATGTGGCTCATATAGCCGTTGTGTAATAGCTTCTCAAACAGTTGCTTCTCCTTAAGCATATTGAGTGTTCAGAATACTCCCGTTCTGACACTTCTGTTGATGAGCTCTGTTTTGAGAGATGTGATGATTATGTGTATTCTCTCTCTTGAATTCTTTTTGCTTTCTTGCATCTGTTTTATCCAGCTTGCATCTGCTTGTTTTCTTCTGCGTTCATCTGCTTTCTTCAGATTTCCTCTTATTTTCTTGGGAGTAGGTATCCGTTGAATTTGTCTTTTTGCTTATTCTACATATACTTCTTTTTCATTTGCTCCTGACACCATTACTTCTTTGAATGAGATGTCTTGACCAATAGTCGTTGTTTGCAGATTCCTCTTTTGAGATTTAGATAAAGATGTTGAATTGAATATATTTTATTCAAACATCTTCCTTGTTGCTTTTGCTTAGTCTCCTGAGCTTTTCTTCTGCTTTCTTTCGGATTAGCGATGATGATATATCCATTGTGATACCACCGTTTAGAGATATCCGTTGTGAGACACGCTTCCTGAAAGTTCTGACATAGTACAACGTTGGTGCTGCAGTAAAGCTGCCACCGTTGTTGCTGCAACTGTTGCAGAGGTTTCCTCAGTGGTGTATGAACTTTAAATGCACCAGGAAAGGCCTCTGTGTTTGTTGCCATAAATGTGTTCCAAAATGTACGAGCAGCAGAGACTCAGAAAAGTCTTCACGCAAGGTTTCAGCAAAGATGCCACGTCATTACTAAAGCTTCAGACGGCTTCCAATCTTCAGACGGGTTCCAATCTTCAGACGGGTTCCAGTCTTCAGACAGGTTCCAGTCTTCAGACGGGTTCGAGTCTTCAGACGGGCTTGGCTCTTCAGACAGCTTCAATACTTAAGACAGCTTCAATACTTCAGACAGCTTCAGACATGTTGCGTACTTCAGACAGCTTCAATACTTCAGTCCGCTTCATCTTGTATTCATTTCTTCAGTTCATTGGATAGTCTTCTAGTCTTCACTTCTTCAGACAGTCTTCAAGTCTTTACTTCTTCAGACAGTCTTCAAGTCTTCACTTCTTCAGACAGTCTTCAAGTCTTCACTTCTATTCTTCAGTTGCTTCAACTCTGTTAAGGATTATTCTTCTTCAGATTCTGCACTCTTGTTCTTCTGATTCTGATCTTCTGATTCTGATTCTGTTCACAAAATCTTCTTCTTCATCTAAAGAGTATTCCATCCTGAAACATAATTAACAAACCAATACCTTTCTCAGTAGAACCTGTTTATATAATCTAATTTGTTCTTTATATAATCTTATTTGTTCTTTATATAATCTTATTTGTTAATCATTAAAACTAAAGGATGTTAAGTCTTATAATCATGTTTAAATACTTAAACTGATTTATAGACTTCACAGAATGCTGACAAGGAAGGTATACTCTTACTTGCTCTAGCTTGTTTTGAATCTAATGTTGTTGATGTTCCTCCCAATTCTTGGTGGTTAGACTCGGGTGCCACTATTCATGTTGTGAGTTCTTTATGGGGGTTCACAAGCCTTAGAAAACCAAGTGATGTTGAGTCCAAGGTTATCATGGGAGATGGAGCTAGAGCATCAGTTGAAGATATAGGAGTAGTGTCTTTATGTTTACCTTCTGGACATGTTTTGTTGTTGAAAGACGTTGTTTATGTACCTTCTATGAGAAGGAATTTGATTCCAGTTTCAGCTTTAGATAAATGTGGCTACACTTTTTAATTTGGTAAGGGTAAACTTGTTGTTTGTTTCAATTCCATTACTGTTGGTTCAGGAGTTTTATGTGATGGGCTTTACATGCAGAATCTGAATGACATGTCTGTTAATTTTGTTGTTGTGCATAAGGGTAGTAGAGTTGATGAAAATTCCTCTATGTTGTGGCATAGACGTCCGGGGCATATTTCTAGACCTCGGATTGAGAGGTTGATTAAAGAGGGTATTCTTCATGATCTGGATTTTTCTGATTTTGACACTTGTGTTGATTGCATTAAGGGCAAGCTTACTGCAAAATTCAGAAATACAGGTGCAAACAGGTGTGATGATGTGTTGCAGCTTATCCATACTGATATGTGTGGACCTATTACACCCACTGCCATGGGTGGATATAGGTATTTTATCACTTTTATAAATGATTATTCCATATTTGGATGGATAGATCTCCGTCAGGAAAAATCAAGTTCCTTGGATGCCTTTAAGTCTTTCAAAGCTGCTATTAAGTTGAAAACAGGAAAGAAGATCAAATGTGTGAGGTCTGACAGAGGTGGAGAGTATTATGGCAGGTATGATGAGACTGGTAGAAATCCTGGACCCTTTGCTAGATTTCTTGATGAATGTGGAATTGAAGCTCAGTATACTATGCCTGGTACTCCTCAGCAAAATGGAGTTGCAGAAAGGAGGAATCGCACACTTTTAGAAATGGTGAGATGTATGTTGAGCCATTCCTCTTTACCAGATTTTCTTTGGGTAGATGCTTTGAGGACTGTTGTGTACATTCTTAATCAAGTACCTAGCAAGTCTGTTCCAAAGACTCCCTATGAGCTTATGTATGGGAAGAAGCCAAGTTTGAGACATTTCCATGTGTGGGGCTATAAGGCAGAGGTGAGACCTTATAATCCTCAGCTGAAAAAGCTTGATCCTAAGACTATCAGTGGCTTCTACATTGGTTATTGTGTGGGTTCTCATGGTAGCAGGTTTTATTGTCCTTCTCACTCCATGTGGGCTATTGAGTCTGGCCGTGCGGTATTCTTTGAGGATGATTTAGACAGTGGGAGCATTACACCACGACCAGTCACTCTTAGAGACGACCGTGTTCTTGTTCTTGTGCCATCTATTTCTTTTCCTGCAGATAATGTGATTCCTATTGTCCATGATGACAATGAAATTGTTCCAGATATTGTTGATGTTACAGCACCTGTGGTAGATGAAAAAGTTCATGATGATGTTGTTGAAGAGGTTCCTTTGAGGAGATCTCAAAGAGTACGCAGGTCTTCTATACCTGATGATTATCTAGTGTATCTTCAAGAGCATGAATTTGATCTTAGTGATGTTGATGATCCTACCACTTTTAGAGAGGCTATCTCTAGTTCTCATGCACCTGATTGGTTGAATGCTATGCATGATGAGTTAGCTTCTATGGCTCATAATGATGTTTGAGATCATGTGGATTTACCAGTTGGTGGTAAACCGGTTGGGTGTAAATGGGTCTTCAAGACTAAGTGTAGTCTAGATGGTAAAGTTGAGAGGTATAAAGCTAGACTTGTAGCAAAAGGCTATAGTCAGAGAAAAGGCGTTGATTATAAGAAGACTTTATCACCAGTCTCTACTAAGGATGTTTTTCGTGTTGTTATGGCTTTAGTAGCTCATTTTGATTTGGAGCTTCACCAGATGGATGTCAAAACTGCTTTTCTGAATGGAGATTTATTTGAGGAAGTCTATATGGTTCAACCTGATGGCTTTGCTGAAAAAGGCAAGGAGCATTTGGTTTGCAGGTTGAAGAAGTCTATTTATGGGTTGAGACAAGCTTCTAGACAGTGGTATTTGAAATTTGATCAGGTGGTCACTTCTTTTGGCTTCAAGGAAAATGCCTCAGATCAGTGCATTTACTTGAAGACTAGTGGGAGCCATTTCATCATTCTTGTCTTATATGTTGATGATATTCTTCCTGCTAGTAGCAGTGTTGAACTTTTGACTGAGACAAAATTTATGTTAAATAGCCACTTTGATATGAAGGACCTTGGTGATGCCTCTGTTGTTCTAGGCATTCAGATTTTCCGTGATAGGTCACGTGGCATTCTTGGATTGTCTCAGAGAGGATATATTGATAAAGTCCTCAAACGGTTCAACATGCATTCTTGCTCCCCATGTGCTGCACCTGTTCAAAAAGGTGACAAACTCTCTAAATCTCAATGTCCTCAAAATGATAATGATAGAGTTGAAATGGAAAAAGTCCTATATGCTTCCGTTGTTGGTAGTTTGATGTATGCTCAAGTTTGTACTCGTCCCAATATTGATTTTGCTGTTAATGCTTTAGGGAGATACTTGAGCAACCCGGATTTGGGTCATTGGAAAGCCGTTAAAAAGGTCTTTCGATATTTGCAGGGAACCAAGGATCACATGTTGACCTATAAGAAGTCTGATCAACTTCAGGTCATTGGTTATTCTGATTCTGATTTTGTTGGTTGCCCTGATGACCAAAAATCTACTTCCAGCTTTGTTTTTATGATGGCAGGAGGAGCTATTTCTTGGAAGAGTGTTAAACAAACTCTTACAGTTACTTCTACCATAGAGGCAGAGTATGTTTCTTGTTATGAAGCTACTTGTCAAGCTGTGTGGCTTAAAAATTTGATTTCTGGCTTTCAAATTGTTGAAAGTATTTCTAGGCCACTTGTGATATATTGCGACAATACTGCTGCTGTGCATTTCTCTCAAAACAACAAAAGTTCTACTTGCTCAAAGCATTTTGATATAAAATTTCTGTTTGTTAGAGAGAAAGTTTTCGATTTTCAGTCTCAAATTGAGCATACTGCTACAGGAAATATGTTAGCAGATCCACTGACTAAAGGCTTAGCTATTGGAGTTTTTCAAAATCATATAACTCATATGGGTGTGGTTAAGTCTTTTGATGTATTGGGTTAGTGGGAGTCTGAAATTTACACTTTATATTATTATGGTTTTCATGAGATGTAAATTTATCAATGACGTCATTTTCATTACATCTCTTTTAGCATATAAAAATGCTTGAACCATTTTGGGATCACATATTTATTATGTTTTGTTTTTGTTATCCATTATTTATGGAATATAAGCATATGGTATGTATCCCTATCGGATACTATCTTTGTGATTCATGTTAATTGGTATTTGTGCTTGTGTTGTAATTGATATAATTAATTTATTAATTAATGTTATCCAAGTGGGAGAATGTTATATTTATATAATTTTATTATATAATTATTATTCTCTATTTTGTTATTATTATGGATTAACATTAACCAATAAATTATATTATTTGTTAATATCAATTATATTGCACATTATTATTAATTTATGGTAATACATATTGGGTTTCTGATGAACAGTCCGTGATGGGTTGGAGTGTTCAGTGAACGGTCTGTGATGAGCTTGACTGTTCAGTAACCTGTTGAGAGGTCCCTGGTCTCTGCTGGTAAGGATATATATAAAATCGATACCCCATTAATCAGTTTTAATATATATAAGACAAATTGTCAGATATATTCTGTCATTCTGTATTATGTCTTTTGGCATACCCTACTAGGAAGAGAGCAGTATTCTCTCACACGCAGTTCAAGAACGACAGAGATGGATCCTTCGTTGACTCCGGGTACGTAATTTCTTCTAAACATTACTTGAACATACTATAATATTGTATCTTAGGTTATTCATTGTATTGTTATTGATATGAATATTTCAACATCCTCTACTAGAGGCGATCATGTTCGAGACATGTAGGATCTTTATTGGATGGAAAACTCTCCCTCCGAGTATTTAACACGGTTGCATACCCCCGAGTTTGAACTTGAGACCATTGATTAAGCTAGAATCGACCCTTACCAGCTAATCCACGTGAATATGTAATTTAATGTGCTAAATAGTTTAGAAGATAAAATTATAATAATAATTTTATTTCATAATTAATGAGGTCCTTATATGTCATTTTACCATTTTCAGCTAATTTTACCAAACACTTTCAATCAAATCAGTTAGTTTTTTTCAACTTTCAACTAGTTTTTCAGCTTTGATCTAGTTTTTGAACTTTCAAGTAGCTTTTCAAGTAGTTTTATCATACACACTCTATAAGGTAATCTTTATCCCAACACTCCATTTTTATCACTATTCACAGATTTTAAATGGGTCCCAACAATACACATCACCCATTTTTTTAATTTTATTATTTAGAAATATTTTAATTACTAAACAATATTAAATAATATTATTTTTTAAAAGAATATTATTTTTCCGACAATCTAAAACCGCCGGTAAGTACGCTTTACTTATAAAAAATTTACCCGCGGTTTTAACCCCCAAAAACACCACATAAAAAATTATTGATGGTTCAATAACGCGTCTAAAAAGCTGCTACAATGCAGGGGGTAAGTTACACTAAGTATTACATCGCTGATAACTACAAATCGAATGTGTTTTTTAATATTCCAATCGTTGAATTATGTTTGTTCATCACCATGATTATATGTGTAAAATTTCATAAAATTTTGACACTAATAACTTGTAATCAAATGGTTGGTTTTTCATATATTTCAAATGTATATATAACATTAATCTTGAGACATCTCAATGACATATAAAATGATTTCGGATTAATGTAAAATTTTATATGTATGATCTATATGATGGTAACTTTCAATCCAATGGTGGATTACTTAATACAGTGATCTAATAAAAAGTTATTCAGCGGTGTAATACTTGATGTAACTTAACCGGTGTAATTATCTTTGATCCATAAAATCCTTTGATCTAGGATCCATTGTTGTCTTTGATTAATCCTTCAAATCCAATCAGTCCTTGATCTTCGAAGAAGTTGCCATCAACATTAAATCATTATTACTTAATTTAATCTCAATCTCACAATAAAACACTCCTCTCACTTGATACGCTCCCTATATATATATATATATATGAGAAGGATCCGTTGACACCTGGAGTAGCTTTTGAAAAGTTATTCCGCTTAATAACTTCTTATAAAATGTGAATTGAACAAATCTAACCGTTGATTAATTTGATATTAATATGATGATTATGCACACCAAATTTTAGATCAATTGGACATTCATAGGTATGCAATTTTAGAGTAGACATTCACTTATATTTTAAAAAGTATATTGCACGTTAAATTGAAGTGATTTGATGAAATATCAAATAACTTTTAAATATTATGAAATTTTGTAGGCTTGATCTACTTAATAAAAACTTTTAATATAACGGTTGGATTGATGAAATTCAATGTTTATAAGTTATTAAGCGGAACAATTTTGCCAAGAGTTAAAAACGTTACAGATGATACAAAATCTTCTCTAGTGGCTTCTTCCCATAAAACACAGGGGGTCTCATTAAGCAATTATAGTTGCTCTAAAGCAATAGATAAAAACGTTACAGATGATTTGACGATGCATAACATTGAAGTTTGAAGAGAAGCTAGTAATACTGTGTGTTTAATCCTAATGCAAGTTTAAAATTAGGGTTTAGCGCGATAAAAAGCCTGAAAATCTGAAAATGACACATAAGTATTTGCTTATGTGATAAGAATAAAATTAATCAATGGAATAATTGAGTTGTCAATGATACAAGTTACAATCCTTTAGATTTAACTAGATTAAAACTTAGAGCATGTTTGGTTTGCATTTTCATTTCCTGTTTCGATTTTTTATTTTTTATTTTTTGTTTCCTGGAATTTTAAAAAGGAAAAACTGAAAATGCTGGAAACAAAAATTTGTTGTTTCCAGCATTTCCAGTTTTTCCTTTATAAAGTTTCAGAAAACAGGAAACAGAATGAAAACAGGAAATGGAAATAGGAAATAAAAATGTAAATCAAATAGGCTCTTATGCATTGTACGTGTGGATAAATAAATTGTGATATTATTAATAGCTTGAAAAATATGATATTAATTAAGTATCTCAAATAAAATAATTATGTATTTTCATATGAAATTGAATAAAACTTTAGCATGTATTTAAATTATAAATTTATATTTACATTCCATTTGTTTTATAATTAATAGTAAATAATTTATTTTTTTTCAACAGTTCCATATATTGAAGAAGGAGAAGCAAGGCCCGATACAATAGTCCAACAAGATAGGTAAAAAATAAGACGATTGGGAGTACGACCCTGGACTTAGCCGAATGCGGCGAACAAAATATAACAGAATTGCTATTCTCACTACTCTTTATACTATTGACACCTCTCCTCCTTTTTGTATTTATTTTTTTCCTAGATTGACCTTCCCCTCCCTAGGCACCTACAGACAACAATTCCATATTTATTGTTGCGACGTCGGAGAAGGATTGAAATAGATCGAAGGAGCTGTAAAGTCACCTACAGGCAACTATTTTGATTTCTGATCGGTTCAAAACAAACCTATGAAGGAGGGGAAGTTTTTAATCGGTAAGTTTTTGAGAATGAAAAAGAGAGGGACATAAACAAAAGGGTGGCCGTAGGGGAGGAAAAGAGAGAAAAGAGGAGGAGGAGGGTGAAAATGGAGGAAGAGGGGAGGGGGAAGGATTTTATATGTACAACATTTAACGTAGCGACAGTCGTCGCTACGTTTAAAATTCATCAGCGCGCATCAAATTTAAATTTTATTTTTAATGTAGCAACGACCATACCATCGCTTAGTCCGTCTCTATGCTTAATTTTAATATTTTCAGAATTTTTTTAAGTGGAGCGACGACCAGGCCGTCGCTACCGTCGCTACGTAGTGACGACTTGGCGGTCAATAAGTAGTAATTGCATTGAACAATGCATTTAATATTGTAGTGACGCGTTAGCGACGGCTAAGACATCGCTAACGTGACGGCTGATAGCCATCTCTACAAGGTCATTGCTAACTTATGAATTTCTTGTAGTGACTCTTAATTGTGGATGTGCCAAACGCCCATAAAAATTTTTGAATTTTTTTAAATTGATCGGTTCAAACCGGCTCTTTGCACCAGTTCGACTAGTTTTTCCACCGGTTATTGAAACCAACCAAATTATTTTTACTTAAATGCATTAGACTTAGACCAATTTTCGATCGGACCGATTGAACCGGCCGATCCAATCCAGATTTACTAAACATAAGCAATACCCTAACACATCATACCATAATGTTAGTCTCTTTAAACTCATTTAAAGACTTTATGTGAGATATAAAAATGAGAAAATGTCGTGGGTCCCACCATAAAACTCACTCTCTCCACTAAATTATCTGTACCAAATGAGGGTTGAAAAATCATTCTCATCTGTCTCTCTCGGCCACATATATCTCTTCATTATTTCTATTGAAACAAACAAAGACTAAATGAGTTAGAGCATCTCCAACGCAGAGTGCTTAGCAAGGTCTTCGAAACAAGAAATCATTCAAGCAATTAAATTTCCATTACCGCAGAATGACATGGAGTGCTTGGTCTTATTTTCAAGAATCTGATTGCTTATTTAAGCATTCGGGTTTTATAGAAATCTGGATGCTTAGGAATATGAAATTATAAAGTAACTAAATTTAACGAGTCAGATTCAAGTTAGTTAAACAAAAAAATACAGAAAATGAGGAGAAAAAAATAGAAAATATAAAAAAAAATACATTACAAAAACAAACAATCACAATAGAAAAGAACAGGTAAAAATGTATTTTTTTTATATTCAATTAATTTAATTTTCTAAAGAAATTAAATTCATAATATATTTTTATATGTATTTCTTGTTTTAAAATTAGAAAATACAATAGTATTTTAAGTTGAACTAAAATATTAAAATAATAAGGATGAGGTAACTTGTGGAGTCCATTTGGGTGTTCTTGTATGTTCAGGCGTAAAGTTACTTAAATTGTAAGAACTATTTAAAAAATTAAAAACATATGAATTGTACATAAAAAATAGAAAATTACATTACAAAAACAAACAATCACAATAGAAAAGAACAGGTAAAAATGTATTTTTTTTATATTCAATTAATTTAATTTTCTAAAGAAATTAAATTCATAATATATTTTTATATGTATTTCTTGTTTTAAAATTAGAAAATACAATAGTATTTTAAGTTGAACTAAAATATTAAAATAATAAAGATGAGGTAACTTGTGGAGTCCATTTGGGTGTTCTTGTATGTTCAGGCGTAAAGTTACTTAAATTGTAAGAACTATTTAAAAAATTAAAAACATATGAATTGTACATAAAAAATAATAAAATGCTTTTTAAGCAACTATGGTATGGTAGAATGCTTTATTAAAGATGGTCTTAGCGTAATACATTGTGAAAAGACATTTTATTTATATCCTAAGGCCATCTCCAAAGGGGTTGCTCTTTGAGATTTTTCTCATAGAGCACTAGTTCCCTTTGAGCATTGGCATTGGAGCACTGACATATGCACGACATTTCACGGCACTAGTGCTCTGCTGAGCACTAGTGCTTTATATTTTTTTATTATTTTAAGCATTCCCGACGATTTAAATCCTGGGTAAATGCTTCAAAAAGCTACCACTCTGCAACACAGCAGAGCACCTTTTCAGAGATTTATTATTTTTTTTGTTTACATTCTCGGGGTTTGCAAACCCCCGCTAATGTGTTTTTTTTATTTCACTGTTATTCCCTGGGGTTAACAACCCCCGCTATTATTTTTTTTATTTTTCATTCAGTTTTTCCGGGGGTTTTAAACCCCCAGTAATTTGTTTTTATTTTTTTATTTGACATTTCCCCGGAATACAACGTTTTTTAGAAAAAAAAAATTTATTTTATTATTTATTAATTAAAATATTTGAAAATAAAAAAATAAGTGATGTGTGTGTATTGATGGGACCCATTTAAGATAACTTGCTGATGTGTATTGGTGGGACCCATTTAAGATTTATGAATAGTGAAAAAGTGGAGTGCTTGGGATGGAGATGACCTAAGACCATCTCCAATGGTGGAGTGCTAAAGAAGTGCTTAAAACATTTTTTAATATTATATCTGTGGGTCCTATATGTACACATCATCTCTTAAGCAACTCTTACAATTTAAGCAACTCTACGCTCCAACAGAGCAACTCTACAAGAACTCCAGAATGGACCCCACTAATTACCCTACCTTTATTATTTTAATACTTCTAGTATTTGACATGTCGCTGCTTGAATAATCAGTTGTTAAATGAAAATTAGCATATGTATGTCGTTCATCTTCGACAATCATATTATGTAATATGATGCATGCATATATTATTGATTTAAGTGTATCCATATGCCAAGCACGTCCAGGGTCACGTATAATTGCAAATCGAGATTGTAGGATTAAATTTTATTTACTAAATGAAATTGAATAAAATTTAATTTATATTTACATCAAATTAAAATGATATTGATTATAAAAAACAACGTTAAACGTTGGATATTAAATTTTACTGATTAGAAAATGATATAGAATTAAATTCTATTTACTAAATGAAATTGAATAAAATTTAATTTATATTTACATCAAATTAAAATGATAGTGATTATAAAAAACAACGTTAAACGTTGGATATTAAATTTTATTGAGTAGAAAATGATATAGGATTAAATTTTATGTACTAAATGAAATTGAATAAAATTTAATTTGGCTTAATTGCACTTTTGGTCCCCCTACTATCATCAATCCGCGATTTTGGTCCACCTACTTTTTTTTCACGATTTTGGTCCCCCTATTTCCAAATTCGTGATTTTTGTCCCTCTAACACATACTTGGGAGGTATAGAGGGATCAAAATTTTGAGCTACATCGCAAATTTGGAATAATAGGGGGACCAAAATCGCGAAAAAGAAAAAGTAGGAGGATCAAAATCGCGAAAAAAAAAATAGGGGACCAAAATCGCGGATTAATGATGGTAGGGGGACCAAAAGTGCAATTAAGCCATTTAATTTATATTTACATCAAATTAAAATAATATTGATTATAAAAAACAACCTTAAACTTTGGAATTTTTTTTCTCAATCACCACCGTCCACATTGCATCATGATTCAATCACCACCATCCATCATAATACAATAATTTTCAATTTTTTTCTAAAAACAAATTAACCCACCTAGACCCTCTTCACCGTCCAATTTCACCCCAACACAATAACCCTAAAACAAAAAATTTCCTCTCTTCCACTCCGCCTCTCTTCCTCTTCCACTTCGCCTCTCTTCTTCGTCTTCACCGTATCTTCTTCCTCTTCTCTTCTTCCTCTTCCTCTTCTCTTCTTCCTCTTCATCGCAGTCCCAATAATCCATCGCAGAGAGTGTTCTTCCTCTGCTGTTCTTCGTCTTCAACGCCTCTCCACCGATCGATCGCCGCAGATCGGAGTTCTATCCACCGTTCGTTACGCTCGCCTCTCCACCGTCTCTGTTCGGGAATGTAGCCGATCAGAGTCCATGCAAAAGCCTATCTTTCTCTGCAGATCGGAGATCTCCGATGGACGTCGTTCAGCCGCATCGGAATCCATGGCCGCCGTCCTTTCCACCGATTGGAGTTGCATCTGCTGCTGCAGATCGGAGTTTCTGGAAATTTCTGGGTCGGTAGGGTTTAGGGTTTTTTGGTTCTATCAATTTCTGGATTTTTTTTTCAGGTTCTGCTACTGAAATTTAAGATTATGATTCTGTAAATTGTGGATTTCTTGATTCTGGTTATTTTTTGTTGTTCTGGATTGGTTCTGTAATTTGTGGATTTTTTCGTTCTGGTAATTTTTGGTTGGTTTGGATCTGTATTTTTTCTTTCTGTTAATTTTTTGTTGTTCTGGATCTGTTGTTGTTCCTCAACTGTATGCTTTCATCGCGCCATATTCAGTTTTCTCATCATTTTTTAATTCGGATTTAATCGTAAGATCCGGGATTTCAGGCTGCTTCCACAAGCATCCCTCTCTCCTGAAATTCTTATGTAGAACTCCGCGTGGATGTGCTCCAACGGCACCCCAAGTGCTTCACGCAGTTCTTAAAAATAAGAACTTAAGAAGCAACTCCCGTTGGAGTTGCTCTAAGGATCTTACCCACATTTTTACTTTTTTAAGGCGCAAATTGATATAGCCCCACCTATGTGCCCCTATAATATGGAATTATACAATTTGCGTTCAAAATCAAAATTTATTTTCCTGACTAGTAGCGCTAACTGTTTAATTTTGCACATTACAAATACCATCTCTTTTAGCTTGGCAAAAATATATCACCCATGGTAGTAAAGAGTTTTTTTAATATTATTTCGATAAGGAAGAAATTTCTTTGCACTTTTTTTTGTCAAAAAAAAAACCCTGAATCATCCCATTAACACGCACGTAAGCCACCCCATAGTCTGCTCTTGTAGCAATTTAGAAAAGTATCAGGATATATGCATCTAATTAATAGTTTGGCAGCATATATAGAAAGACACATTTCCCATCACAGCTTTGTATGGAATTAAAACCTATTAAATGCTAGGATAAGATATAATTAAGTTGTTAATTATCCTCTACTCTATCATTTTTGCTTATCTACATAGAGATGCATCATGCATGTTCTCATTTCTTCAACTGGGCCTACATTTTCATGTCCTCTTAATTACCTAAAACGTGACTTGAAAATGAATGAATAGACTTGGACCTTTTGCAGTTTTCCTCCTTGATAACAAAAAGATTTGTGGAAATTAAATACAAGAACCTTCATTATGAAAAAGCAAGTTAAAAGGTGAACACTTGTCACCATTCAACCTTATAATGCTTAGCAAGGAAGCAATTACTTGTTCAGACCTCCTAGGCACTTTACAGTTAATCCTTTTGAATTTCATGTAAGTTGAAATCCAAATTAAAACGTTATGTTCATACGTTTAAAACAAAAACATAACCTAAAATTGACCAGAAATTCCAGAAAATCAAGTTAGCTGGCAAGAGCAAATAAAGAAAAGAATCTAGACTTTTGGACCACAATTTGTTTGAAGAGTAACAGAGTCTACACAAGGATGCTGTCCTTATCTTGTGACTTGTATAATTAGGTGTTATCCACCTTTCACAGGTCCAATATCCAATCATAAGTTCCCCAACATCTTAGGTTATTTATTCACGCCTTACAGAAGTATATATTTAAAATATAAATTACACCCGAAGCAACCTACTATATATTAATTTACAGTTTTATTTTTAGTGCAAAGAAACCTACGACGGAAGAAAAGTCTCTAATTTATATATTTGCATGTAGCAAACCATAAAGATTGCATACGTGGAGGTAGCAGTCATCCTTCATTCCTTCGTAGTTTGTACCAAACGCCAATATTAAGCTTGGTTAAAAGATTTCCAAGTTCGTTCCTTCTTTGAGATTAGTGATCTGCATCATATAGAGAATCTTTAATTACGTGAATTTTGTAATAGGCGTGCGTATCGAACATTAACAGTTAATTTTTTTTTTGGTCCATATATAAATCAAATCAAAGAAAACTTGAGTTTATTTAATTACATAATGGGCCGCCCTCATCAATAAGTTGGCCCATACAGCAGTCAATAGGGGTTGCTAACATGTGAGGGGTTGTTAATGTATAATATAACTACATCGATATATGAAAAAAAATATTAAAAAAATTAAAAATTAGAAAAAAAATATTATTTGTAAATAGTATGCACTATAAATGTTAAAAAAACACAAGTTTTTTTAAGTACTATGTATTCAAACAATAGTATGGTAAAAAAATACTAAAATGCTTTCTAATACCTTTTAAAGAGCTTTCAAAGAGCTTTCACAAGGAAGTTACATTTTAACGATGTGCTTATGTGCATTTGACACACGTTAATTAGAAGCAATGTTACTAAAAATATATTTTTTAGTCCAAAAACATTGAAACATCAATACAATCACACAAAGCTTCGTTTGACCAATTTTTTTTTTTAACTTATAAAGTTGATTTAAAGTTAAAATTACAAATTAATTAGTGTTTTTAAAAATGAAGTAAAAAAATTATGATTTAATTTTTTTTAACTTAAAAACTACTTTTAAGTTAAAAATTATTTGGTAATATATTTTTATAAAAATATTTATTTATTTAAAATTAACATAAAATTTATCTAATTACAAATTTTTAAATATTTGTAATTACTGAATTAATTAGAAAATCTACCAATAAAAAGAAAATATTTTTTAAAGTGTTTTATTATATAAATAATAATTCACAAACAATCATATTATAAAGAAGATGGTAAAATATTTATAAAAAAAATCTTCTTTTATTTAAAATTACCATAAGAAAGTTGTAATTACAAGATTTGATATTAATAATTAACGAATTTTTTAAAAAATAAAAGATAAATTCTTTAAGAAAATCGACAAACAATTTCTTACAATTGACATGCTGTTTGTTAAAGATTAGACAATTTTGAAAGAAAATACTAAGAGATTATTTTAAGTGTCTAATATCCGACAAGTCACATGTTCCGCTCATCTCCTTAAGTAAATGTAAGTTTCTTTTTAATTGCTCGTTGAAAGAAGGCAAAAGGAAAGGACCACGTTAACGTTACCATATCTTATTACCAAACCAAAATGAGAGTATGGATTGGGCACGTTGCTATGTACAAGGCTCTTATTTCATTGATGGACAGATAAAATATATATTGTCGGGAGAAACTTACAAATGAAATCAAGCATGCAGCAACCTTATGCAATATATAGAGTAAGAGAGATAATTAATTTTTTCCAATCTCAAAAAAGAAAAAAAAAAAGCTCCAGAGAGGGAAGAGAAAGTCAAGTGTAGGTTAAACTTGAGCTTTGCAAAACTTAGTTAAATTCAGCCTACTTCCACTCCCACGTACTTACAACCCGTATATACATTACAAGGGTTAACTAAAGTTTTATTTATGAAACTCGGTTATAACACTATGTACATAACCGACTTTTAAAGAATCGAAATGAAATCAATTATATTAAACATATTTCGTAACTCATATATAATTAATTTTTAATTATTAATTCTAAAATTAGTTTCTTCAAAATTATAAAACAAATGGGTACTAATGAACTAAGAATTAATTCAACTTTTGTCCCCAATTCATTTCAGAATATAATTTAATTAACTTGACATTCCTAAGCTCCTTGTACATCAATACTTTAACAAATCGAAGAGTTGTAGTAAGATGGGGAAGAGAAGAGGCAGGGAGAAAATAGTAAGATTCACAAAGAAGCAACCAAGTTTGAACAT
This sequence comes from Sesbania bispinosa, assembly GCA_026901365.1. NCBI lineage: Eukaryota > Viridiplantae > Streptophyta > Magnoliopsida > Fabales > Fabaceae > Sesbania > Sesbania bispinosa. The sequence continues at coordinate 848,957 of QLOH01000411.1, read as the reverse complement.
AATTGGTGCAGACATTGAATCCGTGAAGCAAAAGCCAAATTTCATCTTTGTTGTGCATGTGGCTTGTGACCCTTTTTGCGTAGCTACTCTTCTTATTAGGAATCATGAATCAACACAACACCAATAATAGTCCTAATATATAATAATGCCTCCATGGTCGGTTTCTGGTTATTTAAGGGAAGACCATCTTTTTCTATGGTCATCTCGATCAATTTGGAATCGTGAAGTGCGAAGGAAAGATTGGTTACCTTGTTACTTTTTACTCATCATGTCACACAAAGGCTGAAGTACAATTTTCAGGTTCATTGATGTAATTAAATAAATCAATATTACACGTTGTTAGGTAAGTTCAGAGAGAGTTTTAACACCTGGGTAACAACATCATGGCGTTGGACCATTTTTGTAGATCTTGCCACCAAATCAGGATGACATAAAGTTACATGCTAATTAATATTTCATATTTGACCACCGACATATATATATATATATATATATATAAAAGGCCCTGACTGACACTTTGTCATTGCATTGAAGGAAACCATCGATATGTATATAAAATTTAATTTCGGACTTAGATATAATAGGCATGTGCATACAGCTAAATTTGCAATGAATATCTCTTTAATTAATAATTAAAATATTGTATTTTCCTACACTCTCTCTCTCTCCTCTTAATTGATGAATCTTCAAAGTCCAGCAAATCCAAATTAGCTGCAATAATAAATTAATTAACTCCTACAAATTCCATTCAAATTTTATGTATATATCTTGGAAGATTTAATTATATATATTCATATTCATATATAATGAATAAGGCCATGCTTATTAATTACAACTATTTTGTTTGACAAGTGAAATATATTTTGAACTGAAGCCTTCAACAAAATGAAGGATACGACAAAGGATCCAAGGTTTGAAAACCAACCAGAAGAGATCAAACTTTCCATCACGTGTTAGGTAAAGAAAATATGATAAATGATCGAGAGATGTATATGAATAAGGAAGCAGCTGTTAATTTTCTGAGATACAAATAGATTGACGTAGAAAGAACTGATACAGCTAATGAGCTCTGAATTATTGTTGGAGTCAAGATGACACAATTGAATTGAATTGATAGACATGCAAACCGTCATGGAAAACTCCACCCAAACTTGGTCAAAATCGTCGACAACATTGTAAAACACCAATTTTGATGATTTTAACCGGATACCCATTTCTCTTCCGGATGATTTTTTATGGTAAAATTAGTTGATAAGTTAATTAATAACTAATAATTAAATTAGCTTTTAACTGATAAATTAACTGAAAAAGACCAATTGTATATATGTTGTATGTTGATGATTTTAACCGGATACCCATTTCTCTTGTCGATGGTTTTTATTGTCTCTATATATACATGGGAAAATTATTTTATAAGTTAGCTGATAGTTAATCAATTAAATTTTAGTTGATAAAACTAAATTATAAGTTTATAGTTGATAAACTCTTATTTTATAAGCTAGTTTATTGAATTGAAAGTGTTTGTTAAAATTAATTTAAAAATTAGCTAAAAATGTAAAATATAACATAAAAAGAGATAAAAAGAAATTAAAAACAATTAGGGAAGTGTGTTAAAATTTGATGGATAAAAATGAAAAAAAAAGTTACAAGCTACTTCACTAGTAGCTTGTAACTTGTAAGGTACTCCTAAAATAAACTAAGGTTTGGATCTTATCAAACACTTTTATATTGGTCAAATAAACTTATAAGTTAGTCAAATAAACTAAAAGTTCTTATTGGTATTTTTTTGTGTAAACCATAGGATTGCCCCTGGTAATAGGGGCAATCCTATTCGGGGCTTAGTCACAGTTAAGGCTCCTCACCCCTCCCGAAGAATGTGTTTAGTGGGGATCGAACCCGGGGAGCTCTTCCCACAATCCCAGCCTGCGTTGCCAAATAAGCTAAAAGTTAACTTATTAACCTTGTCAAACACTACACTCTATTTAAAATTGAAGTTTAGTATCAACAATTTAAAAAATGAAATAAGTTAACGATTTTAAATATGGATTGAGCAATAATTGAAAAAATATGAAATATATATAAAATCTAAATTAACAATTTACTTGAGAAAAAAATTAACATATATACTGATTACTTTCTATAATAAAGGAGAAAGACAATAATATTCAGAATAATCATTTCCAAAATGAATAAGAAAAACACATAAATTAAAATAAAAAAGATTTAAAAATGCACATTTCTAATATCACGGTACTAGGGATGTCAATGGAGCGGGGCGGATAGTACACTACCCATATATCCATGTCTGCTAAAATTAATGGGTACCGATACGGGTAGCGGGTATTGATCATCATGAGTGTCCACTAATATTTAAAAATTCAAAATGTATAAAAAAAGAAAATGTCATATAATATATATTATAATATCTTATTGTGTAATATAAATTAACAGTATATAATATATATCATTACGTGTTAATAACTTAATATATTAAAAATATCATTATAAATAGAATAAAAAAATTTATCTCATCATAAAATAATAAAAAATCCTAATACTTTAAAAAATTTAATAGAAAATAATTTTAATAAGTATGTGGGTACTTGTGAAGCGAATAGTATAATATTCGTCTTCATCCATTTAATAAATATGTGGCACCCATTACGGGTAGTATAATATTCGTCCTCAGGTTGAGAATTTTTTGGATTTGAATTGATCGAAGTAGTTCGGATTGGGTTGAGTTGGTTTCCATTTGTTTATCTAGTTGGAACCTGACCCGGCTCAACTATTTTTTCGAGTTGTGTATTGGATCGAATATTTGAGTTTACATAAAAATTGAAAGAGATAAAAATAAATAAAAATAAATAAAAATTAGTTAAAAATGATTAGTCAAGTTGGATTGAGTGGCATTGGAAAACATTTATGATCTATTTTTAGTATTTTTACAATATTAATTAGTTTTTTTTACAGTTTTTATATATAGTTGGATTGTTCAGATTGAAAATACAAAAATACAATGTCTAATCCAAATTACTCGGATTCCACTCCATTGAAAATTGAATTTAATTACCCAAAAACCCAACCCATTAAATTTTCTTTGAATTTGGTATGATTTTATCCAACCCATATGCAACCCTACCATAGATTATAGTGTTTCTTTTTTTGTTTTGCTTTAAATTATAAGTATTCTCCATGGGAGACAATCTTGCTTGAGCTAGGAACATCCACATCATGGTGGGCTAGCTCTCCCCTCGGGAGTTTTTTCCATCCACAAGACTCGAAATTGAGACTTTACTTAAGGGGAATCAAACATGTATTGTAACATCCCAAAAATTAGGACCTAGAAATTATAGTGGAAGCCTTAGGTTGGGAATCTCACCAAGAGAGGGAAGTAAGGCCTAGAAGGAGAATTTAATTAGGAGTTCGGGGGGTAAAATAAGAGAGAAGATCGGGAATTTATTTAGAGTTTAGAGTGTTAGAGGGAATTTAAGGGAGGAATCAAGAGTTAAGCTCCGAATACCTATTTTGAAGAGACTTAAGGGAAACCAAGTTAAGATTCGAGAATGTAAACTATGGAGGTGAAGGAAAGAAGAGGGATAGGCTCTGATTATAAGGAAATTGGGGTGAATTCATGATTTATATCATTGTTCACAAGGTAGGTACCCCGTTGGGCTTCAACAAAGGTTGTTGCTTAATTTTGGGTTTTAAGCCTAGTGATCACCTTGGTGCATTAATTCGATAATATCTAGAGTTATAGGTATCTAATTGAGGTGATTCCACTTGCATTAGAAAGATAAGATCAGGGGCTTCAGTTTGATATGTAATACAATAGCATTCTGATCTCATTCGCGCCTTCAAACAGACTCATTCTCGCTCAAGCGAGAAACTGCTCGCTTGAGCGAAAATATCAGCAAAAACATGATTCGAAATGTTGTCAATTTCGCTTGAGCGAGAACCCTCTCGCTCAAGCGAAAATCAGGCAGAATGTCACATTTTCAATTTCGCTCAAGCGAAATCATTTCACTTGAGCGAGAATACGCGAGACCAATTTTTAAAAATGGAGATCTAGGGCTTCCAGCCCTTATTTCCTCTCATTTCTCTCATTCTAGAGAGAGGAACTAGAGAGAAGGGGTAGATTGAAGGAGGAATCATGGATTGGAGCCACCCACACCGTTCAAAGAGCTTGGATCTTCATCATCATCCTTCCATTCCTCTTTATTTCCTCCATTAGAGGTGAGTGTGGTTCACCCACTCACTTTCATATTGAATGAATCCCTTTGTATGCTCCCTATTCTCACTTCCCTTGCTTGCATTGATGATTGTGGTTGATTAGAGATAAATATAGGGTTGTTGATTTGGTTGTATGCCTCTATGGCTCAAACCCTAGGTTAGAGGATTTGGGGGTTTTGGGAAAATGTGGATTGGTAATGTTGTTCATTCACGTACATGTTCATGCTCATGTGTTTACCCTTATGCTCTAGTGATTATTGATGACTACCTATGCTTCTAACCCTAGTCATGCTAAGTAATAAATGTTTTGGGTCTTAGGACCTCATGTAATTGTTTTGGGTCTCAGGACCTCATGAAAATACTTTAGGTCTTAAGACCTCATGTAATGATTTTGGGTCTTTAGACCTCATGCTAAATAATCAAATTTTGGTCCCTGGACTCATGTTCCAAGACTTTGTCTTCGGTCCTTTGACTCATGTTAAAAGAAGAAAAATCATGTTTGAATCTATCAAGTTTAAGGGTAAGGTCTTATGGCCTTCAGGAACGACGGTTTCTGTTAGTCTGAGCTCAGTCTAGCCTCATGTAAAGTGGAAAGACCCCTTGGGTATTGGGTAAAACACTTCATGACTTATAACCTTGCATATATGATCGTCATGATGGTGACTAACATTGCATGTATGATTTGCCGTTGGGAATGTTTTTATGAACCGATCAAGTTATGGTATACTTGCTGCATATCATGTGTTTGTCTCCCCCACACTACACACACTGTTATCGCACTCACTGGGACGTAGTCTCATCCCACGATGTGAGAATTATATTCACTTGTGCAAGTTGTTGTTTAGAGGCTTGGCGGAAGAGTTGAGGACTTATTTGAGTGGGAGGTTGTGGCCTTGTAATTGTAAATGAAATTCTGGACTTGTAGGGATGTGCATAGATCATGATTATTAGGGGGATGGATATTATGATGTTTGAGAAACTACATTGTACTATTATATATTGTATTGGCTGGATTTTCTGGATTTAGGGTTTCAGGTTGAGATGGAATTCTTGGAAATATCCAGTTTATAGGGGAGACTTTTCCGGATTTTCGGTAGAAGTGTCACAAACTATAACATCCCAAAGTGTAATTTAGTTTCATAAATTGAGAATGAGGATTTGTCCTGATTGTAATGGTGTATGAATTTTTGTGGAAGCTTAAGCAAACGTTGAATTGCCTAAGCAATTATGTGGTTTGTATGATGATATATATCGGTAATGGCGCGAAATAATTTCAAGAATTTAGAAATAGTGCTCCCAATAGACATTATTTTCGAATTAAGAAATTAGGACGTTACATGTACCACTTGAACCCCGTTGGTAGATTATAGCGCCTCTTTGCATTGATTAGGCACATTTTTTTTTCCATTTTCATTAGGCAAAATCAAGTTTATATAATTAAAACTCAATTTACATATTATTATTTTTGTTTGGCTTCATTGTCTTGTTGGTCAAAATTAGGTTTGTAATATAGTCAAAATTCAATTTAGAAAAAATGAAATTCTCTTATTTTTTTTATTAAGAAAACAACATCATAGATGTAAATCTCTAAAATATACTTAAAATCATTCATTACATGAAAAACATTTTTTAGCGACAGCCTAGCACTACAAGAAAAATGACTTTTAGCGACGACCATGCATCATTAGCCATAGCGACGACCATGACTGTCGCTAAATATTTTTTCAAAAATAATCCTTCCTTCCCAGATTTATTCATAATGAGATTCGAACACACAACCTCCATGATACAGAGAATGAGCTTTACCTTACGACAAGTTTGTTTCTTGGAATATATAGAGCAAAATATTATATATATAGTGAAAAAATAACAAAAAATTAGTTACGGCATGGGCGTCGCTAACGTTACGAAGGCCGACGCTAAAATATTTTTCCTTTAGGGACGACCTTTAGTTGGTCGTCGCTAAATTTAGTTTTTTTAAAAAAATTATTATACCTTTAGCGTTGGCCAGAAACATCGCTAACATTACTAATTAGCGACGGCCTGGCTGTCGCTACCTAAAAAAAATTAAAAAATATTTTTTTTCAATGGTGATGTCTTTAGAGACGTCCATTGCGTCAGCCTAGCTGATGCTAATAGCGACTGTGTCGTGGCCGTCGCTACTAGGTCATCGCTAAAAAGCAAATTTCTTGTAGTGTAGCATCGATGGTCAACTAGTCGCCGCTAAAAGCCTCATCCATAATGCAGTAGCGACGACATTTTACAGACAAAGATCCCATGAGGGAGGAATGACCACAAGAGACGTTTGGACTTTTTTTTAGCCTCCGTTTATTTTACTGTTGTTACAGTATTGTAAAATTATGGTTTTGTAAAACTGATTTTAAATCACTTTCGTCTAACGTGCTTCTTAAATATGCATCATTTATTTCGATCATTAATTTTAAAATCAATTCTACTCAAGTGTAAATAAAATGGACACTTAATAAATGACACACTTGTAATTTCATTTGATTGTTATTATTATTATAGAATTAAAAATTTGGTGAGCATGCAGCGTGTGATACGTCATCTAATTCCTTTTGTCGAAGTTAAACATCAAATTATAGAAAAGTCAAACGCCATCAACCCTATGACCCTATTCAGCAATTCTTTAAACACTTCCAATTTTCATCATTTTCATCACAATGTAGACCCCAATTACAACCCACGATCACGCCATGTATTACAGATCACTAACCAATCCCATTAAACGGCTCTGATCTCACCAACCCCATCCTTCCCTGTTGCCCTACATCATCACTCATTGGTTTTCCTAATTCAAATACAATAAAAAAAAATCTCATCATCGACTTTAATACTAATACAGTTCATCCTTCTTTACATTTATATTTGATTTGATTCAACTCAGTTTTGTTATAACTTTCATTCAAAATACGCCTTAAATGAATGTTTTAGTTAATTTGCTTTATTTTAATGTTTTATGAAAATTTATTTTGTTTTTAATGATCTTTTAATACATTTTTAATTATACAGTAAATTAATTGATTTAAGATCCACTTATTTAAACTTAAAATGATGATTTCATGACACTTTGTAATCTTTTTAAACTACTGTTTTTAACATTGAAAAAAATATTAAAACAATTTGTTTTTTGTTTTTTACTTATTAAACATATACTTTAATTAAAATGTTTTATTTAAAATGGTTGATTCTATAGTATTTTGATTTTTTAGTTTTTTAACTTTTAATTTTCCGTGAAACTTGTATTATTATGTTGAATTCAATTAATTTATCAATTTATGAATATTCTTAGATCATAAACAACAAGAATTATAAATGAAAAATATAAACAGAAATTAAGTTAATATTAAACAATTATTTAGTTGTTTGAAATTCAACGAAAAAATAATAGATATCTTGTTAAGTATCTCAGAGTTACTGATTAAAAAAGATATGGTTAAAGTGGTAGATATTTATTTCCCTTAAATCGTTAACTGTGGTTAAAAAAAATATTCGTTAATTGTGGTTAAAAAAAAATATAACATTTAATACGTAAACAATATTATATCTTACACTTTTTAATTAAATAGAAAATTTGTCAAATATTTATTTCATTTTTTATTTGTCACAATTTTATCTAGACATTAAAATTAAGAAATGAAATTAAAATTATTATCTAATTTTCTAGTATACCATTTATATTTTTTATTAATTAATTTTTTTTATTTTTTTTCTTTTTAAAATAAATATAAAAGTTTACTTAAAAATAATGAATATTATTTTGAAATTTAATGAATAATTTTTTTTAATAAATTGTGAGAAATTAAAAAGAAATGAGGGGGGGGGGGACTACTCTTTGAGTCTTGTTTCTTTAGATTTGTCTCGTATCATATGTACCCTATCACCATTCACCACCTATAAAATGGAAAAAGCCTCAAGATTAAAATTTAGTATTTAATTTGAAAACAAATGACGTGATAAAAGCTCCCAAAAATTGACGGCTTCTAGAGCAATGGCATTAGTACACGAAGACCATGATGATGATGACGAGCGTGACACCATCCTATCATCATTAATCATGTTGTAGCCAACGGTGTCGTTTTACCTACCGAACAATAACATCAGTCAAGAAATTACCCACTAATTAAAAATTATTATTATGCTAGCTAAGCTAATCAATCCAATGTGCAAGTACACACTATAATTATAAACATGTATATATATAGCTTCTACTCTCTTCCCATTTCTCTATCGTCAACTTTAGTGCGTTTTTAGGTAACAAAACAAATCACACACATACAGAGACCTTGCAAGACTTCTTCATCAATCAATGGCTGTCAAAGTTTATATTGTGTATGTGCTTTCAAACTCTTTCTTTTAGTTATATTGATTTATTTTTTATTTTTTTAATTTTCAAACTTTGTTTATCTTCTCCGTTAATCTCTGATTTTGTGCTGTCTTTGTCGTTAGTGCTGTTTCTTTTCTTTCATTTTTTCTGGTCCCCTTCTTTGCCATTCATGCTGATCAAGATGGGATTTTGTTTACTGGGTTTTGTTTGCTTCTTTAATGGGTTCTTGAATTTCATGCCATTCATGCTGATCAAGATGGGATTTTGATTTTGTTTACTGGGTTTTCTTTACTTCTTTAATGGATTCTTGAATTTCAAGCCTTTTGAAAATTCACTGAAGATCTGGGGGTGTATCAATTTTTTTCGATCTGATGCGTTGTTGTTTTGACTTTGGTCTTCTGTATGCTCTGTGGTGGAGTATTTGTATGTTTTATCGTTGGGGGAATGAAGTAGTAGCTGTTTCTTTTTGGGGTTGTTGACTTGTTAGGTATATGTCTGAAGAAGAATGGTGTTGATGACGACACTGAATCCCTGTTGCTGTCTGATTTGTTCTGCATTTTGTTTGGTAGTAGTAAAGAATCATCCTCTGCAAAAAAAAAAAAAAAAAATCAAATTATTTTTCCTTTGTTTAATTTTTTTTATTTGAATTGAATTTTTATTGAGAGAAGGAAGACAATTGAATAAAGATATCAACAGAATGTGTGTGTGTAATTTAGCAACACTTCCATGTTATTCATTTATCTGAAATTTACTGTGTTGAAACATCTTCAAAGAGAATATGTTTTTCTGGTGTTCCAATTTAGATTTCTCACCTCAGTTGGTCAATTTTACAAACTAGGATTAAGATCTCATATTTTGTAGTGTGTTGACTGGATATTGTTGAAGTATTGATGATTTACAATTTTGCATTGAAATCAACACTAGCACTTTTATCAACCAGTGCAGTTTGGTTCAAATCATCAAGAAATTGTAAATATTTTTACTACAATCTTCGTTGTTGACTACAATGATGAATAGCAATGAGTTGAAGCACCAATGTTAATGTCCCTATCCCAATTGCTTGTTTAATAAAAATTTTCAGTATTTTCTGTTTAGGGTATAGGTTTTAAATCATCAAGAAAATGTAAATATTTTTTTCTACGATCTTTGTTGTAGACTACAGTAAAGAATAATAATGAGTTAAAACACTGGTGTTAATGGCTCTTTCCCAATTGCTTGATTAATAAAAATTTCAGTATTTTCTGTGTTGTTTTTAGATTAGTATGTAGCCAATAGATAGCATTTAGTGAGGGTTCATGCAATACCCAACAGTTATCACATCAGACAAGATTCTATTCACACAGTTGTAGTATGTGTGAAAATCTCAAATTTATATATCTGAATGAAATATCAAACTTAGTAGTTTTCATTTGTAGGCATAGGCAACATGTAACATTAGGAGAATAAAGGAAAATGAATTGTTCAATAGTTACTGGATGTTACAAGCAATGCTAAAACAGTAGTTATTTATGAAGATACATGCATATGCATGTGCATAAATGCATAATATCTACATATACTGAAATTCTGGTGAGGTGTACTTTTGCCTCTTTTGATACTGATATGGCTGCTATTTTCATCAGGGAAAAAAATGAGTGAGAAAAATCAGAGAATATAGGACTTTTGTATTTTTCTGTAAGTTTTATACAGGATTAATTTTAATCATTAGTCACTCTATTGATAACGATTGCTACCAGAGGGGAAGAAAAGGATTGCTAGAGCAAATTGACCTTGATCTTCCAAATTTTTGTAACTTCTAAATTTGTTTGTTGATGCCAACTAGATAAATTTGCATTCAAGTCAGAATGGAGGGAGTAGAAATTAGAAAAGAAAACTATGAAGTCTTTCTGTTTGGTTTTTAAATCAACTAATTCCACTGGTTTCAAGTATATTTATTGTCTTTCAAAGTAAGGGTTGCGAAATTTTACTGATTAATAGGTGATTGATATTGCATTACACTTTTCTAATGTCTTCAAAGATGAATGAGGATCATAATTAATTCTCTCCTGTCTGATCATTTATGGCCCTGTTCTAACTTCTTACAGAGGCTTTGGCATGATATAGTTGGACTTGTGATCCTATGTTTTGGTTTAGCCATGATGTTCTTGTACAGGTTTTATTGCTGTCTTTGTCAATATTTGTTAATTTCTCAGTGTCCTAGCTTGTTAGTATTTTTATGAATTCAATTTCCATAGGCATGAGTGCAATTCACATCATAAGTTCCTATTGTATGCGCTACAATATTGAATTCATTGCACACAATTTTGACTACTAGCTCAGCAAAGGACATGGGGTACATGTTTCCAAGCTGTCTTTTCTAAAGGACAAACAAAGTAGGGATAATTCAAGTTTTAATTATTGATTGAAATTGAAAGTCTTAGATTACATTTATGTCCTTGTTTTATCACACATAAGATCCATCTAAAATGATTAGCTAATATATTGTAATAATCTTCTTTTTTAGAAAAAAAATGAAGAACTTATGTACTCGCTTTTATTTAATTTTACTGGTAAATTATAACCTTTTGTGTTTTATGCAACTTGCCATTTGTTTTGTTGATCCGGATATCCTTTTTCTTATTGTCCTGGAGATTTTTGCTCAATTCTCCTTTCATTTCATCAATGAAGTGAATTACTGAACATGTTTCAGTATGCTTTAATTACAAAATCTAATCTTTACATTGCTTTGACAGGTACTACTCCATGTATGGACATGTGGAGAAACTAGCAGAAGAAATAAAGAAAGGGGCTTCCTCTGTGGAAGGTGTTGAGGCCAAACTATGGCAGGCATGTATTTGTGTCCATAATTTACAATTTCCTGTGCATTCCATTGTGTCATAGCATAAAATTGCAAATGGGGAGCATCATCAGTTCTAGAGGACCAGAGCCAAGTCTCATTCCTCTTTAGAGCAGATAAATGCATTAAAAAAATAAAATAACTGCATGTATAACACCCATGTATAACACTGTAGTCTATGGGGGGAGTAAGACTTCACTTCCCAATTCACTCTTGCTAAATTTTAGGGAGGGATATAAACATTTTTTTGGTCAGTGAAGAGGTTGTAAACAATTTCATTATTTAAAAAACCTTATGAACTTTCAACAGGTACCTGAGACACTTCCAGAAGAGGTGCTTGGTAAGATGAGTGCACCACCCAAGAGTGATGTACCAGTCATTACCCCCAATGAACTCGCTGAGGCTGACGGCTTCATCTTCGGCTTCCCAACAAGATTTGGAATGATGGCTGCTCAGTTTAAAGCTTTCCTAGATGCTACCGGCGGTTTATGGAGAACACAACAGCTTGCAGGCAAGCCAGCTGGAATCTTCTACAGCACCGGTTCTCAAGGTGGTGGACAAGAGACTACAGCGTAAGAGCCTCTATCTAAGTTTTAATTTCTTACTTACTCCATTACCAAAATGAACCAAATATTAATGTGTTATGAAAACTTGTGGAATCCATGACAGGCTCACTGCTATCACTCAGCTGGTTCATCATGGAATGATATTTGTTCCAATTGGTTATACATTTGGTGCTGGAATGTTTGAGATGGAGAAAGTGAAAGGTGGAAGTCCATATGGTGCAGGAACTTATGCTGGTGATGGCTCAAGACAGCCAAGTGAGCTTGAATTGGAACAAGCATTCCACCAAGGGAAGTATATTGCCACCATCACAAAGAAGCTCAAGACAGCTCCTGCATGAGGTTGTGATCATCACATAAACATACCATTAAATGATACCAAAATATTGCTTGAAAAACCATTACCCATTTTTTAGCCTTGCAATATATTGAGATATATTTTTCTGTGCTTGCAAGTATTTTTGTCTTTTTTTTTCTCTTTTAATTTTTCCAAAAGAAGATGCTTTGTATGCGTGTTACAGGATGCAGTGGTTGTTGCAATTTGTTGAATGAAGAAAGTTTGGTTGTCTTCTTGTCCTTTCGTGTTAGGCTAAAAAAACACTACTTTGTTCTCATCTTTTTGTGTATTCCCCTTTAATGAACTTTAATTTCAATGATCAAGCAAGCGCATATAACAGTTTGGTAGAGTATCGTCTTTATTAATTATTATTCTCTCGTTTACAATAAAGATTGCATTTGCATGATTTGTTCATGCTTAGGCATCAGAAAATAAAGGGAAGTAAAAGGAGAAAAATGAAAGTGAAAGGTGCAGGTGATTTAAATCGTTATCAGCTATGTTGATGTTTGTCATATATTATTATTGAAGCGGTGCCGAAAGCATATGTGTTTACTTTGTCACCTGGAGCACACAGTGCTTATTTTATATTTTGAAAATGACATTTTGTACACCAACACACCATTACTATTTACTATACGGAAAATGTTTGATAAAAATACACCATTGTCATAGTTGTAGACACTTAAAAGAGACATGAAAATTGGCAAAGAGTTGTGGCTCAGTTGGCAACGCAGGCTGAGATTGTGGGAAGAGCTCCCGGGTTCGATCCCCACTAAACACATTCTTCGGGAGGGGTGAACAGCCTTAACTGTGACTAAGCCCCGAACAGGACTTTCGTAATAGGGGATACATGTGGTTTATACCATAAAAGAGACATGAAAATAGAAGAGAAATAATCAGAGATAAGTGATAAATATGACAAAAAGAGAAAACACTTTAAAGAGATATAGGAATAGAAGAGAGATAATTGATAAAATGTGACAAAAAGAGAAAAGTAAAGAGAGATGAAGAATGTCAAGTGCATATAGAATAAACGAGTGTTGATATATTATTGGATGTTACTATATAACACACTCCTTCCAACGGTGTGGATTACTTAATATAATGATCTATTCTAAAGTTATTCAACGGTCCAAGACTTGGTGTAACTTACACTCGTGTAATTTGAACTCTCTTCACACACACATATATATATATATATATATATATATATATATATATTGTGAATAAATTGACGGAGAAGGTTGAGCCTAAAAAAATAAAATGAAGTTGAATCTTTAGTAGAAAATCTATCATAATATATATAAATCTGAAATAAGAAATGTAGTATTGATATATCTTTTTACATAATTAACTGTGTGTTTGATTTACTCAAAAACCACGTTTGAAACGTGGATCAAAGCAAACGCTACTAAGTGTGTGTTTGGATTAGCGTTTGTAAACTTGAGTTTGAATGGACGTGGATTTAGTGAACATGATTTATGATAAACTTGAGTATGAGTAAACGTGATTTCATGTTTGGATATTTTGCTGCAAACGTGAGTTTTAGAAAGTGAATATTAAGGAAACTCAAGTTTCACACGCAGAAGCTACAAACCTGCGTTTTGCAAACTCAAGTTTCAGAACCCAAACGTGCGTTTCATGTGGGAAGCCAAACAAGATGCATATTTTGCAAACTCACGTTTACAGTCCAAAACGTAAGTTTAACAATGCAAAACGTCAATCCAAACATACTCTAAGAGTAGCGTTGGTCCGAATCCATATTTGAAACGTGGTCTCGAACAAAACCAAACATGCTATAAATATATCAATTGTGGTGTCATTTTCTATTTATATAATTCCTTTCAAAACTTTTAATTTTAAAAATAAATCTATATCCATCAATATCAGAGCTATAATTATGTTTTAAAGATTTTCCAATTTCAAGAGAATTTTCATTTAAATTCACATTGTTTAATGAATTTAATTTCTCAACACTAATTAAATAAAGAACCGAAAAAGTTTTGGTACAATTTAAATTGTTAAAATTTACTTTAAACTGCAGTAATTATATGGTCTATTACGTATAAAAAATAATCAATCCTAAATGATACATTGAGGAGATTTTACAACTTCGTTATCAATAATTTTATCAAATTTTCAATCACACAACATAAATTGGAGAAAATAATAAAGAAAGAGTGTGGAGATTTATTTTACAAAAAAACAAAAAAATTGATTTCGTTCATCTGTTGAAAAAAAGGAGAGACACTAAGAGTAAGAGAGAATAACAATATTAATATAACACGTACAGAAAAAGGAAAGTCATAAAAAAATAATAAAGTAAGTGATGAGATAAATTAACGTTAAAGAATCTCTTATTAATAGTTATTATATATTTATGAAAAGAAAGAAAGTCATGATAAAATGAGTTTTTTCTCATAAAAAATATCTTAATAATTTAATATCAATTACTAAATAATTATTATTTTTTTTTAAAAAATATTAGTAGTAAATAAAATTTTTTAGACTTAAAATAAGGATATTTTTTTCCGTCTAAATCGATGATTTTACGCACTTGAGAGTTGGGCTGACCCAAAGGTTGACTCGAAGCTATTCCAATATCCCATATTGTGTCATCAAATTAGACACAAGTTATCTTCTTTTTGATGAATAGCAGTATACCCATTGAGATAGCTCAAGTAGTTAAATTGAGTCAACAAGCACAGGTTGAGTTGTGAATAACGTGGAGATAGCTTAACTATCTTAAACATCTTCAATAATGAAAGTATATTTGATCATTACCACTAGCAAATTGGTATCTTATGCTATCCTCCATTTCCAACAGTTTCATTTTTGTTGATTTTATCATCAGGACCCTCTTCTCTTCCATTATTAAGCTACAAGTTTGACCATAATTTCTTAACTTCGTTTTTTCCCCCCACTTTGTTGTGTAACTGTAAAATAAAATAAATTGTCGTATATAGTGATTAGACAATGCATGCAACACAAATTAGGCAGTGGTGGAAAGAAATATTCTGATACACACTGATCTTGTTTTCTTTGTTGTGAAAGAAATCCAGTGTCATGTGAATCACAAAGCTTTTCCGTACTATTGTCCATTTTTGTCCCAAAATTTTCCCCTTCCTATCATTAGTTAGTGTCAATGAGTTTCTACTTGTGGCTTTGCAGCATCTAGTTCCATCATTTCATGACAAAAAGTGACTGCCCTGCCCTGTTATCTAGCCAGCCACGCTCATGAATTTCAGCAGTTAATTTTTTGTGATTCCAATGTCACGGTCCTTCTCAAACATCATGAACAAGCCTGACATTACACATGGCGCTCAGAAAAACTTGGAATCGAATCTGCATATATATATATAGTCTTATAGCTTATACTATATGGTTAGTGATATATGCTTAGCTCATATATTGTTCTGTTCTTTGATGTATAAAGCTAATTAAGAGTGAAATTTAAGCAAATGTACTTTGTCTTGAGAGTTATATTGAAATTTGGAATCTTTATACGATTGATATAGACCTAAATAATTTGATTTGATGATTCTATTCCTTCTCTTTTTTATCCATATAAACTTTGGTATCAACGACATTCGTTGATTTGCAATCATGTTTTAGAATTATACGACAGAAGCTACAAAGAACAATGAAATTATTACGAGTTTTCTAATCACCTAAAGAAAGAAACGGTGCCAAAATAATCTCAAAATAAAAAAAAAGAAAGTTATTTTATTATCTTTGAGAGAAAAGAACAGGCATCTCTTAGAAAGGAAGAGGCATATTCATGGCTGAAAAATATGCTAATTAAGCAGTGACAAAAACTATAATGTATCAAGAGAAATGTAAATTGTACAACTCTACAACTTACAACAACGTGAGAGAAAGAGAGAAAAATGTAAGATGTGATAGGTGATGTGATGAAAAAAGATAGAGAGAAAAATGTGTTGTATGAGTTGTTGTATATTTTTATGTTGTATGAATTTGATATCTCATGTATCAATGATTTTCAAGATAAATGTGCTTGAACTATTAAAAATATGTACCTTAATATATTAGCCTACTCTGCTGCTATCTCAGGAGTATGAAAATTGAAGCATGGCTGGCTTCTCTGTTATTCACTTTTAATCTCTTTGGTGCTCAAGATAATATCATATTTTATTCCAATTATTGCAGTAATAGAATAATATAATTAGTCTATCATATTGAACCATCCTATTTTTTTTATGTAATTTTTAATCTTAAGAGTCTGTATTAGAAATTAACAGGATATGATAAACTTTTTAATTTTTTTTTACTTCATCCTTTCTTTATCTAACTCTTTTATTAATTTCTATCATATTCTATGTCTATCAAATGAGTCCTTATTATCAAATGGTTTACACAGGAATGTACAATGTCTGTCAGAATAGCAAATTTCTCTTATAGTGTGTTTGGAATAACGTTAAAATGACATTGGATTCATGTTTACAATAACACTATTAGTAGTAGTAGCTTCTGTCTAAATATATTTTGGAGTTCGCATCTAACGAATTTCGAAACACACTTATTTTTTCCTTTAAGTTGAATAAATAAACTCAGCTAGCTTTCTGAGACAGCAAGAAACAATTGAATCACATATGACAATTTCTTAGTGAAGACAAATTTTAAAGAAAGTAATTAGGGTATAGTATAATAGCGTGGAGCCCCATGACAGGCTAGCTTAGTTAACATAATAATGACTAATGCTTATAGATGCTCCATCTTTGCATTTCTGATCTTGGTAGAGAAGTTAGAAAGTGAGATTTGGTAAAGTACTTTAAATCAGAAGGGGCGCCACCCACCTGGACCAGAACAAAATCGCTTACAAATAGTCTCTGGCCAATAGCTGCAAAGCCATAGCAGGTAAAGTTGGTGTGTTCAAAGATATACCAATCATTTATGTTTTAATTTTTGAGACTCTGGTTTTCTTATATGTTCTCTTCAATTGTGCTCCTGTCAATGTTTTTGCTATTATTTATTTGCTTTCTGTTTTTGCCAAAGATAATGCAAGAAAAGAAAGAATGACACGAAGTTATCTGTCTATTCATGTATTAAAAAAATTATATAGAACCTTAGAATTACTGTAAAAACTCAACCAAACATAGTGCATAGTGTGTGTTAGGTAAACTATATTTCAGTTAGCTGAAGCTGAAATTAGTAATGTTTAGTAAGGTAGTTTTTTTAAGTAGCTACTAGCTTTTTTTTAAAATAGTTTTTTTAAAAAAACTCTCATGTTTAACTGAAAATTTATTACACCTTTATTCCTCAATCACCCTCACTCATCATTATCTAATAACTAATGACGTTCTTATATGTCATTTTTATATTTTCAGTTAGTTTTATCAAACATCTTCAATCGAATCAGCTGAATTTTAGTTTTCAGCTAGTTTTACAACTAATTTTACCAAAAAATGTAGTGTTGGAATTTATCCATATTTGTAACATGGGTTAAATGTAATCCAAACATGTTATAGGATAGATATGCTAAACTAATTGAGCTTTAGTGATGATCCAATTAAAGTAGAAAATAAACTTTCTTTGAACCTAAGGTATGTTATATATATTATTAATATGGAAGTTCATTTCAATTGCTAGCAAAGTCTAGTTTTTTTAGAAAGAAAAAAATTAGATAATGACGGGCACATACATCATTAAAAATGAGGACCATATGTGTCCTCATCCAGAAGAAGTCTGAAGAGGATATAAATATTTATGAACTTTCTTTTTCTTTCTACACATACTTCTAATGGAAGCCCCTCTATGTGGCCATTCGGTATATATAAAGCATAAAAGCATGTGAAAAAGCATCTACAAATATAAATATCTTTCTAATTAATCTTTCTACTAAATAAAACATTAAATTTGAAAATAAAAGGGGGATTGTGGGTCACCCTCTGACTTCCACTTACTTATTCCAAAGACATAAACAAATCAAAAGTGAGATTTTCCAATCAAATGAAGTATCCCTTCACTCTTCTATTCTACATCTCAATGATTCCTTCAAATTAAATTTTTTCTTTTTTTCCCTTCAGCTAAAGGTAGTGCCAGCTCTATTCACAATATAGCAACAAGAAATTAATAAAGCCCCTTTATCTTCTTCTTCTTCTTATTCTACTAATTAACAACAACCCTCCCTCCCCTCTTGTTTAGTCTAAGAAATTAAAATAAGAACTTTCCCTATATTCAGCAACTTTGTCATTCCTAATCCCACCCTTGTAAGCATAATACTTCAATTATTACAACAACTACTTATTGTGCTCCCAATGGTCCCAATATTGCCCAAACCCTGCATAATTCTGAATGTAGTTGGCCCAACAATGGCTATCTTTTGAAGGGTCATTTCCCTTTCTTTCTCTTTCAACACATTTTCCCCTCCCTTACTCTTTTTTTTTTTCTTTTCCACATCCCTCATTAGAACAACTAACTAACTTTACATATTTATGTGGGCTTCCTTGTCCTCTCTTTTCTTTCACCTTATCATTCCCAACTTGGCCAGGTTTGATAAGGTACAATGCATGTCCATGTCCTACTTGCTTGCAGGTATTGGTTCCGTGTCCCAATTCTCCATCTATTTATTATTATTATCATCTGGAACTCCCTCCAAATGTTGGTGTCCAAAAATCAACTGTGGTTTCATGAGTCACTGGAAATGTACTAGAAACTGGCACCAAGCATAGCCCTCTGCTTCTAAGATCCTGCTTTGGACCCTCAGCTTCCTTAGATTTACCAGAACTCTGCATTGAAAGGCACAAAAAGCATTATAACTCACTAAATTTGGAAAAAGTTACCACCTGGCATCAATGCATGGGAATCAAATGTTTCTATTTCTTTCCTTATCCCTCATGTTGAATAACGACAACTTAACAAAATAAAATAATATTTAAAAGAGAAAGTATTTCCTTTTCTAAAAAAAATGATTTTTTTTTCCTTAATTAGTTGTTATTATTTTATGGGGTTATAGGATAAACAACCCCATCTTAGGTAGAGTAATAAAATTAAAACCTTCATTAAAAATTATATCTATTTATTTACTTAAATTTGTTTTAGATAAATTTCATTTATTTTCTCAATATATTTAGTGTGTTAAACGGTTTACCCAAAATCACGTTTTAAACGTATATCTGGACAAACGCTACAGAAAGTAACATTGGTCCGAATCATGTTTGAAATATAATTTTATGCTAAACCAAACACACTATTAGTATGTAGTGTGTGTCTGATTTATCTCAAAATCACGTTTAAAATGCGGATCTTGACGATGGTGTTTAAAACGTTGGTTTTTAGTAAACCAAACACAGAAATAACAATGGGATAAGTTAGGCAAATATAAATGTTAATGATGATACCTGTTGAATCTGTATTGGAGCTCCACTTTTCATATACGGGGGTGCTTAAAACCTACAAACAAAAACACAAAGTATATATACATATATATCCATAAGATGAAAGTCTTAGCTAGCTTTTTAATTAAGAATAATATTAATGGGTAATGGGACTTACAGTGACCTGTTCATGGAGGAATTTGATGTATTCAATGGCTTCAGAGAGCACTGAGGCTTGTATCAGTCTGACACAATATATAATAGAATTTTAATCTTTTATCAATAAACAACATTAGTATCAATTACCAAAACTACTATAATTTTTCCTTTTTTCTACCACCACTTATTATAGAGCTTAAATTCACAAAGGAAATGATCATTATTCTTCACTACTTAGTAGTAGGTTTTGGATGAAACCCACCTTTCCAAAAGGCGACACTAATTGTTGGAGTGCAGTGATTCTGTCCCCCATCTTCTCTTTTCTCACCTAAGAGGCAAGAGAGTAAAATTACAGGTTCATATATCCATGCTTATGGATTTAAAGAGGAAAAAAATGAAAAATAAAGATAATTAAAGATACAAAAGTTTAAAGCTTTCCCTTCTTGTTAAAAGGTTAGTTGCACTTATTGTACCTTAAAAGCTGGCAAAGGAGATGGGGTTTCGTTACGAGGCCTTTTAGGTGCTGCCTCATTCCCACTTTTCTTTCCCACACCACCTGACTCCCTCACTTCAGATACATTCTGCAAAACCATTACTTTATGAATTTAATAAAAACACATTAAATGCAGCTCCTCCTTCAATTCAATTCAACCATCAAATATGAGAAATATGAGAAATGCTAAGTGGAGGTTTAGTTTGCATTTTTTATTTTTTGTTTTTATTCCATTTCTTATTTTTTGAAATTTTAGAAAGAGAAAACTAGAAATACTAGAAACGACGAAAAAAATAATAGGAAATGAAAATACAAACTAAAGAGACCCTAAAAGTACCCTTAAGTCACCCTTAACTAAATTTAATATGTTTTTATTGGACGGTGCAATATCTAATACTGCAAATGCAATTATTTTCGTAATTACTAATAATTACCTATTATAAAAATATATAATATTAATATTTACATGTATCAATGCATTTTACAGCTATCTATACATATGCTATAAAACATATAATAGTTGTAGTAATAGTAATACCTTTGACTGTACATCAAAATTTGGAGGGGAGAATGGGGGTTGCAGAGAGGGGTAGAAGCTGGACCTAACATCTTTGATCTCTGAGGCATTCCAAAAGGGTGTGTTGTTGGTGAAATGCAACTGGTTATTAGGTGGTTGTTTTGGAGGTGAAGCTCTCAAGAATTGAGGAACTTTAGACCAAGAAGGAATCAACTCATTAGAGTTTATTAATGATCCATAGCTTGTTGTTGTGTATGGAAAACCACCTTGGTGGTGTTGGTGGGGTTGATTATTATTGTCAGGTCCTAATAGTCCTTGTAATATTGAAGGGCTTCCATATAAAGCTGAGGAGGAATCCATCTGAAAAGTAGAAGGCAAACCTTGACTTGTCACTGTGCTGTCCCCAGAGCTATATTGAGGACTAAACTGGTTTTGATCCAAAGAGAAACCCCTATTCACTTGCTTATTGAATTCATTAGTTGATGACTCTGTTGAAAACATCTTCTCTGACCTCCATTGAACTTGAGACAACCCCATCCCAGTTTCTTGCTGAAAATTTGTTCTTGTTGAGCTCAAATTCTCTTGCAACATGGACCTGAAACTGTTCTCTGTACCCTTTTCACCTCTTCTATCAAACAAACACAAAAAAGTCAGAGTTTTTATTTTAGCTTCATGAGTCTAATTTATGATACAGAGAGAAATTGCACTTACAATAAAGATGCTTGATTCCAATCCATGGCTTGAGAAGAAAGGCCTAAACCCATCATATGCAAGTTGGGGTCATTGGAAGTGGCAGAATCTGGAGGGTGAAGCACAGAGGAAGACCTTGGCTTATTCATGTCTTCTGCCATATCTGAAGGTTGCCAAGGAAAGTTTCCTATGTTGGTGATGCCAGAAGAAGAAGACTGTGATGCACCACTTTCAAACCTCATGTTTCTTTGCTGTGTCCCACCAGTTTCCACTAGCCTGAAATTGATCATCTGCCATGTTTGCTTGATGAATTATCTAACAAATGCTCCTATGCTTCAATAGATATATATACTCTGTATATATGCTGATGTGTTGTTGTTTGGTTTAGGCTTCACTATCTATAAATTATGAAACTTTATATGATAAAAAAGAAGGGGTGTTAAAAAAAGGAAAAATTTGCTGCTATATGTGTTGTTATGGTGCAGTCACCAGATTCTTCTGATCTATTTGTATTGTGAGTGAGTTTGATAAGAATGAATGGGAAACGATTCGCTGCTTCTCAGTATTTATATTGGGAGGTGAAGAGAGAAAGAGAATGAGAAGAATGAATGTGTGAATGAATGAGAAGAGAGTAACCGACTAACTGGAATATGGTTGACACTTTGATAATTCAGGGGGTCATTGATAAGACACAGGAATTAAATCAAAGGTTTCATTTTATTAAACTTTTGTTTTCTTCTTGTACTAGCTAGTTAGTTCTTTTTAATTTGTTTTGTTTTTCCAGCTGTTGGCTTTCTTTCTCAGAATTTTCAGTTAAATTATTATTATTTATATTGAAAATGACAGAACGTTGAAAAGGTTGGTTAAATACAATATAATATAAAATAATAAATGTAAAAGCTTAAGGAGTTTTAAGCATGACCTTTATCTTAAATATTCCCTTTCCTTGGGTAGTAAAAATTTAAAACTTGACTTCTCACAAACTTTTGCTTGAAAAACAAAAACTTGTGTTGAATTTTTTTGTGTGAACCAGAAGTATCTTTTACGAGAGTCAATGAGTCAACCCTATTTGAGCGTAACATTCACATTCTGGTGAGGCTAATTCTTCCCGTCGAGATTTTTTTCTATACACAAAACTCGAATCCGAGACATTGCTTAAAATGAATCATGCATGTACTACTTGAACTAATCATTTAATAATTTGTGTTAAAATTTTGATTCAACATTTAAGACAACTTACTCTCTTTAATAAATTAAGCTAATTAATATAAGGATACGTTATTGAAACCACTGACATAAAAGTTAATCTAAAAATCTTTTTTATAAAAAAATTGACATATGAAAAGAGTATACAATAATTAAATAAATCCAATCATATAAGAGGAAATATTTACACAAATGGAAAAGATGAAAATGTAAGTAAAGAATTCAAGATGTAAAACAAGGTCAAAACTTTTTTTTAAAGAAAAATATATTTGTCCAATAATAAGTGTCATTGTTTATCTTTTTATCATGTGAAGAGTTTGGAATGACTAGTACTACTTTTCTTTTGCAAATAATTGAAAAAAGAAGCATGTATTATTGGCCTCGCCTAGCTTATCCCAGGTTGCCTCTTCTGGGATTCTATAGAGCCTTTTTTTTTTTCCTTTTATTTATTTTTTTTGAGTAAGGATGCATTTTTGTTTTTTACAGGGATTCTATTCATTATTCTTTATTTACCACTATGTTGTTAGTTTTGATTAATATATATACACATATTTTCATAACCGAAAAAAGCTAGATATAGCTATTTGTGACAGAAGTGAGAAGACGCTCTCTCTTTACTTCTTTTGGCAAAATCAAATTACATTGTAAAAAACAAAAGGAAAAAGGTGAAGACGCTCTTGCCAATGATTATTTCCTGCAATGCCAGGCCAGTCCACTTTTCTTCCTTTCTGTGTTTTTTTTAAACGAAAAAGAAAAACAAAAATTCCCCTTGCTACGATCTTTGTTAGGGGTGGATAAAGGTCGGTTTTGGTCAGTTTCGGGTCAAAAAATCCCAAACCGCCCAAAACCGATACATGAAAATTGTAGGCCAATTCTGTCCAAATATCTTCTCGGTTATATCGGGTCGGATTTCTGGCGGGTCAACGGTTTGATCGGATCGATTATCACGGATACAATCTTTTTAAAATGCAAATGAAAAAAAAAGAGAGGAAGAAGAAATTGGAACACTATCAAAAACAACCATCAACCACAATATTCACCTTTATGATTCCAAATGTTCAGATCTTCAGATTCAGATTTACAAACTTATGGGTATGGGAAGAGGAAAAGAAAAATCCAAAAATTACTTCTTTCATAAACAAAAACACCTTCACCTCAAAATCAAAACTTCCCAGAAAATAATAGCCATTGTTTAATGCTCACTGGCATCTGCATCACTGCCTTCGCACACCACCGGAACCACCGCTCAAATCTACCATTGCGCGTCGCTGCACCACCGCCTACTGCCGTCGCGCGCGTCTGCATCATCAGTCGCTGCTGTCAGGCGGCGCTGCACCACCCACTGCTGCCGTGCGCCATTGCACCACCGCTCATTGTCGCCGCGCACCACAGCACCACCACCATCTGTCATTGCATGCAACTAAGGAATAGATCTTTTCACAGAAAACAGAAGCGGAGACGAGGGGAGTGCAAGAAAACAGAAACAGCGGAGATGAAGGAAGGAAGCTGATTGAACCAGAGAAAGAAGACGACCGGGAGAAGGACTTAACGACGGTTGTGGACGGCAAAGGACGGTGGTGGACGGTGCTACTGTGGTCGAGAGATGGAAACGGTGCAGCGCTCACAGTCACAGCCTCGCGCTAAGGTTCCAGGTTGAGAGAGAGAGAAGGCAACGACGCTCACAATCACAACCTCACATATGATACTAGGGTTTCCAGACTTCTAACAACAAGAGACTAAGAGAGATTGGGCTGGGGGGATATGGGCCACTGGGCCTGGGTGTGTGTGGACGCTGTGGACTTGTAACATGTATGGTCGGATCGGTCACCGATGGTTTTTAATTTTCCAAACCGCACCCAACCATAATAACCCATAGGAACCCGTTTATTTAACCCGCTATAACCCGTAAACCGCCCGAACCCACCCATCCGCTTGAAACAACGTTTGGTTTTGTCGGTTTCGGTTCGGGCCGGTGAACTTTGCCCACCCCTAATCTTTGTTATGCATTTCGATTATTAACAGTAATTACACATAAACGATACATTCTGCTATTACATGTTTCACATTTATAGACTTTTTCAAAAAAAAAAACTATATATATATATATATAAAAGAAAAAGGTCAATGAGTTATTTAATACTCATTTACATATCATTATTTTTTTTCAATAATAAAAAAATTGACATATTAATATGAAACATCAGGAAAGTCATGCAAGAATTCACTATAAGAAAACAATATTTTTTGCGAATTGTAGGTAAGATTGACACAATGTGGAGGATGTAAATATAAGATTATATAATATTTTTTAGGATTAAATATATTTTTGCTCTCTTATAATATAGTGAAATTTGATTTTGGCCTCTCAGTTATTTTGTTATTGGTTTTGGTCTTCTATTTTTTAAAATTGCTTGATTTTAGTCCTCATCGTTAGTTATATTCTACTAAGTTCTAGTGTAACAATATTTCTTGTAAATTTTTCTGTGGATTTTCCTTCGAATTTTCTAACAAATTTGAAAATTCAAAGGGAATTTTGTTCAGATTCTAATATTTGCGGAAATTTATTATAGATTTTTCTATAACAAAGCTAAGAGAAAAAAGTACGAAATTCCTTGTGATTTTTTACTCGGGGAAATTCATAGTGCATGGAGTAGCGAAAGTAACTTAACGGAGTAGTATAGTTAACAAAAGGACTAAAAGCATGTGATTTAAAAATCGGAGACCAAAACCAATAAAAAAATAAATGAGGGACCAAAATCAAATTTCACTATATTGTCAGGGACCAAAAACATATTTAACCCTATTTTTTACTTATTTATTGTTAAGCTAAGCATAATATCCACTATTTGCATGGGCCTGGTCCACACATTGTTCACTTTAAAAGTTGTGTTGGCATGGCCGACACCACGTATACTAATGTCTCTATTACTCTCTGTCCCTTCACTCTTGCTCACTTGCTCTCTCAGACTCTCTTTCTCTCTCATGATTTATAGTTGAATTACTCTCCATTGCTCTCAATCCCAACCCTTTCCCTCACTTTTAATCTCCATTTCTTTCCCTTTTTTAGTTGTGCATCGCTCTTAATTTCTGTCTTAGTCTAGGTAAGAAACTCTAATAGTTACTCTAAGTAAATCTTAACCCTCACTTTCCCTAAATCTCCCTTATGTACTTCTGAATTATGAAGGGCATCCATGGATGGAATTTGAGGGCTTGACATGGCTAGAAGTTTTCTTCTCTCATTGGCTTGCAATCTTTCTATTTCTATCTTGTTCTTCTCTCTTCTGCTTCAGGTTATTTTCCATATTGTCGTTTTTCCTGTAATTTTCTTTAGTTTGTTTTCTATATTTAATCTTGTTCATGATGTATTGGATTAAGTGTTTGAGTTATTGAATTACTTGATGTGTGCTTGTGAGGTTCATTTTTAATTTGGTGTGGAAATTCGATTGTTATGCTAACAAAATGTTGGTGATGAAAAGGCAAGATTATTCTTTGTTAATTTTTCATGTTTGTGACTTTACTGATAATTCAATATCACTACTAGGGGTGTCAACGGGTTCGAGTTGACCCGGGCAACCAGGTTGACCCGACCCGATCCAATAGAAAAACACAGTTTGGGTTGGGCAATGGTTCAATTCAGGTCATTTTGAGAGCAACCTGGTGGTTAATCGGTTCGGGTATCGGGTTCTCATTTTTCAAACTCGAGCAACCTGAACCCGAACCATAGTCCGCGTGTAGGAGACTAGGAGGAGAGGGGTTACTTACTTTCACTCACAATAGATTTTTTTCATTTCCCTTTCTGCTTCCCGACCCGTGCCCTAGCCTCTCTCGTTCCCTAATCTCCCTCGTCCCCTCACCCTTGCTAATCGCGTCACCGCTGTTAACAGCGTCCCCTCCCCTTATCGCTACCGTTCGTGGTTGTCGGAGGTGTTCTCCTCCCCTTGGCAAGGATTCTGCTTCTAAATATAAACCCTAGCCTCTCTACTCTCTCTCATCCCGTACTGTCCTCCGTCCCCTCTATAACATCCCAATTTTATTAAATAAAATAAAATTAAGAGGAGTAAATAATAATAATATTAGTAAGATTAATATATTTTATGAATAAGGTTATTTAATAAATAATAAGAATAATAAATAGAAGGATGAGTGGGTTGAGAGTGGGCCTAGCCCAATTAAGTATTTATTTAAGGAGGGGTTCTCAGTTCACCCTAATCCTTATTCGTAAAATCGTCAGAGAGCGAAACACCAAAGAGGGGAGAAAAGACGTCTCAAGAAGGGGTTGCTGTAGAATAATTATTGAGAATCAAGAATTGTTGCGGTTCGATCTTCACTTCAAGGTACGGTGGGGGAGAGGGTGTTGCTTATATGTGCATGTGGGGGTGCTTGGGTAGTAAGCTAAGACTTTAAATTCGTATTAATAATTGATATATTGAGTATGAATGATGAAAACTGTAGATTGATGATTGATTGTATGATTCTTGATGAAGCTTGAGTGGATTGAATGAAATAATATAAATAGAGGAAGGGGTAAATAAGGGTATGATGATTTGGGGTTTTGATGGGTTAACTGTATAATCTGTGTAAAGATTGTTGTTTTTGCTGAGTTTAATCGATATAAACGAATATGATTGAAGTATAAACGATGAGGATTGAGTAGAGATTGAAGAAGGGGAGAAAAAAGGGGCAAAACGCAGTATAGTCGCGTTCTGTGTAATCTGCGCTGCAGCGCAGGTTGAAGCGCACCTCGCAGATTCTATTTTTGGCAGCTTTCTCGCCTGAGCAAGAATGTGTCTGTTAAGGGTGCAAACGAGCTCGGAACCCTATCATATAGCATATCAAACGGAAGCCCCGGATCTTAACTTTCTAATAGAAGTGGAATCATATTAATTGGATAACTAAAACTCTAGATAATTCCAAATAGTGCACTAAGGTCATTAAGCTTAAAACTTGAAGACTCCAAAATTGAGGAGGAAAACGCCTAGGGTAATCGATTACAGCTGTGTGGTAATCGATTATCAGGTCAAATTGAATATGAGAATGTTATTTATGTGATGAATGTGACCCTTGTGTTTGTTGATGATTGTTATACATTGATTGTGATGTGAGTATGATGATATGACATGTCCTTGATGATAGATGTTTATACTATTGCGATGTATAATGATAATGATGAGGTATTGATGTATTGAGTGTATGATGATGCTTATGATGATTTATGATGATTAATGATGCTTATATGATTATGACTATGATGATGATTAATGATGCTTATATGATGATGATAATGTTGATGATGAATATGATGTTATACGATGATATTTAATGATGAGAATGATGATGTATAAA
This sequence comes from Sesbania bispinosa, assembly GCA_026901365.1. Taxonomy (NCBI): domain Eukaryota; kingdom Viridiplantae; phylum Streptophyta; class Magnoliopsida; order Fabales; family Fabaceae; genus Sesbania; species Sesbania bispinosa. The sequence continues at coordinate 820,898 of QLOH01000411.1, read as the reverse complement.
TGATACTTGACGATGTATGATGATGAGGTTTGATAATGAGTGTGATGTTGTTGATGATGATGTATATATATATTTATGATGATGATAATTATGACGACTGGTGATATTTATAATGATGATGATGGGTGATATTATGATGATTTATGATGAGAATGATTGATGATGATGATGTTGATGTGGTACCTGAGGCTAACTCAGGGAGGTGAATAGTTTACCTGAGTCTAACTCAGGGAGGTGATGATGATGATGATATAACTAATCTTATGATGTTTATGATGTCTTGAGCATACATGATGTTTGTACTTGAGATACACAAGCCCTATGAGGGGTGGAGTGTAGCTCAGGGAGGTGAGTATTGTACCTGAGTCTAACTCGGGGAGGTGAGTATTGTACCTGAGTCTAACTCGAGGAGGTGAGTATTGTACCTGAGTCTAACTCGGGGAGGTGATTATGGTACCTGAGTGTAACTCAGGGGGGTGAACGATGATTATGATGATATTAATTATGGTACCTGAGTGTAACTCAGGGAGGTGAACGATGATTATGATGATATTGATTATGGTACCTGAGTGTAACTCAGGGAGGTGAACGATGATTATGATGATATTGATTATGATACCTGGGTGTAACTCAGGAGGTGAATGATGACTATGTTGATATTGAGTATGGCACCTGAGTGTAACTCAGGGAGATGAATGATGATTATGATGACATCAGTGATTATGATGATTATGATGATATTGATGAGTATGATGATTATGGTGATATTGATGATTATGATGGTTATGGTGATATTGATGATGTTATTGGTGTACATGATGATGGATGAATATGTCTTATATATGTTGATATAAAAATGAGTTATATGATGATGCTATGATTTTGTAATGATGAAATCAGTAATAGGTGTTGAGAATAGAATAAGTGGGTTGAGAATGGGCCTAGCCCAATTAAGTATTTATTTAAGGAGGGGTTCTCACTTCACCCTAATCCTTATTTTTCAAATCGTCAGAGAGGCGAAACGCTAAGGAGGGGAGAAACGACGTCTCAAGAAGGGGTTTGTTGCAGAATAATCATTGAGAATCAAGAATTGTTGCGGTTCGATCTTCACTTCAAGGTACGGTAGGGGGGAGGGTGTTGCTTGTATGTGCATGTGGGGGTGCTTGGGTAGTAATTTAAGACTTTAAATTCGTATTGGTATGTGTTATATTGAGAATGGATGATGAAAACTGTTGATTGATGATTGATTTGATGAACCTTAATGAATTCCTGGGTGAAATTGAAGAGGTTATTGAGAATAATGAAAAGGGGTAATTAGGGGTTTGATGATTTGGGGTTTTGATTGAATAATTGTATAATCTATGAAAAGATTTGTGTTTTTGTTGAATTTGTTTGATAAAAACGTAATTGATTGAAGTATAAACGATGAGTATTGAGTAGGGATCGAAGAAGGGAGAAAAAGGGGCAAAACATAGAACAGTCGCGTTCTGCGTAATCTGCGCTGCAGGTTGCGCTGCAGCGCAGGTTGAAGCGTGGCTCTCTAGAATCTGCGCTGCAGCGCAGGTTGAAGCGCAACTCGCAGATTTCTGTTTTTGATGTGATTTTGATGAGTTCTTTTCGGAGTGAGAATGATTTTTCCTTAATATATGGAATTGAGATTGATATGTACTTAATACAAATGTTATTTTGTGGCATTGATGATATTAAGTGGAAAGTTTAAAGGGTATTGATTGTGGTATGAGTATATGACATATCCTTGATGATAGATGTTTATACTATTGGGATGTATGATGATGATGCTTGATGAAGCTTATGATATTTTATGATGATGATGAATAATGATGTTTATGACGAATTTTGATGATGATGTTTATGATGATGTTTTGATAATAATGATGATGATGATGTAATTAATCTTATGATGTTGATGATGTTTGGGCATATATGATGTTGTACTTGAGGTACATGAGTCTAACTAGAGGCGAGTGTAACTCAGGGAGGTGATTGTACTTGGGGTATACAAGCCTAGTGAGAGGCGAGTGTAACTCAGGGAGGTGATTGTACTCGAGGTGCACAATGCCCAATGAGGGGTTAGAGTGTACTCGGGGAGGTGATTGTACTCGAGATGCACAAGCCTAGTGAGAGGCGAGTGTACTCGGGGAGGTGATTGTACTTGAGATGCACAAGCCTAGTGAGAGGCGAGTGTATCTCAGGCAGGTGTTGTACTCGAGATTGCACAAGGCTAGAGAAGGGTGAAGTGTAACTCGGGGAGGTGAACTGCGCGGACCAATTAGAGGGGGGTGCAGAGACCATGATGGGATCCATCATTGGTGATGACTAGGAAGATTGATGAGGAACGCCCATCGTGCGAAGTTCCAAGTCATGATCCTTAGGAAGATGTTGATGATGATTTGGTGTGCATAATGATAGATGAATATGCAATGTGATTAATGATGATATTGAATAATGTGATGATATTGATAATGTTTTGGTGTAGAATATACAATGTGATTAATGATGATGATGAGTGTTATGATGATGTCGATGATGTTTTGGTGTGCATGATGATGGTTGAACATGCAGTATATTTAATGATGATGTTGATTTATATTATGATGTGATGAAGATTATTGATGAGATGAGTATTATGTATTGAATATAGAGAATGTTCTTGATGATTTGTAAAGCATGATTAATATAACTATGATGAGGTAAATAACTTGATGATGAAAGAATATAAGATGATAAGAGTGTATGAATATTTGATGATTATAAGGGTTGTATGTGGGTGAGGATATGGTAGCCTCCTATGTGTATGTATGAGTAGTATTCTTTTCCTCACCGTTACACTGTGGTTAATTTTACAGGTGATGATGATGACACGACTGGTGTCGAGTATTGATTGAAGGGAGAGTGACTCTGATATATGTGACATCAGGGTTTACTGCTAGGGGTTTTTATTTCATGTTTTCCATTTCTAGGAAAGGATTTTGTAAATTGTTAAGTGCCTTACATGGCCAATAGGTTATTTTGATGTTGATTCCGCTGCTTAAAATATTTTGAAACATTTGACTTCTAATTTATCTTATATGAGTTTACTTATGAAATAAATAACGTTTATTACGATGAGAAATGTGAACCTTTTTACTTGTTGTGGGACACTATTCTTTCTATATCTCGAATTATTAATTGTATGAGAGTATGGGGTAGAAGGGTGTCACATTAGTTGGTATCAGAGCAGGTCGGTTCACCGGCCTTGAGTTATGAGTTTACTATGCTTCTATGGTGTTAATCTGATTGATTGATTGAGTGAATTGTATTGCTTTGATTTTGGTTGTTTGATTTACCTAGTATGTTTGCTTACCCTTTCTTTAATACAGAAAGAGTAATGGTTGGGGGTAGGAACGACTGAGCGATGGCCGATGCCTTAATGGCGATGGCAACCTAAACCAACATCACGAGACGGATTGGCTTGCACGGTTCCAGAGGAACCATCCACCTACTTTTCGTGGGGGTTATGACCCCGATGGAGCTGCTGACTGGATATTCGAGATCGAGAAGATCTTTAGAGCGATGGACTGCCCGATGATACAAAAGGTTACGTTAGCCGCGTTCATGCTATCAGGGGATGCTGGATTCTAGTGGCAGAGCACTTATCAGAGGATGATCGATGAGGGCACCACATTGAGATGGGATAACTTCAAGATGGTATTCCTTGAGAAGTACTTTCCTCATGATGTTGCAGCAAGAAGCAGATCGAGTTTCTTGAGTTGAAACAAGTGGATGGCACCGTGGCGGAGTACGTGTCCAAGTTTGAAGCGCTAGTACGATTTTGTCCTACATATGAAGGAGCTGCAAATGAAGAGTCAAAGTGTGTAAAGTTTCTTAGCGGTCTTCGTCCGGAGATCAAGCAAGTGTTCAACTACCAAGGGATGACGTGCTTTCACGAGCTGGTGAACAAGTGCAGAATTTATGATGAAGACAACCGGGCTAGAGTTGCGCATTACAAGAGTGGAGGACCTATCAGGAACTAGAACAAGTCTGAATCTGCTTGCAAGAGTGAGCCGTATTCTCGTGCAACGGGAGACTCCAAGTTTGGAGGTGGCAATGGGGATTCGGTACAGAAGAAGAGTTACGCTCCGGCTGCTGGACAAGCGCTCAAGGGAGGAAGCGTGGGATCTACCGCCCCTAATACATGTTTCAAATGCGGAAAGGAAGGACATCGAGCAAATCAATGTGAAGATACAAAGGTCACCTGCTTTATATGTAAAGAGAAAGGGCACATTTCTCGTGATTGTCCTCAAAAGAAGAGAGGAGCTGCAATAGTAAATAGAGATGCGAGTGGAAGTTCCAGTAAACCTAAAGCTACTGGGAGAGTCTTTGCCTTGAGTGTTACTGAAGCTGCTCAATCCGAAGGCTTTATCTAAGGTACTGGTTTCATTGCGGGAAACTCCTTTAATTGTGTTGTTTTATTCTGGTGCGACGCACTCTTTTACCTCACATGCTGTGTGTCTAAATTAAACTTGCTTGTCTCTTCTTTGCCTTTTGTGTTGAGTGTGGGAACGTTAGCTAGTGGTTCAGTTTCTACTTCTGACGTATGTTTGAATTGTCCTATTCACGCTGATGGTAGAGAATTCTTAGTTGATTTAATTTGTTTATCTTTGAGTCAACTAGATATTATTCTTGGTATGGACTAGTTATATTCCAACCATGTCCTATTGGATTGTTCTGGTGAAGCAGTTGTCTTTGATGTACCTGTAGAGAGGAGTCTTTTCTAGAGTTGTTCATCTCGGAAAATTCGAGGACAAATTTTTCTTTTAGGAGGGGAGCGTTGTAACATCTCAAATTTAATTAAATAAAATAAAATTGATAAAATAAGAGAAATAAATAAATAATAATATTAGTAAGATTAGTATATTTTATGAATAAGGTTATTTAATAAATAATAAGAATAATAAATAGAATAAGTGGGTTGAGAATGGGCCTAGCCCAATTAAGTATTTATTTAAGGAGGGGTTCTCAGTTCACCCTAATCCTTATTTTTCAAATCGTCAGAGAGCGAAACGCTAAGGAGGGGAGAAACGACGTCTCAAGAAGGGCTTGCTGCAGAATAATCATTGAGAATCAAGAATTGTTTGGTTCGATCTTCACTTCAAGGTACGGTGGGGGAGAGGGTGCTGCTTGTATATGCATGTGGGGGGGTGCTTGGGTAGTAATTTAAGACTTTAAATTTGTATTGGTTTGTGTTATATTGAGAATGGATGATGAAAACTGTTGATTGATGATTGATTTGATGAACCTTAATGAATTCCTAGGTGAAATTGAAGAGGTTATTGAGAATAATGAAAAGGGGTAATTAGGGGTTTGATGATTTGGGGTTTTGATTGAATAACTGTATAATCTATGAAAAGATTGGTGTTTTTGTTGAATTTGTTTGATAAAAACGTAATTGATTGAAGTATAAACAATGAGGATTGAGTAGGGATCGAAGAAGGGGAGAAAAAGGGGCAAAACGTAGAACAATCGCGTTCTGCGTAATATGTGCTGCAGGTTGCGCTGCAGCGCACCTGCAGCGCAGGTTAAAGCGTGGCTCTCTAGAATCTGCGATGCAGGTTGCGCTGCAGCGCAGGTTGAAGCGCAACTCGCAGATTTCTGTTTTTGATGTGATTTTGATGAGTTCTTTTCAGAGTGAGAATGGTGTTTCCTTAATATATGGAATTGAGATTGATATGTACTTAATACAAATGCTATTTTGTGGCATTGATGATATTAAGTTGAAATTTTAAAGGGTATTGATTGTGGTATGAGTATATGACATATCCTTGATGATAGATGTTTATACTATTGCGATGTATGATGATGATGCTTGATGAAGCTTATGATATTTTATGATGATGATGAATAATGATGTTTATGATGAATTTTGATGAGGATGTTTATGATGATGTTTTGATAATAATAATAATGATGATGATGAAATTAAGCTTATGATGTTGATGATGTTTGAGCATATATGATGTTGTACTTGAGGTACACGAGTCTAATTAGAGGCGAGTGTAACTCACGGAGGTGATTGTACTTTGGGTATACAAGCCTAGTGAGAGGCGGGTGTAACTCAGGGAGGTGATTGTACTCGAGGTGCACAATGCCCAGTGAGGGGTAGAGTGTACTCGGGGAGGTGATTGTACTCGAGATGCACAAGCCTAGTGAGAGGCGAGTGTACTCGGGGAGGTGATTGTACTCGAGATGCACAAGCCTAGTGAGAGGCGAGTGTACTCGGGGAGGTGATTGTACTTGAGATGCACAAGCCTAGTGAGAGGCGAGTGTAGCTCAGGGAGGTGTTGTACTCGAGATTTCACAAGCCTAGAGAAGGGTGAAGTGTAACTCGAGGAGGTGAACTACGCGAACCCATTAGAGGGGAGTGCAAAGACCATGATGGGATCCATCATTGGTGACAACTAGGGAGATTGATGAGGAACGCCCATCGTGCGGAGTTCCAAGTCATGATACTTAGGAAGATGTTGATGATGATTTGGTGTGCATAATGATAGATGAATATGCAATGTGATTAATGATGATATTGAATAATATGATGATATTGATTATGTTTTGGTGTGTAGAATATACAATGTGATTAATGACGATGATGAGTGTTATAATGATGTCGATGATGTTTTGGTGTGCATGATGATAGTTGAACATGCAGTATATTTAATGATGATGTTGATTTATATTATGATGTGATGAGGATTATTGATGAGATGAGTATTATGTATTGAATATAGAGAATGTGCTTGATGATTTATAAAGTGTGATTAATATAACTAGAATGAGGTAAATAACTTGATGATGAAAGAATATAAGATGATAAGAGTGTGTGAATATTTGATGATTATGAGGGTTGTATGTGTGAGGATAGGGTAGCCTCCTATGTGTTTGTATGAGTAGTATTCTTTTCCCCACCGTTACACTGTGGTTAATTTTACAGGTGATGATGATGACACGACTGGTGTCGAGTATTGATTGAAGGGAGAGTCGTTCTGATATATGTGACATCAGGGTTTACTGCTGGGGGTTTTTATTTCATGTGTTTCATTTCTAGGAAAGGATTTTGTAAACTGTTAAGTGCCTTACATGGCCAATAGGTTATTTTGATGTTGATTCCGCTGCCTAAAATATTTTGAAACGTTTGACTTCTAATTTATCTTATATGAGTTTACCTATGAAATAAATGACGTTTATTACATTGAGAAATGTGAACCTTTTTACCCGTTGTGGGACACTATTCTTTCTATATCTCAAATTATTAATTGTATAAGAGTATGGGGTAGAAGAGTGTCAAATTGAATCCGGTATGTTTAATTTCTATTCTATTTATCATTGAATTGAAAAATATAAATAAATGTGTGTGGGTGTTTAATCTTCATACATTGTTTTTTTCTATTAATAGAGATGTTTGGGATTACAGGCTTTGCAGCAATTGAGGAGGTTGGGGTTGATGCTGCGTTTACAGCCTTGCAGTAAGGGTGGTTTCGCTACATTTAATATGTACATTTTTTAACTAAATCCTTTTACATTTAACTTTTATTAACATCCAACACTTTTTTTTGTAGGGGAGATTTGGCTAGTTAAATCCCTAGCAGGAATGAATGATGATTGTAGCTTGGAGGATTGATGAGACTTATTTGTAATTTGTTATTTGTAATGTTTGTGTTTTGGTTAATTATTGTACTATTGAATATTGATGAGTTGTTTCTTGTTTGTTTGGTACTGTTATTGTTATGAATATTGAAGCTTGATGTATGGACAGTATGGTTATGAATCCGGTGTATGGTTATGACTTATGAATCTGATGTGTGTGTGGTTATCTTATTACTTATTGGTGTACTGTTATGGTTATGAATATAGGAGGATTTTCTTGTTAAATCACTAGCCATAATGGAGGAGTGGAGGACAATGACTATTTTCTGTTTATGCTTACTATTACTATTATGAGCTTATTCTTGTGTGTTTTAGTGTTTATGCTTACTGTTAGTATGGAATGGTGATCAATTTTGATGTTGTCTTAGTATGGAATTATGCAACTGTACCAAAGCAGGATATGTCAAGGAGCCTGAAATGGTGATCAATTTCCTTGTACTTGGCTTGTTTGTAGGAAATCTGAATTCTATTTTGATGTTGCAACTTGTAAGTAACTTTAGTTTTAACATATATCATTTTTTTGGACATTCTCATAAAAAACTATAGGTTATCTAAGCCTTATTGGCCTATTTCTAATGAAAAATAATAACTCAGAATTTTCCTGATTTTTTCAGAATTTTTTCACGTTTTTTAGTATAAGCTCAGAAAATAATATTATTTTATTCCGACCGGAGAACCGACCCGGACCGATCCGTTAATGGTCGGGTTGGTTCGGTTCGGGTTGCACAGTAAAAAAATCCAAAATCGAACCAACCCAAATCGAGGTGTATCGATTGGTTCGGACGTTGTTACCCCCTCAACCCGACCCGACCTGTTTACACCCCTAATCACTACAACATTTTAGACTTTAGGTAACGCTTTTTTAGACAACATTTAGAAAATCGTAGCCGAAAGATAGGAAAGGCAACACTTTTGTCAACCGTGTAATCTGTCTTTGTCAACAATTTTAAAACCGTTCCTGAAACACATAATAGGCAACCCATTTGCCAACCGTTCCTAGAACTTGTAATATGCAACATTTCTTTAAATATAGATATAATAATTTTGGCAACTATTATAAAACTGTTCCTAGAACTTGTAATATGCAACATTTCTTTAACTGTAGATATAATAATTTTATCAACTATTATAAAACCGTTCTTAGAACATGTATAGGCAACATTTCATTCCTATTTGATGCAACATAACAAAAATTGTTCCCAGAAAAATCGTTGCTTAAAGTTATTGTAAACATCGTTGCCTAAGGTCTCTTCGGAGTAGCCTGAAAAATCGTTCCCTAAACATGCTTTAAGCAACGTTTATGCTTACTGTGGCTTAAAACTTCAAAAAACCGTTGCTTAAGGTCTCTTGTGAGTAGCCTAAAAAACCATTCCATAAACATGCTTTAGGCAACGGTTTTGCTTACTGTGGCTTGAAACTTCAAAAAACTGTTGCCTAAGGGAATAGGCAACGACTGATAATTCCACGCCTGAAAAGTCGTTGCCTAAACTTCCAGCAACGGTTTTTTTGCTTTCAGGAACGGTTTTTTTTTCCGTTGCCAAAGTCCAAAAATGCTGTAGTGTTCATTGTATAGTTTAGTTTCTTAGGATAATGTTGTTCTAAAATTTAGTTTGTTGCTATGGTTTCATTATATAATTTATTTAGGTCATTTTACCCACTTCACATCATTATTGAGTTGTGTCAACTATATGTTCAAACAAATTTCATATTAGCAATTCAAAAACATTAACTATAAAATTTGAAATAAAAAATGATGAAAAATATAATGAAAACATTTTTCATATATCAGAACAAGCTAGAAATTGTAGAAGTTTTTCTTAAGGAAGAAACAAATTGAACATAAAAAAATGAGGCTTCATTGGGGTAAGGGTGGGGATGCTAGTGATGAAGTTCTGGCAAGCGTACCAAAATTTCAGCAGTATAATAGTAAGTATGAGTTTATCGTATCAACACGGAACAGTTCACTTCTTATTTTACTAGTGATCAGGCTATCAAGTAGAAAAACGGTATTTTGGTGATTGTTGTGCTGAAAGTAAATTGCATAAAGTAAAGAGATAGTTGAGAGAAGGTAAAATACGTTACTTGGATCAGGATTGAACTTCGTATCATCGCACCCTTTTATGTATGTGATTCCAATATTATTTATGAATATATTTTTATAATATCCTAGCCAAACTATATTATCCCCTGCCGGTGTCCCATATCACGAGGTACTCAAAAGTAATTCATGCAGGTTCTCAGAAGCGACAAATTACCCTGGCTTGATTGCTCTACTTTTCCGTTCATTAACACTGTCAATTCGCCCTATAGACCTATAGTGTCAGCTATGAAGAGATTGCCTAGTTCTTCTTCAATGGTCACTTTCTCCTATAACCCACAGTAACTACTATGAGTACGTTTACCAATAAGAATTTTAGGTGTCCTATGTCTAGGCTTTCCCAAACTCGCTGTTGAATTACAAAACCATTTACCAATGCATTTTATAAAAACAACCTATAACTCCAGAACAAAGGCGGAAACTACGCATTAAGCAAAGTATAAAAGTACCGCTATTATAAAATAGGGATTCATAAATAATAAAGAGAATTCACATACACTTTGGGGATTGAATCAACTACATTCAATCATACTGAGACGCTTAGCTACGCATGGTAGCCATTACAACCCAATGGAGAAGCTGTCACCTTGCTCCAATCCTAGATCTGCCTTTTCCGTCTCTCTAATCTCTCCTCTATTCTCTCTACTTCCAGCCCCTTGGGGTCTCGGGGACCTGCTTTGATCTTTACAAAAGGTCCTATTTATAGACAAAGGAAAGCTATCTTAAATTTGGAAGGAATCTGATTTGAAAACAGATCTGAAAATATATCTAAAACTAATCCGCGCAGCTGCGCTTCATCTGCGCCCAGCGCATCTGCAGCGCAGGAAACAGAAAGTAAATCTGTTATTTGCGCTTCACTTGCGCTTAGCGCAAGTAAAGCGTGAAACGCGTAACAGATTATTCTGTTTCTTCTTTTAATAGCTTGATCTCTTCCTGATCTTATCCTTGTTTGCTTGGCTTTCCTTGTTTCCCTCTTTTTGATCTGATTCTTTGTTTATTTTGCCTTTGAATTTAAATTGGGAAATTATCCGCAGAATCCTTGTTTAAATGACAGCTGATCTTATCTTTATTTGCTCTGATTTAAACTTCAAATCTGCAGATCCTCTCCTCAAATAATGCTATCTTCTTTCCTTATTCAAATCTTCCTCATAAATCTGCAAAATTAACAGATTTTCTATTAAAATAGCATCAAATTCAAATTCAAATCAAATAAACACAATTATTACAATTATTACTAAAAAGGGATTATTTTGGGGCATAAATTACTATTTTAACCTTGATAAGTGCAGTAAAAATACAAGAATATATCAAATTCCCCCCAACTTAACTTCTTGCTTGTCCTCAAGCAAGAGACCTCTTTTCAATCAAAAATCAATTCACTCCCATGTATGATTCTCAGAAATAAGGACAAAAATTTTCATCATCTCTTTGTTAGGCAGAAGTCACTTTCCAAATATCAGAAAAACTCAGAATTAAGTGATGTTACCCATGCTCGATCAGAATAAGATACAACAATTCAGTCAAACTTCCTCAGAAATAGCAGTTAAAGCAATAAATGATAAATCAAGGAATTCTCTCATGCTCACGGGTAAGTGTTTCCCTCAATTTTTCCACCATAGTTGAACAACTAAAATTGATAGTCGTTTCTAGCATCTAAACATGCACATGGTCAATATGGATCAAAAGGTCTTTTCTTAGTTGTAATGAGGCTGGGCTATTAAGAAATCATGGTTTTTCTGGATAAGCAAAGAACACTTAGAATAGAGAGCATCTTTTAATTTTTCTTGAACTTGAAACTTCTCTCCATTCTCCATCTCATTCTTGATTTGTCTCATTCAGCTGGCCTCTCTCTTTGTTTGAAGATGCACTCCCCCTAACTTATTCAATTGATGCACTTTTCTTTTTTTATTTTTGAGGGAGTGCTCTTCTTTTGCTTTCTTGTGCTTGCTCTTTGTACTTCCTTTACCTTTCAAGTTACCAACCTTTTCTTCCCATTATTTCAAGTTGCACCTTGCTCTCTATCCCAAATGTGTAAGGGACAGGGTATAGATATCAATTATGGCTGGGGTGCATAAGAAGAAACATTCAAGCTCAAATGGGTTACCAAAAAAATTGGAAAAATTTATCAAGGGTTGGCTTTTTGGCACTGAGCAAATAATGTAAAATAAAAAATTACCTTTATCACTTCCACATTTTCCATGAACAGAGTAAAATCCAAAAACTCAATCAATAACAATTGACAAGCAGCGGTGAAAAACTCTCATTATAAGTGTTTGGACTCACAACTCACCGGCTCTTTGGCTAAATTCCTTGATAAAGCACTTACTTGTTTTAATTAACTACCCTGATAGGTTCTTCTGAGAAATATCCTAATCCTAACTGATTATGAAATTAATCACAAAACCTTTTCTTCTTTCCTAATCTGGTTAGTTAAACTCCCTAATTTCAGAGAATGTGAAAAATTTACTCCTTAAATACCTAATTCCTAATATTTTAAAAATCCTAAAAAAAAATGAAAGACAAAATAAAAATCCTAATAAGCTAAAAAATTCTTATAAAATAAGAGAAAATAAAAGAAAGAAAAACACCAGTATCAATCTTCGTCCTCTGTATCCTGTAAGTCCTTGTCCTGCTCTCCAGCTGCTGCTGCTTCACCTCCCCTGGATGAATAGGCCTGTCCCCAGGCCACTACAAGAATATCCGGAACTCTTCAAGCAGCATGCCTGGGTATGGGTTTTGCAGCAGCCTGTGTATTCTTGAATCTCATGGGATCATATTCTCTGATCCTCTTCCCCATGCCTTCTCCTCGTGAGCTAAAGCCACGGGAAAGACCAACAATTTAATCCTAGGCATCTGAAAAGTCAAATAACAACAGTTAGTTGCTAAAAACACATTCATTTCAATAATGCCTTGTTGCAAATACCAATTCATGAAGAACTTGAAAGCCAAATGCTTTCAAAAGAATTAATCTCTTCACAACAAAATTTCATTGCACTTGGTACTGACTTCCTAAAAACAAAACATACTCATTTGTTTTGCAAGCATTCAATCAATCCATGGAAAGTGAAAGTTTAAAAGTTTTGAAGGAAACAGAGCATAACACTTTCAAATTCAATAACTCACAAAACAAAGAGCATTTCAATAGAAAACTTGTTCTTCATGTTCCACACAGACAAAATCACATTCAAGATAGCAATTATCAACAGTATTCACAATCCTAAGGTTGTTATCCTAAAGTGCAAATCATAAAAACAGAGTAGATGATGATTTCAATCAGTGAAAATGAAAGAAAACATACTTGAAAGATTTCAATCAGTCAAAATTGAGGATTGTGAAATTTTAAAAATCTTTTGTTTTCTCATGTACCGTTTCTCTACTTCCATGAGGTTTGTAAGTGGAAAGAGTGAAAAGAAGAGCTTAGGAAGTAGAGAAACAGTACATGAGAAAACAAAAGATTTTTAAAATTTCACAATCCTCAATTTTGACTGATTGAAAACTTTCAAGTATGTTTCCTTTAATTTTCACTGATTGAAATCTTCATCTACTCTGTTTTTATGATTTACACTTTAGGATAGCAACCTTAGGATTGTGAATACTGTTGATTATTGCTATCTTGAATGTAATTTTGGTTGTATGGAACATGAAGAACAAGTTTTCTATTGAAATGCTCCTTGTTTTGTGAGTTATTGAATTTGAAAGTGTTATGCTTTGTTTCTTTCAAAAATTTTGAACTTTCACTTTCCATGGATTGATTGAATGCTTGCAAAACAAATGAGTATGTTTTGTTTTTAGGAAGTCAGTACCAAGTGCAGTGAAATTTTGTTGTGAAGAGATTAATTTTTTTGAAAGCATTTGGCTTCCAAGTTCTTCATGAATTGGTGTTTGCAACAAGGCATTATTGAAATGAATATGTTTTTAGCAACTAACTGTTGTTATTTGACTTTTCAGATGCCTAGAATTAAATTGTTGGTCTTTCCCGTGGCTTTAGCTCACGAGGAGAAGGCATGGGGAAGAGGATCAAAGAATACACACACTATAACAAAAAAGGCATTCTAAAGCATTTTTTTAAACCATGTTAAAGCGTTTTTAAACGCTTTAGTAGTTGGCGTTGTAGTATCTAGTTTACATTCTAAAGCGTTTTAAAAATGCTGTAGAAAAAAGTTTTCTAAAGCATTTTGATAAACGCTTTAGAAAGACGATGTTCTAAAGCGTTTTTAGAAATGCTTTAGTATGTCTATTTTTCTTAGCTAGGGAATGTGGTAGCTAATCCATAGGTAACACATTTAAAAATAAGCTAATCTAACAAGAATCCATGTTGTGCTTGTCCCATTTATTCTGTACTTTCCTTTTTTACTACCTCTAACAATAAAAGGAGAACAAAATATAAAATTACTGCTTAATAAATATATATTAATAAAAGAAATTCAAAGATTAATTGACTTCCTACTAAGCTCATCAAGGTTAATTGACTTGCTAGCACCCCAAGTACAAACCTCAATTTTCTCTTTATTAAACTTCCTTACTATTATCATGAAGCTATCTCCATACCTAAAATTATAAATCAAGATAAGCCATACAAAAATATATAAAAACTAACACATAACATGTTAAGAAGTGCCCTCAAAATTAACACCAACTTTAAACAAAAACTGGTATTAAACAAAAAGGAGATAAAATCTAAAATTATGTAGGTTTAAAGATATATGTCTTAGTATTCTAACAAAAAAACGGCACTCAAATCCGATATATTTAGCTCAAGATATGAACAGATGAGTAGAACATGCTCAAACCGCGACAACATGCGAGTTATGTAGAAAAAGTTTTGAATTTAAAATAAAATTGGGTCTAATTAACTTGGAAACTAAATCTGAAACATAAACCATGTTGGAGCTTAGAGTGTTAGCTTTCAAACAAAACAGAAAGTACTCAAATCCAACAAGTACACCCAAATGTCTACTAAATAGTTAGCTATTTCATGCCAAAATAATTTCAACAAACATAATAGATTGCAGGGAAAGTAGCAATAGAAGGAAAATAAAGTTAAGTTTAAAACCGTTTCTACAAGACAAAAGTAAAAACTAACATGAAAAACAAAAAGGACAAAACGCTTTGTCCTTTGCAGTAAAGAAAAGAGTTCAAAACTAACACAAACTAATGCTTCTACTCCTAAAATAAGGGAAAACAATTTATATCACAACCACCCAATGAATAAATTCAGCTATCTTTGCAAACTATGATTTAGAAAAGAAAAATGCAAGCGGAGAAAAAGTTACCTTACATTGAAAAAAAGTAAAGAGATACCCATTTGGAAGGAGAAGCAAATGATGGGTTATTACTGAAGAGTTTGTTATATCGGCCACCAACCTTGTATGACTATTTGTGTGAGGATAAATATTTAAGGATGGTCTCTTGTACCTTTTAAACTGACAAGCTCAATAGGCCCAACAAGACTGCATGCCATTTGTCATAGTTTTTCCCAAAGTTCTATTCCATAAAATAAACATATTATTCCATAGGCTGTTATAAAGAAAAATGAAATAAAAAATTTGTTCACACTCACAAACAGAATAGGGAAACACACAAATTGGGGGGGAAAAGTAGGTGTGATTATTACCTTGTAATGTACCAGAGCATCTTGTGTTAACAAAGACATCAACTTTACCATGAAGAGCATCATGAATAATCTCAGGTCTCCACAACCACTTCAAAGACATTGGCTCATCTTCATATTTACTTTTTACTTTAAATATAGCAGAGGTTTGGACATTCACCTGAAGTATATTTTATTTGTAGGGGGAAATGAAACAAATTTAGCATAGAATGATCATTTGATTCATTCGAATGACAAGGAAACAATAATGGCATTCCAAACTACAATGAACACAACTCTATTTGACAAATTACTAATTTTGGTACTTAAATCAATGCAAGTACCTGCACAGAATTTTCCTGCTCTCCTACAGGTACTATGGTTGTAGCCTCAACTATAGTTCTTTCCAATCTAGAACTTGAGCTTAGCTGAGGGTGAACACTGCTAGTGGGAGGGCCTTCAATTGCCAAAGGACCCAAGAGATCACCAAGGACATCTGCAGAGGGGGTGGGGGTTGAGAAAGTATTAATCCATGAGTGTAATACCATCAGTTACTCAAGTGATCATACAAACTTCACAAGTTTCTTCTTAATCAATTTTTCAAAAATACCCGTCGTTCAGGGAATTTAGGCATTCAGCCAATATATCCATCAGGGCTGCACCTTCTCTACTCATACGCAAAATATTCAATAGCTCTTTGCTATATTTCAACTTCAATTGAGCTTTCATGTCTAAAAAGATAACAAAAATAGGTTAGAAATAAGAACCTATGGCATCATGAAAATAGATAATCCATGCACTATTATTATTCATAAAATTACAGAATGGTATTAATATTAATCGAGCTCAAAATTAGACAGGAAAATACCACGAGAACCACCAAATATGCAGCTGCACAAAGAAGCCATCGAAACACTCCAAATGACAACTCTCTAGCACCATTCAACAATAACAAATAGAGGCAACCAAAACCATATTAAAAATCATAGTTTGCTTCAAGTTTCTAACACAATGTATAAGTCCAAAACATAATTAAACATCCAAGGTTTTAATGAAGACCTCTAATTTTAGAAGAGTTTACAACTGCCAAATCAAACAGAACAATATTCTTTTAGTAACTCTATAGCCAGAGCTTCAATCAATCAGCATATAACCACAAAATAAAGACCTCCAATTCCCAATGAAATTTTCATTCAAAGTTGCCTAATCAGAGCTATAACAATGGGTCTCTAGTAGTCTAACCTTAGAAATTAGAAATCAGTCCAGTGATAGAGAAATTGCCAAATCAAAGCTACCAAGGAGATCGGAGATGAGGAACGAGCAACGAATACCGGAGATGAGCAACGGTGGATCTGAACGGAGACCGGTGACGCTTTGAGCGAGGCGTTCTGAAATAGAGACAATCTGAACGAGGGATCTGCGGCACTGTGCGATGCTGTAGGCGGCAATCTGAATAGAGGCGTTCCGGTGAACGAGCGACACGACATCGCCGGTGACTGAGTGAAGGCAGACGGAGATTGGAGACCGCGCATGAAGGAGAACATTTTTGTTTTTTGAAGGACTTAGTTAGGGTTCGGTGAGCAACTTCAGAGGCGAAGAAACTCAGTTCAGTGAGACTGATAAATTTTTTATTTAATTAAATTTATTAAAAGTAAAAAAAATAGAATGATTTTGGAGAATTATTCAATTTTAAATTAGTAGATTATATTTTACTATTGAAATCTAATTTACATTATTATTTGATAATGAGATATAATTAAATAAATTAAAGTCATAATAATAAGAATAAAAATTTTATATTAAAAATAAGGATTGGAATATAAAAAATGATATGGTAAGATTTTAAATTAATACATTTCAAAATTTATGATTAATATTTATTAGCATTTAAAAATTTAAATATTGAAAAGGAGAATCTCATACTCACAAATAGTGTGTGGAATTCATCATCGAATAAGAAAAGAAAGAACGCTAAAAATTATTGAGAATGGGAGTATGGTGAGTGAGTCTGTCCAAAGTGAGATCTCAGAATTATAATATAAAGAGTAGATTATTTATAAAGTATAGTGTGTGTTGGGGTGGAAACAGGCCAAGCCAGGCCAGGCTTTGGCAGGCTTGTTACAGGTTTTTTTGTAAGGCCTGCGAAAAAGCCTGGCCTGCGAAAAAGCCTGGCCTGGCCTGTAAGCCTGTTTTATAACAAGGCCTACAAACAGGCCAACAGGCCTATAAGCCTATGCAGGCCAGCAGGCCTTTTAAGCAGTTTTTTATATAATTAATTTAATATATTCTAATTTTTTACTATATTATAAAATTTTTAATGATATTTATAGTTATTTATATAATTAATTTAATATATTATATATTATTATATTAAACAGGCTGGCCTGTTAAGCCTAATAGGCTTTTTCATAGGCCTGAAGCCTGACCTATTTAACTAAACATGCCTTTTAACAAGCCTTGGCCTGGCCTTTTTAATAAACGAGCCAGGCCAGGCCAGGCCGTAGGCCCCTGACAGGCCGGCTGGCCTATTCCCACCCCTATGTGTGTGTGTATGTGTAAATTTAATAATCATTTACTAAAGCATTTTATAAAAAATGTTGTATGAAAAAAATTATTATTTTTATACTAAAGCGTTTAAAATAAATAAGTGTTGTAACTTGTGCACTCTTCTAAAGCGTTTTTTGTGAATAAAAGTTGTAACCATAATTAAAATTTTATTATTTGAATACTAAAGCATTTATAAAGGCAAAACGCTGTAACTATTCATTATCTTAAAGTGTTTTGAAAAAATAAACGCTTTAGAATACTTTGGACCCCTTTTTTAAAGCATTTATTTTTTTTAAACGTTATAAATCTTGTGCTTTAGTATGTATTTTTTGGCATAGTGACAGGCTGCTGCAAAACCCATACCCAGGCATGCTGCTTGAAGAGTTTCGAATATTCTTGTAGTGGCCTGGGGACAGGCCTATTCATCTAGGGGGAGGTGAAGCAGCAGCTGTAGAAGAGTAGGACAAGGACTTACAAGATACAGAGGATGAAGATTGACACTGGTGTTTTTTTATCTTTTCGTTCTTTTATTTTCTATTTTCTTTTATTTTATAGGATTAATGTTTTTGTTGATTAGGATTTTTGTTTTATATTTCATTTTTTTAGGATTTTTTAAAATTTTAGGAATTAGGGATTTAAGGAGTAAATTTTTCAAAATTCTCTGAAATTAGGCAGTTTAACTAACCAAATTAGGAAAAAAGAAAGGGTTTTGTGATTAATTCCATAATCAGTTAGGATTAGGATACTTCTCAGGAGAACCTAGCAGGATAGTTAATTAAAACCAGTAAGTGCTCTATCGAGGAATTTAGCCAAAAAACCGGTGAGTTGTGAGTCCAAACACTTAAATTGAGAGTTTTCACCGCTGCTTGTCAATTGTTATTGATTGAGTTTTTGGATTTTACTCTGTTCATGGAAAGTATGGAAGTAATAAAGGCAATTTTTTTTTTTTTTTACATTATTTGCTCAGTGCCAAAAAGCCAACCCTTGATAATTTTTTCCAATTTTTTGGTAACCCATCTGAGCTTGAATGTTTCTTCTTATGCACCCCAACCATAATTGAGATCTATATCATGTCCCTTACACATTTGGGATAGAGAGCAAGGTGCATCTTGATATAATGGGAAGAAAATGTTGGTAATTTGAAAGTCAAAGAAATACAAAGAGCAGACACAAGACAGCAAAAGAAGAGCACTCCTTCAAAAATCAAAATGAAAAAGTGCATCAATTGAATAAGTTGGGGGAGTGCATCTTCAAACAAAGAAAGAGGCCAGCTAAAAGAAGACAAATCAAGAATGATATTGAGAATAAAGAGAAGTTCCAAGTTCAAGAAAAATCAAAAGATGCTCTCTATTCTAAGTGTCCTTGTTTATCCAGAAAAACCATGATTTCTTGATAGCCCATCCTCATTACAACCAAGGAAAGACCTTTTGATCCATATTGACCATGTGCATGTTTAGAAACTAGAAACGACTATCAATTCTAGTTGTTCAACTATGGTGGAAAAAAAATGAGGGAAACACTTACCCGTGAGCATGAGAGAATTCCTTGATTTATCATTTATTGCTTTAATTGCAATTTCTGAGAAAGTTTGACTGAATTGTTGTATCTTATTCTGATTGAGCATGAGTGACATCTCTTAATTTTGATTTTTTCTGATATTTGGAAAGTGACTTCTGCCTAACAAAGAGATGATGAAAATTTTGTTCTTATTTTTGAGAATTATACAGGGGAGTGAATTAATTTTTTATTACAAAAAGGTCTCTTGCTTGAAGACAAGCAAGAAGTTAAGTTGGGGGGTATTTGATAAGTGCAAATTATATGATATATTCTTGTATTTTTACTGCACTTATCAAGGTTAAAATAGTAATTTAAACCCCAAAATAACCCATTTTTATTAATAATTTGTTGAGTCTCAAAAATATCATAAGAGATTTTATGATGTTTTAAGACAGCAATATTTCCAAGTTTTAATGATTAACAAATTTACAGTATTTATTTTCACAGATACTCTTAAGTGTTTAATTATCTATCTGTGATTTCAGCAAGCCACAATACGCTTTATAAGTTTTTAAGAAGTGCTTCAAGTCATCTGAGGGAAACAGGCCTTCTGAAGTGGTCAACCTGTCTTAAGCGTTGAAGCTGTCTGAAGAGCCAAGCCCGTCTGAAGACTGGAACCCGTCTGAAGTTCGGAAGCCGTCTGAAGCTTTAATAATGACGTGGCAACCTTGCTGAAACCTTGCGTGAAGACTTTTCTGAGTCTCTGCTGCTCAGTACGTTTTGGAACACATTTATGGCAACAAACACAGAGGCCTTTCCTGGTGCATTTGAATTTCATACACCATTGAGGAAATCTCTGTAAACTGCAGCAACGCAGCAATTCCTGAAGCAAGCCTTTTTGGCAGATGCAACCTTGTACTGTGTCAGAAATATCAGGATGCTCAGAAGTATGTCTCACAACGGATTGAATAGCATTTAATGCTATCTCTAAACAGTGGTTTTTCAACGGATTAAAGTCTGGGTATAAATACCCCTTATGAAGACCATCATTGAGCTAGCAACAAGAACAGAGAAGAGCATATAGAAAAAGAGAATCATCGCTGCAAATTTTCTTCAAGAAAATCACTCTGATAAACTTCTTTGTACACTTTATATTTTCATATCCTGAGTATACCTCAGTTTTTAAGCTGTACATCGTAATAGGTTTGAGCTTTAAACTTGTGTAGTTTAAAAGCTTAAACTCCTTTTAACTGTAATTGTGTTGAGCCTGGAGAGGCTTGTCTGAAAAGAATACTTGTGTTGTTGAGCCTGGAGAGGCTTGTCTGGAAAAGAATACTTGTGTTGTTTGAGCCTAGAGAGGCTTGTCTTGGTTGTAGAGCCTGAAGAGGCTTGATAGAAAAGAATACTTGTAATCTTTGTGAAAGATTAAGAGAAAATCCAAGTGCTTGTTGGCATTGGGACTGGAGGTAGCTCACAGTGGTGGTGAGTGAACCAGGATAAATCCTTGGCTAAGTTTTTCTATCCCTTATCTCTTGTCAATTCGTTTATATTAATATCAAGGGTGTTGAAAAGCTATTCTAAATATTTTAAAAGCAAAGAAACCTTTTAAAATATATTTTCAGGAACCATTCAAATACTTCAGACAGCCTCGATAAACCTGTCTGAAACTGTTTATAACTTGTTGTTTTCAAAAAGCTTTCAAAATACAAAGAAACACTATTCAACCCCCCCTTCTAGTGTTTCCCTGTGTTTCTACAGTTGGTACCAGAGCTTAACTCAGGGTTGAGCACCTAACAAGTGTTGAGGACTTAAAAGATCCAGATGGAAGCTGCAAACAACAACAGGCAATACATCTCTGAGGGTGCATCTATCACAAGACCCCCAGCATTCAATGGAGTAGACTATCACTACTGGAGAGATCGTATGAAGCTGTTCATTGAAAGCAACAACATTGATGTCTGGGATGTAGTTACTGATGGAGACTATGTGCCCATGCTAAACAATGTGCCTATACCTAAGGCTGACTGGACCTTGGAGCAGAAGGCTAGAGTTCAGATGAATGCCAAAGCCAAACTCTATCTGATATGCTCATTGAACAAATCAGAATATGAGAAGGTGCACGGTTGTACATCTGCCAAGGAAATCTGGGATACTCTTGCAGCAGCCCATGAAGGGACTGAAACTGTCAAGCAATCCAAGATTAGTATGCTCATACACCAATATGAGATGTTCAAAATGGAAGAAACAGAAACCATTGATCAGATGTTTGGGAGGTTTCAGACCATTACAAATGGACTCAGGTCCTTGGGCAGAACTTATGAATCTGGAGATAATAACAGAAAGATTCTAAGAAGCTTGCCTAAGACCTGGAGACCCAAAGTTACTGCCATTCAAGAGGCAAGAGACTTAAACTCTCTTAGAATGGAGGAACTTCTGGGATCTCTCAAGGTTCATGAGCTTGAGCTTGAAGAAGATGACAACAAGAAGAAATCTCTGGCTCTAAACTCCAATACCAGTCAGTCTAGGCATGGCAAGATGAAGGCTATGCAAGCTGAGGAAACTTCAGAAACAGATGAGGATTCTGAAGATAGCTCAGAAGATGATGATCTCGCTCTTTTAAGTAGGAAGATCAAAAGAATGCTCCAAACAGAGGAAAGTTCAGAAGGAATCAACCTTCAACCTCTAAAGGAGGTAAGACAGGTAAAGATTTTCAAAATGACAAAATTACTTGTTTTGAATGCAAACAACCAGGTCACATGAAGGCTGAGTGTCCTAAGTTGAAGAAAAACACATTCAAAAAGAAGAAGTTCTTCAAAAAGAAGAAGGGACTAATGGCAACATGGGAAGACCTTGATGAATCTACTTCTGAAGAAGAAGAAGATACTTCAGAAGAGGCCAACTTATGTCTTATGGCCAGCCTGCCATCATCAGACAGCTCTGAAGAAGAGGTATTTCCTTTAACTCTTCAAGAAATGTATGATGATCTGATGGAAAGCTCCAAAGAACTATTTCAAGAGTATAAGAATCTATCCAAGGCTCACACAGAAATGTGTAATAAATATGAAGCCCTTGAGATAGAAAATATTATGCTCAAGGAAAAGATCCTTGTGTCTGACATCAGTAGTTCTCAACATGTGTCTGAAGAAAATATAAAACTTCAGAAGCAAGTTGAGCAACTGACAAAAGACTTAGCTAAGTTTGTCAAAGGAACTGATAATTTGAACAGATTACTTGGTGATCAAAGACATTTCATTGACAAAAGTGGCTTAGGCTTTTGGGATTATAACATGCCTGAACCTCATATTTTTAATGTTGAAAAAGGCAAGGGAAAGGTTACTGGGTGTTCTCAACGTGGAAAAGCTGGACACAATGTGATTCAGTGTAAACACAAAAGAGACCAACACCCAGGTCTAACAAAAGAGGACCCAAAAGTATATGGGTACCTAAAAACTTGATTATTCCTGTTGCAGATGTGTTTAACAGGACAAAAGAGACACCACAAATGGTACCTGGACAGTGGATGCTCGCGACACATGACAGGAGAAAGGTCTTTGTTCCAAAACCTTAGACCAAGAAATGGAGGTGTGGTCACCTTTGGTGGAAACCAGCAAGGGAAGATCACAGGAATAGGGACTGTAGGTATGTCACCTTTATCCCTTATTAAAAATGTTCTCCTAGTGGAAGGACTTCAACACAACCTACTGAGCATAAGTCAATTATGTGACAGTGGATATGTGGTCTCTTTTACTAAGGAAGGTTGTATAGTCAAAGACTCTTCTGATCAAATCCTTTTTACTGCTAAAAGGCACAGCAATGTGTACAAAATTGATCTAGAGGAACTAGCAAGTCAAAATGTTAAATGTTTTATTTCTGTTGAAGATGAAAAACAGATTTGGCATCAAAGACTTGGGCATGCCAGCTTGAGATTAATCTCAAGATTAGCAAAATACAATCTGGTTAAAGGCTTACCCAAGCTCTCATACAAATCTGACATTTTATGTGAAAGCTGTCTGAAAGGGAAACAAACAAGACACTCATTTAAGAGTAAAGATGTTGTTTCTACTAGCAGACCTCTAGAACTATTGCATATTGACTTGTTTGGTCCTATTAGAACAGAAAGCATTAGTGGTAAGAAATATGGTTTAGTCATTGTTGATGACTATTCTAGATATACATGGGTTATATTCCTTAGAAGCAAGGATGAAACTTTTAAGAATTTCACAATATTCTGTAAGAAGGTACAGAATGAAAAAGGATTCTGTATATCTGTCATCAGAAGTGATCATGGTGGAGAGTTTGAAAATACAAACTTTGAAATGTTCTGTGATGAGAATGGGATCTCACACAATTTCTCTGTGGCTAGAACACCTCAACAAAATGGGGTTGTTGAGAGAAAGAACAGAAGTCTGCAAGAGATGGGAAGAACCATGCTCAACTCATGCAATCTACCAAGATCCTTCTGGGCAGAAGCTATTAACACAGCTTGCTACCTTCAAAACAGAATATTGGTAAGACCAATTCTTAAAAGAACTCCTTATGAATTGTGGAAAGGAAGAAAACCCAACATATCTTACTTTCATCCCTTTGGCTGTGAGTGTTTTATACTTAACACAAAGGATGATCTTGGAAAGTTTGATGCAAAATCTGACAAAGGATTTTTCATAGGTTATTCTGAAACATCTAAGGCTTACAGAGTTTATAACTCTAGAACTCTAGTTGTAGAAGAATCAATCCATGTTAAATTCAATGACAAGAAAGAGACTGATAGGGAACTATCAGATCTAGAGGATGATTTTGCAGGAATGGAGCTAAATGACAACAACAACTTGAAAGATGAGCAGTTGTCTGAAGTGCCTACTGTTACTGAACCTCTTCAGATAGATGTTGAGTCTCAGACAGATGCTGTACCCATTCACAGAACTGATTGGAGATACAAGTCACATCACCCTAAAGAGCAAATCATTGGCAGCACTTCAGAAGGAGTTAAGACAAGATCAAAATTCAGACATTTGAATTCTCTTGCTCTCCTGTCTGAAATTGAGCCAAAGAGCATTGATGAAGCTCTGCATGATGAAGGGTGGATCCTAGCCATGCAAGAAGAGCTAAATCAATTTGCTAGGAGTGATGTCTGGACCCTTGTTCCTAAACCCCATGGGAAAACTATTATTGGAACCAAATGGGTGTTCAGAAACAAGCTGTCTGAAGAAGGCAAAGTAGTCAGAAACAAGGCAAGGCTTGTGGCTCAAGGATACAATCAGCAAGAAGGAATTGATTTCACAGAAACCTTTGCCCCAGTGGCCAGGTTAGAAGCAATTAGAATTTTATTGTCTTATGCTATAAATAATGGCATCAAGCTATATCAAATGGACGTTAAGAGTGCTTTTCTCAATGGTTTCATTGAAGAAGAAGTCTTTGTTAGACAACCCCCTGGTTTTGAGGATGTCACTTTTCCAGATTACGTTTTCAAATTGAAAAAGGCTCTCTATGGTCTAAAACAAGCCCCAAGAGCTTGGTATGACAGATTGAGCAATTTTCTTATCAAAAATGGTTTTGAAAGAGGAAAAGTTGACACAACTCTTTTTAGAAAACAGTCTAACAAAGGTCTCATGCTAGTCCAGATATATGTTGATGACATTATATTTGGTTCCACTGATTCTTCTCTTTGCAAGGAGTTTTCTGAGTTAATGCAATCTGAATTTGAAATGAGCCTAATGGGTGAATTAAAATTTTTCTTAGGACTTCAAATTAAGCAAGATTCTAATTGTATATGGATTCATCAAGAGAAATATACAAAAGAAATGCTTAAGAAGTTTAATTTAAATGATTGCAAGCCCATGTCAACTCCTATGCATCCTTCAACATATTTAAGCAAAGATGAGAATGAAGAACCAGTGAATCAGACTTTGTATAGAGGAATGATTGGTTCTTTATTGTATCTAACAGCAAGCAGACCTGACATTATGTTCAGTGTGTGTCTTTGTGCTAGATTTCAATCAGATCCAAGAATTACTCATTATAAAGCTGTTAAGAGGATTTTTAGATATCTTAAAGGTACTACTAATCTTGGTCTTTGCTATAAGAAAGACAAAGAACGCAGGTTAATAGGATACTGTGATGCTGACTTTGCTGGAGACAGAATTGAAAGAAAGAGCACCAGTGGAGGTTGTCACTTCTTTGGAGGCAACATGATCAGCTGGTCAAGTAAAAGGCAAAGCACTATTGCATTATCAACAGCTGAAGCTGAATATATCTCAGCAGCAAGTTGTTGTTCACAACTTCTTTGGGTGAAGTATCAGCTTGAGGATTTTAATATTCCTATATCCGTTATACCTGTTTTGTGTGACAATACAAGTGCCATTAATCTGTCTAAAAACCCCATTCAACATTCTAGAGCAAAGCATATAGAAATCAAGCATCATTTCATTAGAGACTATGTTCAGAAAGGTGTTTTTGATATAAAGTTCATTGAAACAGAGCTTCAATGGGCAGATATATTCACAAAACCTCTGACTGAAGACAGATTTAAGTTCATACGTGATAATTTGAACATACATGCATTTTCTAACTGATTTTGTATGTCGTCTGAAATGAACATTTGAAATTTCAGTATGTCTGAAATTGTGACATGTCTGAAATTTTAGGGTTTCTGAAATTTCGATTAGTTGTCTGAAATCTTGCACTTGTCTGAAATGAACAAATGACGTGGCAATAAAGGGACGGTTTAAATCCACTCTACACGTTACCCTATGTCTGCGCGGCCAGTTCTCTGCCATCATTGCCTCAGAAGTCTATAAGTGCTGTAAGGAAGTGAGTCCTTGGTACGTTACAGCTCACTACCCTCTCAGAACCTTTGCTATTCTTCGTCTTCAAGAAAGCATTTTCTCTCTCAAGTTCTTTCCATCCTTCAACAATGGCACCAAAGAAGTCTGGAGCTGATAAAATTGTGAAGACCAAGGGTGTCTTTCTGGAAGAGCTTGAAGCACTAGGAATGGATCTTCATGCAGAATTTCAAGCAGCTGGGTGGCTTGAATACTTCAACAAAAATTGTTCACATTGGCATGAGCAGAGTATACTTGATTTCTGGGCCACAGCCAGAGGAATCCCTAACCCTCAAGGCATCTACACCACCATCAAGGCTGATGTGCTTGGTACATCTATCTTTATTGATGAAGACATCTTGGCCATTGTCTGTGGTGTCAAGACTGAAGGTGCTGTCTTCTCTCCTGGCTGGGAATCAAGAAATGGAGGTCAGAAATATTTTACTGAGTTTTTGTATGGAACTCCCTCTCCTGCTAGTCTGGATGCTAAGAATATGTCAGATAAGGCTAGGGTTCTGCATGCTATTTTGGGGAACTCTGTAATCCCTAAAAGTGGCAGCAGAAACCATGTGTCTGAACTGGAGAGATTCTGCCTCATTCACCTTCTGAAGAAGCAGAAGATAAATCTTCCAAATATCATCATGTACCACCTTCAGAAGAGGATGAGAGATTCTGCTGGAAGTTTTCCTCACAACACCATCATCACCAAGGTGTTGTTGCATTTTAAAGTTCCAGTTCACCAACTCTTTGATCACCACTCAATTCCTATGTTTGGTGAATCAAATCTGAAGAGCATGAAGATTAAGCTGACTCCAAGGCCTCCCTCCCCAACCATGAAAGAAAGTTTGCTGATGGAGAAAGCTCAGAGAAGAAGTTCCACTGTGCAGATTCAAGCGTCTGAACCTGTTCAGAAACCTTCTCAAAGGTTGTCTAAAATTGTGGGTCAGGTGTCTGAACCTGCACAATCTTCAAAGCCTACTTCTATAATGGAAGGACAGGCTGTGGATATTGATGCAGTTGCTGCTCAACCTCTTGCTGCATGCTCCTCTGACCCTGAACTGATTCAGGTTGCTGCTTTGGCTACTGCCATTGAACAAGAAGAGTTAGAACTGAAAGAAGAGCAAGAGAGAACTGATAGAGCTCTTGCAATAGCCTCACAACTTGCTTATGCTGAGGATGACAAGCAAGCAGCCATTGCTGAAGCCTCAAAGAAAAGAAAGAGGTCAAGTGCACCTCAGAGGAAAAAGAAGAAGGGTAAACTACTTCAGACAGTGTCTGAAGTTAGGATTACCAGAAGTACTGCTTCTCACCTAGAAGAAGCAGACATTGCTGGAAGGTATCAAAATTTGTAAAGGCTAATCAATACTTCAAGAGACGAAGGGCTCTTTCCTCTGAAGAAAGAGAAAGGGAGGATAAGGAAGCCAAGGAAAGGGAAGAAAAAGAAAGAGCTGCTAAAGCTCAAGATGTTCTTGCTCTCAAACCTTACAAAAGGATCAAGGTGAGATTTGATAATGTAACTCCCTCACCTCCTTCATCACCAGAAAAGCAACCTTCTCCACCTATCTCCCAACCTCTACCAACCTTACAGCTAATTACATTACCCTCTGAACCTTTCATACCATCTGAACCCTCATCACCTACACCCATCATACCATCAGACAACCTGTTGTCTGAACCCCCTGCACCTCAAGAAAACCAAGTTCTTGAACCCTCATCTTCACCATCCAAACCCCCTTCACCTCTGTACATACAGCTATCTGATAGCTCATTATCTTCACCTTCATCACCTTCTCACCATCATCATCTCCACCTCACACACCTTTACCTCCTTCACCACCCTCATCTGTTCATCAATTCAACCTTTCAGCTGAGATTGCAGCCTTATGCAAGAGACTGACAAGAACCTCCTTTGGCTCTTGTCCTTTGCCAAAATTCCAGCATTTGTCTGAAGAGCTGCATCACTTTAGAACAGCCCCTGCTGTCTCACTTCATCAGGGTCTCACTAGGAAGACTGTGTCTGATGTAAGGGCTTTGTACTCCAACAATGCTGATGGTTTGGAGAAGATAAGGAAGGGTGTTGTCCCTCCTAATCATACATGGGATCTTATCAATCCATTCTCTGAAGACTCATGGAAGCTGAACAATGAAGAATGGCTAATGGTAAGAATGCTGAACACAGAAGCTGAGTTGTTCAAAGAGACTTGGCTAGAGGAGTTGGCATGATAGGCTACAGGCCTCCTAGAACCAGTTCAATCAGGCCTTCAACCAAAATCTTGGTGAAACCTGATAGGATTGTTCCTAGGTATCCCCTCAAAGAAGGTCAAGATGAAAAATTGAAGGGTCCTAAGGTCTATTCTGTATCAGCACCCTTGTCTGAAGCCATGACTGCTTCAGAATGGGCAGGTCTTCCTGAGTTTATCATATCAGAAGGCGGAGGCTTGAATCACCTGTTTGAGAACTGGATGTGGGAATCTTACTGGAAGATCAGAGAAGCTGATGGGTCTTCTTCTGGATGTAGTGGTCCTGATGCTGAATCTACAATGGGTGTTGGACACTTCACAAATGTTCAGTACCATTTCCTAAGAGATCACTTTCCCCCACAGGCAGATTCATTAAACCAAGCTTGGGTGCTTCTGAAGTATGTTGGGACCTTTTTCTGCCCAGTCTACAATCCTTCAGAATATGGCTTACAGCCTGGTTTTGGAGTCTTGAGATTTGTTTGTCCCTACCTTCAGCTCATCCTAGTTGAGTCTGAACCTGACCTGTTTGAAGAGAACAAGAAGCTGAAATCCAAGGTCAAGGCTCTTGAAAAGAGATGTGAAGAATCTGAGAGGAGATGTGAAGTCTCAGAAAAGAAAGCACAAAAGGTTTTTCAGAATCAGCAAGAAATTCTTCATGAACAACAGCTGATAAGAAGTGGGCAACAAGAGTTGAAATCTTCTATTGAAGCTGCCATAGACAAGGCCAAGGAAGAACTGATCTCCTTTCTGTCTGAAGCCCTGCTGAAGAAGAAGGACTAATTTATTGCCATTGTCTTATGTTCATATTTTTTTCAAGTGCTGATTGTCTGTTTAAACCCTGCATCATTTTATCATGATCCTTGCTCTGATACTTGACTTTACTTTATCTGTAGATCATAATCCTGTTTGCTTTATTGCTCTATTACTGATTATTACTCTATGATTCCCTTTTGATTGATGACAAAAGGGGGAGTACTATACTAAAACTAACAAAAATCTGATTCAAATGTGAAGTGCTACAGGACTCAGGGGGAGCAAAGAAGAACTATTAAGTTCATTATCTGAGGGGGAGTTATTATTAAAAGCTACTTCTATTCTCACATACTCCTTTCAGATTTTACAGTTTTAAGATAAATTTGTCATCATTAAAAAGGGGGAGAATGTTGAGTCTCAAAATATCATAAGAGATTTTATGTTTTAAGACAGCAATATTTCCAAGTTTTAATGATTAACAAATTTACAGTATTTATTTTCACAGATACTCTTAAGTGTTTAATTATCTATCTGTGATTTCAGCAAGCCACAATGCGCTTTATAAGTCTTTAAGAAGTGCTTCAAGTCATCTGAGGGAAACATGCCTTCTGAAGTGGTCAACCTATCTTAAGCGTTGAAGCTGTCTGAAGAGCCAAGCCCGTCTGAAGACTGGAACCCGTCTGAAGTTCGGAAGCCGTCTGAAGCTTTAATAATGACGTGGCAACCTTGCTGAAACCTTGCGTGAAGACTTTTCTGAGTCTCTGCTGCTCGTACGTTTTGGAACACATTTATGGCAACAAACACAGAGGCCTTTCCTGGTGCATTTGAATTTCATACACCACTGAGGAAATCTCTGTAAACGCAGCACCGCAGCAATTCCTGAAGCAGCCTTTTTGGCAGATGAAACCTTGTACTGTGTTAGAAATATCAGGATGCTCAGAAGTATGTCTCACAACGGATTGAATAGCATTTAATGCTATCTCTAAACGGTGGTTTTTCAACGGATTAAAGTCTGGGTATAAATACCCCTTATGAAGACCATCATTGAGCTAGCAACAAGAACAGAGAAGAGCATATAGAAAAAGAGAATCATCGCTGCAAATTTTCTTCAAGAAAATCACTCTGATAAACTTCTTTGTACACTTTATATTTTCATATCCTGAGTATACCTCAGTTTTTAAGCTGTACATCGTAATAGGTTTGAGCTTTAAACTTGTGTAGTTTAAAAGCTTAAACTCCTTTTAACTGTAATTGTGTTGAGCCTGGAGAGGCTTGTCTGAAAAGAATACTTGTGTTGTTGAGCCTGGAGAGGCTTGTCTGGAAAAGAATACTTGTGTTGTTTGAGCCTAGAGAGGCTTGTCTTGGTTGTAGAGCCTGAAGAGGCTTGATAGAAAAGAATACTTGTAATCTTTGTGAAAGATTAAGAGAAAATCCAAGTGCTTGTTGGCATTGGGACTGGAGGTAGCTCACAGTGGTGGTGAGTGAACCAGGATAAATCCTTGGCTAAGTTTTTCTATCCCTTATCTCTTGTCAATTTGTTTATATTAATATCAAGGGTGTTGAAAAGCTATTCTAAATATTTTAAAAGCAAAGAAACCTTTTAAAATATATTTTCAGGAACCATTCAAATACTTCAGACAGCCTCGATAAACCTGTCTGAAACTGTTTATAACTTGTTGTTTTCAAAAAGCTTTCAAAATACAAAGAAACATTATTGAACCCCCCTTCTAGTGTTTCCCTGTGTTTCTATATAATTGTAGTAATTGTGTTTATTTAATTTGAATTTGAATTTGATGCTATTTTAATAGAAAATCTGTTGATTTTGCAGATTTATGAGGAGATTTAAATGAGAAGAGAAGATAGCATTATTTGAGGATAAGATCTGCAGATTTGAAGTTTAATTGAGAGCAAATAAAGATAAGATCAACAACCATTTAAACAAGGATTCTGCGGATAACTTCCCAATTTAAATTCAAAGGCAAGATAAATACAAAATCAGATCAAAAAAGAGGGAAACAAGGAAAGCCAAGCAAATAAGCATAAGATTAGGAAGAGATCAAGTTAAAAAGAGAGAGAATCAAGGAAAGCTGGAACGAGAAATACGCTTCACCTGCGCTGAGCGCAGGTGAAGCACAACTATCAGAATTCCTCTCTGGATCCTGTGCTTCAAACGCGCTGAGCGCACGTGAATCGTAGGAACGCGGATTTAATTTTAGATTTGTTTTCAAAATAGATTCCTTCCAAATTTAAGATAGCTTTCCTTGGTCTATAAATAGGACCTTTTGTAAAGATCAAAGCAGGTCCCCGAGACCCCAAGAAGGTTAGCAAAGGAGCATTTTGGAAGGAGATTAGAGAGACGACAAAGGCAGAGCTAGGATTGGAGCAAGGTGACAGCTTCTCCATTGGGTTGTAATGGCTACCATGCGTAGCTAAACGTCTCGGTAGGATTGAATGTAGTTGATTCAATCCCCAAATGTATGTGAATTCTCTTTATTATTTATGAATCCCTATTCTATAATATTGGTATTTTTATACTTTGCTTAATGCGTAGCTTCCGCACTTTTGCCAGAGTTATAGGTTAATTTTAGGATTCAGGTGACAGGTGTTTCTATAAAATTAACAGTGAGTTTGGGGGAGCCGATACTTAGGAAACTCAAATTCTTATTGGTAAAAGTACTCATATAAGTACTATAGGGTTATAGGAGAAAGTGACCATTGAAGAAGAACTAGGCAATCTCTTCATAGATGACACTATAGGTCTATAGGGCGAATTGATAGTATTAACAAACGGAAAGGTAGAGCAATCAAGCCGGGGTAATTTGTCGCCTGGGAGAACCCGCATGAATTATCTTCGAGTGGTTTACTACATGGTAACTCGGAGTAAAGCAATATAGTTTGGCTAGGATATTATAGAAATATATTCATAAATAATATAGGGTTTCACATGCATAAA
Organism: Sesbania bispinosa; assembly: GCA_026901365.1. Lineage (NCBI taxonomy): Eukaryota > Viridiplantae > Streptophyta > Magnoliopsida > Fabales > Fabaceae > Sesbania > Sesbania bispinosa. The sequence continues at coordinate 788,701 of QLOH01000411.1, read as the reverse complement.
GGGGTGCGATGATACGAAGTTCAATCCTAATCCAAGTAAAGTATTTTATCTTCTCTCAATCGTCTCTTTCTTCTATGCAAATTTACTTTCTTCACCATAAACTCTCAAATACCGTTTTCTACTTGATAGTCTGATCACGAGTAAATACGAAGTGAACCGTTCCCTGTGGATACGATAAACTCATACTTACTATTATATTGCTGGAATTTTGGTACGCTTGCCAGAACTTCATCACTTCTTCTCTCTCCTTCTGAAATTGTATATTGCTTTGATTGAGTTCTTCGAGATACTCATAAAATTTTGAGTCCCTTTGTTGAACTGAAGGGTAACTTTGCTGTTGTTGAAAAGAAGTTGCATGGGGAGTGAAGTATCATCTTGGTGCCACCCAAAATTCTGATTCTGGTAACTTCCCTAATCCTATAAAAAATTGTTAGAACAATTGTTGTAATTAGAGAAGTTACCTTGAATCGGTGTGTGGGAGAAATACTCTGGTTCTTGCTGTCTAACATAATCTCCAAGGGTTCTTCTTGGTGGATTTTGATAATCTCCAAGCGTTCTTCTTGGTGGATTTTGCCATCCAGAAGCCATTCACCATTTACTTCACTTGGGTTCGTTGAACAGAGAGTGTTGAGATTGTCTGCTTAAGCTTATCCTTGTCCTTTTTTTTTATTTTTGTTCCTTCTACACCTGTCCTCACAAGAGAAAATAATCAAGAAGCTCAAACAAATGTTAGCTCAGATGAGAAGAACAAAATATAAAAAAAAAATATTTTTTTTTTTAAAATAATAAATATATATATATTTTTTTACAAAATAATAACAATTTTTTTAAATAAAAAGAAAAGAATTAAAATAAAATAAAAAAATATTTTTGTTTTCTTCTCGACTTCTCTCTGTCTCCTTCTCGTGTTTCTACTTCTGTTCTTCCTTGATGTCCTTTCTATTTCTGGATCAAATTGTAGTTGATTTGGGGACACCTTACCTCTCAAAAGCATAAACAAGAAAACTTAAAAAGGGTAAGTGTGGAAAAGAATTTTAATAAAAAAAAGGAAAAAATAAAATAAAAAGAAAAATTCCTAAAATTCCTAAAAAAATAAAAATCTAATCCTAAGATAGAGTATATACAACTTGATAGTTAGACCTCGAAAGTCTATACGAATTGATACATCGTTCCCCGACAATGGCGTCAAAAATACTTGATGAAGTTCTGACAAGCGTACCAAAATTTCAGCAGTATAATAGTAAGTATGAGTTTATCATATCCACAGGGAACGGTTCACTTCGTATTTTAGTAGTGATCGGGCTATCAAGTAGAAAAACGGTATTTTGGTGATTGTTGTTCTGAAAGTAAATTGCATAAAGTAAAGAGATAGTTGAGAGAAAGTAAAATACGTTACTTGGATCAGGACTGAACTTCGTATCATCGCACCTCTTTATGTATGTGATTCCAATATTATTTATGAATATATTTTTATAATATCCTAGCCAAACTATATTATCCCCTGCCGGTGTCCCATATCACGAGATACTCAAAAGTAATTCATGCGGGTTCTCCCAAGCGACAAATTACCCTCGCTTGATTGCTCTACTTTTCTGTTCGTTAACACTATCAATTTTCCCTATAGACCTATAGTGTCAGCTATGAAGAGATTGCCTAGTTCTTCTTCAATGGTCACTTTCTCCTATAACCCTATAGTAACTACTATGAGTACTTTTACCAATCAGAATTTTAGGTGTCCTATGTCTAGGCTTTCCCAAACTCGCTGTTGAATTACAAAACCATTTATCAATGCATTTTATAAAAACAACCTATATCTCCGGCACAAAGGCGGAAGCTACGCAGTAAGCAAAGTATAAAAGTATCGATATTATATAATAGGGATTCATAAATAATAAAGAGAATTCACATACACTTTGGGGATTGAATCAACTACATTCAATCCTACTGAGACGCTTAGCTACGCATGGTAGCCATTACAACCCAATGGAGAAGCTGTCACCTTGCTCCAATCTTAGCCCTGCCTTTGCCGTCTCTCTAATCTCTCCTCTATTCTCTCTACTTCCAGCCCCTTGGGGTCTCGGGGACATGCTTTGATCTTTACAAAAGGTCCTATTTATAGACCAAGGAAAGCTATCTTAAATCTGGAAGGAATCTGATTTGAAAACAGATATGAAAACATATCTAAAACTAATCCGTGCAGCTGCGCTTCATCTGCGCTCAGCGCATCTGCAGCGCAGGAAATAGAAAGTAAATATGTGATTTGCGCTTCACTTGTGCTAAGCGCAAGTGAAGCGTGAAACGCGTAACAGATTATTCTGTTTCTTCTTTTAACAGCTTGATCTCTTCCCGATCTTATCCTTGTTTGCTTGGCTTTCCTTGTTTCCCTCTTTTTGATCTGATTCTGTGTTTATTTTGCCATTGAATTTAAATTGGGAAGTTATCCGCATAATCCTTCTTTAAATGGAAGTTGATCTTATCTTTATTTGCTCTGATTTAAACTTCAAATCTGCAGATCCTCTCCTCAAATAATGTTATCTTCTTTCCTCATTCAAATCTTCCTCATAAATATGCAAAATTAACATATTTTCTATTAAATAGCATCAAATTCAAATTCAAATCAAATAAACACAATTATTACAATTATTACTAAAAAGAGATTATTTTGGGGCATAAATTACTATTTTAACCTTGATAAGTGCAGTAAAAATACAAGAATATATCATATAAATTGCACTTATCAGCTAGTTCAAAGTTGTTTCATATAATTGCTTCTACTTTTGATAGATGGAGAAAAAGCTTAATCAAAGAGTTAGAGCTTGAGGATTATAGTTTCATTAGGAATGATATCATTGCTTCTGAAATTTATAGGTTTTCTTTGACTTGTTTTCTAATAATATTCTCAATAAGCCTTTCATTGAGGATTTAGATTGGTGTCTCATTACTCCTTGTAAGTCCAGTTGGTTGGAAAGGTCTGTTTAGGAGGAATTCATAATTAAAGTTATTTTTTGGCTTAGAAATAGTAAAGTTCCCAGTCCTGAAGGCTAATGATTATAATGGAGACCACCTTGTTAGTTAAGAGGTTTGGTATAAACACTTCATTAAATCTAACCATAATGATTATATTTTTCATTGAAAAAATTACTTGGAAACCTACTCATGAGTAATAGATCAAAACGGTGTATATATAGACAACTAATAAAAAAATGTCTTATATGTTGACTAGGGTCAGGAAAAAGGGTGATGGGAAGAGTTGGATAGGTGAGGAAATGTAGCATTCCAAAGTTTAAATATAATTTTCATAAGTGAAATTGTATGAAGATGTTTTCATGAAAGGAAATAGGTTTGAAGGGTTAAAAAATGTTAAAAAGGGCATAACATTGTCCCTTTTTCACTCAAGCAAGACATGGCTCGCTTAAGCGAGTGGGAATTGAATTCTAGGAATTCAGTTCTTTAAGATTTTCGGTCCTCGTTTGAGCGAGTGGAAATTGAATTCTGTGAGATTTTCACTCCTCTCTTGAGCAAAATTATCAACAAAAACATGGGTTTGGAATTTTGTCAAATTTGCTTGAATGAAAGAATTTTCGCTTAAGCGAAAGTCAAGCAGAATGCCCACTGCCTAATTTTCGCTCAAGTGAAAATTAGTGAGGCCAGTTTTTTTAAAAGCTTTTTCTAGGGCATTTGAGCCTATTTTTGAAAATATTTCCAACATCCCCTGAGCCCTAGCATAAGAAAGGAAAAGAGACAAAGAGGAGGGAGCTTTACATTGACTCACCAAGGGAGAAGGAAGCCACCCACATCCCCTCAAGGCTATTCATTTCTACTCTAGAGGTGAGTGTGATCCACCCACTCTCTCTCATATTGTGTGGAAACCCAACATGAAACCTATTCTCTATTCACCTTCTTATTTTTCTGGTGTTGGCTTGATTGATGATGTTGTAAGCTTGCCTTAGTGTTCATGTGTTGATTATGCTTTGGTTTACCTTGAAATTGTTCTACCCCTAGGGTTTTTGAATTTAGGGAGCTGTGAGGATGTATGATTGTGCTTTAATACTCATAAATGAACTTAGAATGTTTATTAAAGGTTCTGACATGCATGAATTATGAATACCCTTATGTTATGAAACTAATCCATACATGTAAGAGGATTTTATAAGTCTATGACCTAAGAGTAAAAAGGAAAGATAAAAGGAAATTCATGTTTGATTGCTAATAAAACATGAGGATTAAATGGTGAGGTCTTATGACCGCAAGGAAGACGTGTCTTGCTTGGATACTGAGCTCAGTTCTGGCCGAGAGATAATAGTAAAAAGATCTCAGGTGCTGAGTTAAACACCAGAGGACTAATGAATGCATGTTTGGCTAACTATTTACCTGTTCATGATGTGATTGATATATGTTTCACTGTTGTATTCACATTTGCCGGTTTACCCACACTGCTTGTACTGGGACTTTAGTCTCACTACACGATTGTGGAATGATCTAGATGTGTGAGGTTCTCAGTCGGAGGCTTGACGGACGGACCTCAGATGTCCATTAGTGGGTTCATCCACTTACCCTACTGCCATTTTGTTTAGAAACCTTGTATTTAGATGGATTTGTATGTTAGTTTATAGAGAGGGGGAACTTGGTGGAATTATAGTTGGAGGAGACATTTGTTTAATTGGGAGGTGTCTCAACTATCTTTGTTGGTGTTTGATTTAAGTTCCGTTTACACACAATAAAGATACTTGGAGGTGGGCAGCTGATCCGGGAGGTGTTTATTCAGTCAAAACAACATATCATTTAATTAGAAATGATTCTATTTTTGGTGATATTCCTCTTCTACATTTTATTTAGTGCTCTCTTGTACCTTCCAAGATTTCTTGTTTTGTTTGGAGGGTGATGCTAGATAGAATACCATCAAAAGCTAATCTTGTCAAGAGGAGAATTTACAACTCTCTGGTGCATGGTGTGTATGGTGCAATCATGAACTAGAGACTTCCTTTCATCTCTTCTTTGAGTACCCTTTTTCTTACCAGATCTGGATGTTGTGTGTGAACTGGTGTGGATATACTTCTTCTCATCAGATTAATTTTATTGCCCATTTTGAGTAGTTTTTGGGCTTGCCAACTTGCAACTCAGAAAATCGCTATAGGTGGTCAGCGATCTGGTTATCAGTTCCGTGGAGTTTATGGATGGCACGGAACAAAGCAGGTTCTCTAATAATTTATATTCCCATTTGAATTGTTAGAGTTGGTTAAAATGCATTTTTGGAAATGGTTGGAAGCTAAAAATAATGGATTTTGTTATCAATTTTCCTGTTGGTCTAAGCAATATGTTGTTTGTCTTAATTTGCATTATGGGTGATCTGTTGCTTTTCTGTTGTTCTCTTGACAGATTATGATGTCTTCTGGTTTGCTCCTTTTGTTATTTATGGAATGTATGGTTTTTTATGTTTCTGATTATTATGGTTTTGAGCAGTCACTGGATTATTACCTATTGGTTTCCAAAATTTCCAATATTCTAGCAAAGCTTCATTATGCTAATTTATATGTTATGCTCTAACCTATGTTTTAGGTGTGGTATTTTGTTGGGGGCAACTGAAGCTATACTTTGAAGTGGTTGTTGTATTTGGTGAGGAACAATATTAACAAATTCTTATGAATAAAGCTTGTGATTGTGGCATATACAAGTTATGTTAAGTCGCAGAATTAATTTAAGTAATTGAAATTAGATTCAAGACTCATTATCCTTAGTTTTAATGATTAACAAATTAGATTACATAGAAATAGGTTCTACTGAGAAAGGTATTGTCTTTTGTATTTCAGGAATCCAGAAGAAGCAACTCTCAGAAGAAGAAGAACGGAGCTAGAACCAGAAGAGGAAGAACAGGACAAGAAGAAGAAAGAATATCAGCGCTAGAAGAAATGAAGAATAAAAGCCATCAGAAAAGAAGAAGAAGAACTCTGAGAAATGAAGAATGAATTTCTGTTTGAACAAGCTACCGAAGAAGAGAAGAGCTACTGAAGACCAGTAGCTGAAAAGAAGAAGAAGAAGAAGAAGAAGAAGAAGAAGAAGAACAAATAGGCAAAGCTGAAGTGAAGATAAACTTAATGCTCAAGGAAGAACAAGGGAGAAACAGAACAACAACCGTCTATAGAAGAGAAGAAGCAACTCGCTGAAGGCATCTCCACATTGAAGAGCTAAATCATGCTGGAGTCAATCAACCTTCTAAAAGTATGTGTGTACAAGAAGATGAACCTGCTGAACACATACTCACTAATGACGTGGAATTTCAAACCCTCTGAAGAAGAAGCCATAAATGCCATGCTACTCTCTGAAGACGTGTGAGTCAAGCTGAATGATATATTAAAAGACTCAAGTCTCAGCAAAGATTAAAGGTGAAGCTGAATTTATGCAAAGAAAATCAAAGGTCTTCGGGCACAACTTCATTTCCCGACATGAAAGAGGAAGCCTACTGCAGAAAAGTGAATAGAGGTCAGAGATAGAGTCAGCGCTGCTGCAACACCTACTATGTACCTTCTCTGCAATACGTTATCAGAGGCGTGTACCTCAAGTGAGAAGAAAAGCAGAACTCACAACGGGACAAAGGAGAAGTCTAACGGATCTTAGCATCCTACCTCCTTACACTCACATGAAGAGAAAGAAAGAAAGAAGAAGAGAGAGGAATATCTACCTGCTGAAGACAATAGAAAATCTCTCAAGATTAAGAGCCTATCTGCGTGTGTCAGAACTAATTCATCTGCACACCTAATCCGCTTAAGTCAGAAGCTACCGAAAGAGAAGTTATTTCACAACGGCTCTAAGAGCATTAATCATTTCTTCTCAACGGTAAACTAAGCAATCTTCAACAACTATATTTTCAGAACATATAAATATCCTCAATGAAAGATTATGAAGATTGACGACATTGAATCCCAAGGCAGCATTGAAGCCCAAGTCGGCCATATTCATAAAGAAATATTATGTAGTTGCTGACCAACAAGAGTGAAAAGAGCAAGTAATGAAGAACAATCTCACGAAAAGGTGAATCGCTCCAGGAAAGAAAGAGGAGAGAGCATGGAAGACATGAAAGAAGCTTTCCTAGAAAGAAAGAGTAGAAAAGCGTTAGAGAGAGAGTGTTTTAGCTATTCCAAAGAGAAAATTTTCTGTCAAGCCTAAACACTCTGGTGTATTAGCCATCATTGTACTTAGAATTGATTTGTTGTATCCTGAGTAGTACTCAGTAATCTCTATGTACAAGAAGAACCTAAGCTTAAGTTTCTCAGAAACTTAACCTGAGCTATATGTTGTAAACACTTTAAGTGTCTGAGAGCCTGGAGAGGCTTGTCTGTAAAAGAATACTCGGTTGATCCTGAAGAGGCTTTTCTGTAAAAGAATACTGCATGTGTTGCCTGGAGAGGCAGTTGAAAACAAAGAATACTTGTTCAGCCTGTAGAGGCTGAGTGTACAAAGAATACTTGTTTGAGCCTGGAGAAGCTTGACTGTAAAAGAATACTCGTTGGGCCTGGAGAGGCCAGGTGTGCAAAGAATACTGCATGAGTTGCCTGGAGAGGCAGTTGAAAACAAATAATAGTTGTTGTTAAGCCTGGAGAGGCTGTGGTAAAAGAATACTCGTAATCTTGCAGGATTATTGGAAAATCTAGTGGTGGTTTGCCTTGGGACTGGATGTAGCTCACTGGGTTGGTGGGTGAACCAGGATAAATTTTTTGTGTCTTTTTTCTCTCTACTCTTAACTCTTTAATTTCTGCTACTATATCTGTTTGACTAACAATGGAGGGTTAAGAAAAGTTGTTTTATTAATCTAAACAGAAAACCAATCTTTTCTTAAGAGAGAAACATTTCAAAACTGTCGTTACCCAACCTTCCGAATGTATCAATAAGTTGCTGAATCCTTCAGTTTTGGAAGGTTGAAAAAATATTTTCAAATCACTTTTGTTTGTTTTGGAAAGGCTTTCAAAAATCTGTAAAGATTATCAAAACACTATTCAACCCCCCTTCTAGTGTTTCCTGTGGCCCTAACAAGTTACTGTTAACTGGTTTTCTGTGGTAGTGCTCCTTCTGGGTTTTTATTGCGATATTATTCCCTAGTGCTTTGTTTTGGATACTTTCGGTTTCTTTTGGCCATCTCGTGGTATTTTGGCTTTGTTAATTTCTTTTGATTCGATGCAACCTATATGTATAGGGGGTGCTTTGTTTTGGCTACATTTGGTTTCTATTTGTCATCACGTGGAGTTTTTGGTTTTGATAACTCCTTGTGTTTTGTTGCAGCCAAATGTTAGGGGGGTCCTATTTTATCTTTTGTAGTTTACTTGTTTATTCTTTAACTGCTTGGTTTTTAGTTGGAAGTGTAATCATTTGTCATGGGTTTGGTGGTCTGTGATTTTCTATTTGTAACATTACCTTTAAGTTCTGGTTTGTATTGGGTTTGAGCACCCCTAGTGCTCTATTCATGATAAAAAATTGAATTATTGTTTGTGCTTATTTGAGCCACTAGATGGCATATAACTATTATGACAATGTATATTTCGGTACTGATGCTTATGTAATGTTGGAATGTTTAAGAGGATTGTATGATGTGTGTAAGACGATATCACTAATGTCGCGAAAAAATTAATTCTTTAAAATTTGGAATGTGCTTCCAACGAGAATTATTCCTTAGTTTTCGGAATAGGACGTTATAGGAGGCACGAGTTGGTCTTAATGCCTATAGGGATACTGGCAAGTTCAAGAGAACTTCTGCCTAATATAAGGCCAACCGGGCTTCAAGCCGATGTGGACCAATGCAATTTAGGGTTGGATGCTCCACTCAAACATTTGTGATGGCCATACTCTTGAGTCGGCCTTGTGGATGCAAATTTGCATCAACCGTCCCGAATACATGTAAACTAAATTGTATCGAAGGTTTTTGCACTGGCTCCAATTTCGATGTAAAAACAACATTTTCTCGGAGTGGAAGGAGTCATAGTATTTGATTATTTATTTTTATTGGATGATGATGATAATGGGGTTTGATGATTTATTTATTACTAATATATTAACTCGTGTAATACATGGATAAATGTATGTTTTTACATAATTAAAAGTAAGTTTATAATAAAATAAAATCTTTAAAACTAAAAATGAGAATTAGAATAATTTTGGACAATTATTCAATATTAAATTATAATAGTAGATTATGTTTTACTATTGAAAGCTAATATACATTATTATCTGATAATAAGTTATAATTAAATATCTCAAAATCATAACAAAAAAATAAATATTTATTTTAAAAATAAGGAATAGAATAGAAAATAATGGGATAAGATTTTGAAACTTTATATAATTTCAAAATTAAGGATGAGTTTAATGGATATATATTGTCGGTTTAACAAATGATTTGGCAGCATATCATTTGACATAATATTTTTTTATACTAACAATGTATATACATTAAATCCATTAAGGATTACTCTCCTTATTCTTTTTATAAGACACACTTCACGGTATCACATAGACTAATAAAAGTGGTTAAAGTTAGTTAATTTTATTGAGATTTTAAAAACTAGAATATTGTTTAGTTTTATCCTTATTTAATATCATTAACAAACTCCACCATATCATTTGATAATTGGAAAGACACATTAAAGTTAATAAGAGCAAATAAGGACAATGATAATAAATGCTTCTTTTTCTGTCAAAAAAAGATAATAAATGCTTCTTTGAAACCGTAAAGCGACTTATAAAAAGGAACACAACAAACTTCTAAAAGGTGTCTTATGAAACGGAATGGATGGAGTAGCATTTAAAAATTCCAAATAGTTAGGAAGAGAAAGAATATTAGCATTAATGTTTGAGAGGGAAAATCTCACTTTCGCAAGTTGTGTCGAGTTCATATGAAATGAGGGGGATCGAAAAAAACAAAAGGATAAAAGTCATTGAGAGGAAGAGAATGGTGAGAGAGTGTCCTACTTTTGTCATTTTATAATATAGAGAGTTGAGAGGAAGATATGTGGTCTCAAATTTATAATATAGAGAGTTGATTATTTGAAAAAAATAAATTAGCTCATTTTGTCATTTTATCGTGCAGATAAGGTTGCTTGTGTAAAAATTAGATCGACTATTCAATCGATGGAGACTTCATTTTAAAAATGTTAATTCAATTATACTTGAAATTTGATTGAACAAGTAATAATAAAATATATTTTTTAATAATATATAATATATTTGTTCTTATAAAGACTATTGAAACCCTACAGCCTAAACGCGGCAGAGTAACGGTACAACCTAAGTGAGAGTATTTCTTATCCTTGCCTTGGGTGCGATGATCCTTTTATAGGTGTTCGTTGGGTATCTGCCCATTTATTACCCATGATTCTCTGGTCTGATAATTTACCTCTGATTGCTCTGGGATTGCCTACTGATTGCAAGATATCCGGAGGCCATCAGGGGCTTGATTGTTGCTTGATGATCCTTAACTGATTCTTTTCGGGTTCCACTTTCTTGGGTGTGTATAACAATCTGTCCGACCGATACATAACCAAGTGTGAATGAGGTATCGGGCGGTACGCTACACAGTCCTTCAAGCTATGAGGTGATTAAGCGAAATAGCTTTGTTTTGTGGTGTGTGATGTATCGGGCGGTACGCTACACAGTCCCTCAAGCTATGAGGTGATTAAGCGAAGTAGCTTTGTTTTGTGGTGTGTGATGTATCAGGCGGTACGCTACACAGTCCTTCAAGCTATGAGGTGATTAAGCGAAGTAGCTTTGTTTTGTAGAGAGTGATGCATCGGGCGGTATTATCGATATATTTGGGCGGAAGTTTGTTTTACCGGATTGTCATTCTTTTTGAATTCTAGCCGTTGGATTGCCATGCATATTCTAGAAACGTGATCCTGGCCGTTGAGAGCCTTTCAACTGTCACGTCAGTTTCCATCATCCATTCATATTCCTCTTTACAGAAAACCTTTCAGTTCTTCCTTCTCCCACTTCCAGAAAACCTCTTTAAAGGTGCTCTCTTGCAAACTCAAGCCTTTTATCATCAGTCCAGGTATTCTTTTTCTCTTGTCTCTTATACATTGGTGTCGTTGTGTTTTATTTGGGTTGAATCAGTGGAGAGAAAATGGATTTCGCACTGCGGGGTTCTAAGAGTGACAATGAGGATAGCTATTTCGATATTCTGGGTGAAAAAGGGAGTGGTTCTTCGTCTGCCTCTGAAGAATCCGACACGGCAGGGGAAGGTTCTGATACGGAGGTCTTTGAGGGGGGGTGAAACAATGGTGAACATGGTGGAGACCGTCGAGGAAGTCGCTATCGTTCCCGTGGCTAAGAAGAGGAGGTTGAGGCCCGAGGAAATTCGAACCCGAGGGAGTGGTGATCTCGCGGGATATTTCCTAAGGATTAATTATGAGTCTAAGAAGGAGGATGAGTATGATTTCATTTCCTTTCCCTAGGTGGAGGAACTAGTGGCTACCACCCGATCTATTTATACCGACGAAAAAACAATTAATGCCTTTGTAGACAGTCGCGATGTAGTGGATGGCAATTTCCCTGGGAATGTTGAGTGCACTGGATGATGGAGGATGACCGGGTGTGCTCGCGCGTTTCTTCAGATGATTGTCGGCCTTTTGTGTTAGGGTATGACATTTTCTTTTCTAAGTTTAGAATGAAGATCCCATTTAGCGAATTCCAATGTTCAATCCTTCGAACATTAAACTGTGCTCCCACTCAACTACATCCAAACTCATAGGGTTTCATTCGAGCTTTTGAAATTCTTTGTAGTTATTTTGGGATATACCTACATCAAAGAAATTCTTTTACTTTTTTCAAGCTAGACTCATTCGGCCCCTAGGTCTCATCCCTATCAACAGTCGACGCAAACGTAAAATTTTGATTGCGTATGCTCAGTCGTTTAAGTATTTCAAAGATAATTTCTTTCGTTTAAGGAGTGAGGAGGGCAAGCCTGAGTTCTTCAAGGATGAGTCGGGAAAGTTGAAATTTCCTTTGTACTGGTCTCCCTGCCCTGTGGGAATATTAGGGATTGATTCTACGACCCTGACTAAGGAGGAAACAGTAGAAGTGAAATTTCTCAAGGGTTTGCCTCCTCTGAGGTGTATCAAACTAATTCGATTTGGGGATGATCCTGTGAAGTTAAAGACCTTTATGGGTATGGTTATTTTGTATCATCCTCTGATAACGGCCTAATTTTTAGACGACTTTTTCCTTTTTCTTTGTTGCTATTTATAATTTATTACGGCTGATGTACCACTTTAATTTGTTGCAGATCAAATGGCTCCCAAGCTAGACAAGAAGGCTCTGATGCTAGAGATGAAAAGGCAGCGTCTTGCGGCTGCCAACAAAGAGAAGGTTGGGGCTAGTTCCTCTGTTGCTGCGTCTGAGCTTCCCAACATCGAGCCATCCAAACTGTTGCTCCTTCCAGCTCGGTAGCTGTGTCTCGCAAACGGACCCGTAATGACAAGACTCCCCTCTCTGTTACCGGCCATGCTCCTGAGAAGAATGGTGCTGAAGGGGGTAACACGGTCGATATTTTCCAGTCGTATATTGGCTCTAGTGCTGATGTTCGTTCCATATGGGACCATCGGTTCGATGTTGGATCGGTTATAGATGAGCACCTAACTCTTAAGAGTGATGTCAAAAGGCTGGAGAAGAAAGGAGACCAATCTGCTCATGTCATGCTTCAGGTTTACGGGGCTCAAATTGCCTTTTTGGGTCGGTATTTGGAGTCAAAATCCAAGAGTGAGAAGTCAAGTCAATCCGATCTGGGAGACAAGGTGGCCAGCTTGGAGGCCAAACTTCTTGGATATGAGGAGATGAAAACCAGGGTTGCTGGATTAGAGGGTAGGGTTGCTCTACTCGGGCAGGAGAATACAAAGTTAAAGGAGGATAAGACTACCGCTGAGAAAAGCTTGCTTGATATGATTTCGGAGCGAGATTCACTCAAGACCGACCTTGAAAAAGCGAAGTTGACAATTAAGTCTGTAGAAGAGAAATATACGCTGGACTTCAAACAGCTCAATTCTGATGCTGCTAAGTCTTATGGGCTTGGTTTTGAGCGGGCATTAGCTCAAGCTAAGCATTTCAATCCAAATATTGACGTTTCAGGATGCGATCCTTTGAAAGAAATAATGAAGGGCGTTCTTGTGGATCTTGGAGAAGGTGACGAGGAAGATGGATCGGGCACCCCTGAAAACCGAGAGGAAATTGGTGATTCACAAGGGGGTGATTTTGAGAAGCCGACCGATGATATTGATGGGGTTGGAAATGAAGACCAGGGGAATGCCCCTGCTTGAATTTTGTATTGTACCGGTCTGGTTTATTTGCTAACATCATAATGTCGGTGGATATTTTGACATTGTCAACGCACATGTCTAAATGTTTTAATACACGTGGTTTTAACTGCTCGTTTATTCGTTCGTTTAATTCCCTATTTAATGCGTTTGAATATTTCTTACGTTAACTACGAGGTTGTTTCGACTCTGAGTAGTATAAATAGGCATTTGGTGCTTTGGCATTTTCTCATCTTTCCTTGTCAAACTACGTAGTCCTTTCAATTTCGTCATTCTCCCTGTAATGATTAGTTTTTTTCATGAGCGTTGTTAAATATTATGATGTCGCCTCTCCTGTTCTGATTCTTCGACGTCCTTGCAATAATTGACAATTTCTGTTAACCTGTGTGACCCAAATCACTTCTGTTTGGATTTGGGTCGGCAGAAAATTGACATTGTGAGTTATTTTGCGATAATGGAGCTTGTTCTGATTGAGTGTTTTCCTTATGAAGAGAATAATTCAGAAACACTGTTTTAAGAAGCAAGTTTGGGTCACACAGCTTAACAGATAGTCGGTTTCCCTTAACTAAAAGGGTACCCTTAACTGGGAGGACCTATCAAGGAAACAAGGCTAGTTCTGGGCACTTGTTTCCTTGTAGCCGGTTCGTCCTGGTAGGTTCAGTGGGGGGTGTTTGGGTTTTCCTGTCAAAGTCTGAGTTACCCCCTCCCTTATGCCAATGATGGGGAACCGTAGTCTTGTGACATTCCCTCTTTGGTTTAGAGAATAGTGGAGAGTTGGGCATGATAGTCTTCTGGAGTAACGCCTGAGTCATCTTGGGTAACATCAACTCCAACTCTTCCCTTTCCTAATTTCAATTGTCGAATGATTTGTAACAACTAGGTAGTCTTCTGGTGTAATGTAAATGAGAATGAGAAATTTTGCCTTTATTAGACCATGATTTTGTATCTTTTCGATTGTCTATTAACTTCCGTTCGCATAATCTTATCGGGTGATTTAGTAAAGTTGTAGATCGCTATTGAGACTCACATTAAAAGTTTGTCGTTGTGTGGCCGCAATTATGTCGATATTGGTCGTCCCTCGGCGTGTTTTTGGTTTTAATAGACTTAATATTTTAAACACAAGTTCTGCAGGCCTTTAGCTAAAAAATTCGTCAGCCGAGACCCAGAGTTTGCTCGTTTTTAGGCTTTTTCTCGTAAGGAACTTGGTAAATAATTCATGGGCCGTTACCCCGAGTTCTCTCGGTTTTTAGGCATTTGTTGGAGAAAATATGATAATTAATTCGTGAGCCGTTACCCCGAGTTCGCTCGGTTTTTAGGATTTTTGTCGGAGAAAACTTGATAAATAATTCTTCAGTCGTTACCCCGAGTTCTCTCTGTTTTTAGGCATTTGTTGGAGAAAATATGATAATTAATTCGTGAGCCATTACCCCGAGTTCGCTCGGTTTTTAGGCTTTTTGTTGGAGAAAATATGATAATTAATTCGTGAGCCGTTACCCCGAGTTCGCTCAGTTTTTAGGCTTTTTGTTGGAGAAAACTTGATAAATAACTCTTCAGCCGTTACCCCGAGTTCTCTCGGTTTTTAGGCATTTGTTGGACAAAATATGATAATTAATTTGTGAGCCGTTACCCCGAGTTCGCTTGGTTTTTAGGCTTTTTGTTGGAGAAAACTTGATAAATAATTCTTCAGCCGTTACCCCGAGTTCTCTCGGTTTTTAGGCATTTGTTGGAGAAAATATGATAATTAATTCGTGAGCCGTTACCCCGAGTTCGCTCGGTTTTTAGGCTTTTTGTTAGAAAAAACTTGATAAATAATTCTTCAGCCGTTACCCCGAGTTCTCTCGGTTTTTAGGCATTTGTTGGAGAAAATATGATAATTAATTCGTGAGCCGTTACCCCGAGTTCGCTCGGTTTTTAGACTTTTTGTTGGAGAAAACTTGATAAATAATTCTTCAGCCTTTACCCCGAGTTCTCTCGGTTTTTAGGCATTTGTTGGAGAAAATTTGATACATAACTCTTCAGCCGTTACCCCGAGTTCTCTCGGTTTTTAGGCATTTGTTGGAGAAAATATGATAATTAATTCGTGAGCCGTTACCCCGAGTTCGCTCGGTTTTAGGCTTTTTGTTGGAGAAAACTTGATAAATAATTCTTCAGCCGTTACCCCGAGTTCTCTCGATTTTTAGGCATTTGTTGGAGAAAATATGATAATTAATTTGTGAGCCGTTACCCCGAGTTCGCTCGGTTTTTAGGCTTTTTGTTGGAGAAAACTTGATAAATAATTCTTCAGCCGTTACCCCGAGTTCTCTCGGTTTTTAGACATTTGTTGGAGAAAATAATACTTTGCAAAGTAAATATCTTAACAATGTAATTTATTGGTTTATAGTCTGGACCGTGCCTCGTTAAAACCTTCCAGGTAAAAACCCTATTTAGGGATAAAAAACCATGGTAGGAAAAAGAGTACGCCGACCGACTTTCATCTTACAAAGATTTAACTGAAATAAAATCTGAGGTGAGTAGCATTCCAAGTCCTTGGAAATGTGCCTTCCTGTCAACTTTTCCAATTCATATGCTCCCTTGCCGACTTCTCTCCTAATTCTGAATGATCCTTCCCAATTCGGGGCCAGTTTTCCTTCTTGCGTGTTTTTCCTGGCTTGTTCAACTTTCCTTAGAACCAAATCTCCTTGTTTAAATTTTCTCTGCAACACTTTAGAGTTATACTTTCTTTCTACTCGCAGCTTGCAGGCTTGCTCTCTCAGATGAGCGACTTCTCATTCTTCTTGAAGGAGATCCAAGTTTGTTTTCAATCCTTCGTCCGATTGGCTCAAGTCGAACCCTTCTATTCGGGGGCTACTCATTGATATTTCGATGGGTAAGACGGCATCTGCTCCGTATGTCAATCGGTAAGGTGTTTCCCCGGTTGTAGACTGTGGAGTTGTGTGATAAGCCCAAAGTACGGTGTGCAATTCTTCGACCCATCTTCCTTTCGCATCTCCTAGCCGTTTCTTTAACCCTGAGAGGATGACCTTATTCGCAGATTCAGCTTGGCCATTTGATTGTGGATGCTCGACTGATGTTCTGATGTGACGAATTCTGGACTGTTCACATAGTTGTCTGAAATCTGAGCAATCAAATTGTCTCCCATTAACAGTGATGATCGTGCTTGGAATTCCAAATCGACATATTAGGTTCTTCCAAGTGAACTTCCTGATTCAGCTTGAAGAGATTGTAGCCACTGGTTCGGCCTCAATCCATTTTGTGAAATAGTCGACAACTACTCTTAGGAATTTGACCTGCCCGGGGGCTAATGGGAAGGGGCCCAGGATGTCCATTCCCCATTGAGCAAAGGGCCACGGTGAGAAAATCTTGTGTAGTATTTCTGGATTAGAATATGACAGCTTTGTGAATCTTTGACACTTATCACACTTGGCCACGAAATCTCTTGCATCAGCTCTCAAGGTCGGCCAATAAAATTTGGCCCTTAAAATTTTGGCAGCTAAAGCCCTTCCTCCTATATGGCTTGCACAGACTCCTTCATGTACTTCGGCCAGTATAAGTCGTTGTGAAAGCTCGGCAACACATTTAAGTAATGGTGTTGAAAATCCTCTCCGATAAAGTTGGTTATTAATCAAGGTATAATAAGATGCACGATAAAGTACCTTTTTCTTATCCTCGGGATTTGTCGGCAACTCCCCTTCCCTCAGGAACCTAGTGTAAGGCGTCATCCAAGAGTCAGCATCTTCAACGTTGGCACTGATGAGATCCGGTATATCTACGCTGGGTTGAGATAAAGTCTCTTGGATTACTGTTTTGTTGCAGCCTGGTTTTTTCGTGCTTTCCAACTTTGATAAAAGGTCGGCCCTCAAATTTTTTTCCCTCGTTATGTGTTTTATTTTGAACTCTTCAAATGATGCAATTAACGATTGCACTTTCGACAAGTATTTCGTGAGTTAGGGGTCCTTAGTCTGGAAATCACCACTGACCTGTCCCGTGACCAATTGGGAGTCGCTAAACACAGATATTCTTGTAGCTTCTACCTCCCTAGCCAAATTAAGTCCTGCAATGAGAGCTTCGTATTCCGCTTGATTGTTGCTGGCTCTGAACTCGAATCTTAAAGATTGCTCCAAGACAAGGTTGTTTAGTCCTTCTAAAATTACGCCTGCACCACTTCCTTTAATGTATGAGGCTCCATCCACATATAATATCCATTGATCGGCTTGTGGAAGCTCGGCCGGTGTGAGCTCAACGAGGAAATCTGCTAGGATTTGAGATTTGATCGGCCCTCGAGGATGATACTGTACTCCGAATTCTGATAACTCAATTGACCACTTAATCATTCTTTCTGCTAATTCAGGCTTATGCAATATTTGTCTAATGGGTTGGTCGGTTCGTACAATAATCTGATGAGTTTGAAAGTAAGGCCTGAGACGCCTCGCCGCTGTTACCAGCGTTAGTATGACCTTTTCAATCTTTTGATACCTGAACTCTGGACCTTGTAGTGCTCCACTTACGAAATAGATCGGGTGTTGCTGATCTTCTTGTTCTTGAACCAAAACTGCGCTGATGGCATGGTCATTAACTGCCAAGTATAACAGTATTTCTTTTCCTGGTTCAGGTCTCCTGAGTATGGGTGGGGAAGCTAGGTACTGCTTGATTCTTGTGAACGCCTCTTCACATTCGCCAGTCCACTCGAACTGTTTACTCTTCTTTATGCACTCAAAGAAGGGTCGCAATTTCTCACCAGATTTGGATAGGAAGCGGGACAACGCCACGACGCGGCCGGCTAACCGCTGAACCTCTTTTACGCTCGTTGGGCTCTTTATAGATAGGATTCTTGATATTTCTCAGGGTTCGCTTCAATGCCCTGATCGGTTAACATAAAACCCAAGAACTTGCCTAACTGAACAGCGAAAGAACACTTTTCTGGATTCAGGCGCATGTTGTATTTTCTCAATCGGGAGAATACTTCCTCCAAGTCTTGGACATGTGGGCGGTCTACAGGAGATTTGACTACCATGTCGTCTATGTATACTTCTATGTTTCTTCCAATCTGGTTCACAAAAACTTTGTCCATTAGGCGTTGGTATGTTGCTCCTGTATTTTTTAGGCCGAAAGGCATGACTTTATAACAATATGTTGCCATGTCTATCACAAAGGCCGTTTTTTTCCTCGTCGACGGGGTTCATCTTAATCTGGTTGTATCCAGAGTATGCGTCCATGATGCTTAGATACTTATACCCCGAGGCTCCATCAACTAGGTGGTCAACACTGGGTAGTGGGTAAGAGTCTTTAGGACATGCTTTGTTTAGATCGGTAAAGTCGGTGCACATCCTCCATCTTCCGTTTGATTTTTTCACCATGACCACATTGGATAACCAGATGGTGTATGCGACTTCTCTGATGAAACCTGCGTTCAGAAGTTTTTTAGATTCCTCCTGCGCGGCCTGTCTCCGTTTTGTTCCTAACTTCCTCTTCTTTTGTGCGACCGGCTTGCTGGCTGGGTCTATCATAAGTTTGTGACAGATTATGTTTGGATCTATCCCAGGAATATCAGCCGGAGTCCATGCAAACAGATCAACATTTTTGCTAAGGAGGTTGATGAGGATCTGTTCATCTTGCTCAGGTAAGTTTACTCCGATGCGAGTGCACTGCTCTTCATGAGGATCGTTTTGTATCTGCTTGAGTTCATCGGTCGGCTGGGGCCTCCTGTCAGCAAAGTCTTCCCGAGGGTCCAAGTCTGCGAGGTGGACTCCAAACGAATCTTTTTTGGAGGTCTGGGTGTTCCCCGGTTTGAGGAGTTTTAAGCTGTTCACATAACACTTTCTTGCCTCAACCTGCCCTGCCTTCATCTCACCTATCTTATAATTATCAACAGGGAATTTCATGGTTAAGTGTGTGGTGGAGACGATCGCCCCCAATGCATTTAATGTCGGTCTCCCGATAATGATATTATAAGAAGTTAAGGCATTGACTAACAGGTATTTAACATTTACCATTTTATAATTACCGTTTGAACCAAATGTTGTTCTGAGATTTATATAGCCTCGTACTTCAACTTGCTCACCCGAGAAACCGACCGGGTTTCCATCAAAAGGTCTAACGACGTCCGTTGGTAAAGAAAGATCTTCATGGACTTTCCAGAACAAGATGTCCGCCGAGCTTCCCTGGTCAATTAGTGTTCTCCTGACCAAGCATCCCTCGACATTGACTCTGACAACCATCGGGTCATCTTGGTGGATGTCGCTCAAACCTGCAAAATCCTTGTTGGAAAAAGTTATCACTGGGTATGACAAAACGGGTGGTATGGTCGTCCTTTCGGCTGAGAAGACTTCTCGCAAATGTCCTCTTCGGGCGGAACTAGTTGATCCCCCTCTTGCAAATCCCCCCGCGATTGTATGTATTGAACCGGCCCGACGCCTGGGCGTGGTTGGACCGGGATTCTGCCCAGGAGATTCCTCTCTGTCCCTCCTCCTGTGGTCTTCTCTTCTAGTGGTTTCCCTTCTTTCTCGTTGTTGTCGTCCATCATAAGTATAATGACCGAGATGTCCCAAACGTACTAACTGCTCAATCTGATTTTTGAGCGTCCAACAGTCTTCTGTATCGTGACCAAAATTCCTGTGAAACTCACACCTTTTTGTTTTATCCACCCCTTCCGGAATGTTCTTCGGTGGGGGGGTAAGTTAATCAGCCTTGAATGATACACATCTCTCAAAATTTGAGTTCTTCTAGTATTAAGAGGTGTGGAGTTATCGAACGCCAGACCTGGTTTGGGAGGCTTCTAGTGTTTTACCCCCCGTTTATGATGGTCGTGATTAAATGTGTTCGCTTGTCTATCTTGCACCTGCTCGTTCAGTTGTTCGGGTCAGGACTTATCTTTTACCATGGGTTTTGTTAACATTGCTCGCAATTTTCTTTTTTCCAACGCTGCTTCTTCCGCGTCTATCTGCCCAGCAGCTTTTCTTCGGAAGTCAGCTAGGTCGGTTGGTTTGGATTTGGCTAAGTCATCTGCAAATTGGCCTTCTTTAAGGCCGTTAACAATCGCCCTGAGGTGTATTTTCGGGTCTAGTTCCTTCACCTCCATCGCTTCTTTGTTAAAGCGGTTTATATAGTCCTTCAAAGGCTCGCCGTCCTCCTGTAGAATGCTAAACAGGTTGTCTTCAGTCTTTTTGAATGGGCAGCTTGAAGAAAACTGTCCCATGAACATGGTACTGAACTCGTCAAAGTCATGAATAGAATTGCGAACCAGAGTCGTGTACCATTGTAATGCTGGTCCTGTTAAGGTACCTGGAAACACTTTACACAAAATAGGGTCAGTAGCACCTGTTGTCAACATTACTGTGTGGAATCTGGTTAAGTGGGTGCTCGGGTCGGTTGTCCCATCATATGTGGGTAAATCAGGGAATTTGAAATACCTGGGTAATGGTGTAGACATAATAAAATCAGAAAAAGGATGATAATGCTTATTTGTCATATGGTTCTGATCCCGCGTTATACGGGATCCAGCGCGCTGTGCGGTTTGAGGAGTTGCTGATGAGCGAGAATTCTCAAGCTCCTCTTCTTCCTCTTTTGAGTGAGGATTCAGTAAATCATCCATCTGCTGGCGCATCACTCTGTTTTCCTCTAGAACCCTCTGATTTTCCTGTCTCAGTTGTTCCATCTGTTGTATGAGGTCGTGAAGGGTGGGTCCTTCTCCATCTTCGGGGTCGTCGTTGTTGTTGGCTCTCGTCTTCACCATAACGTGATCTTGTGGTACTCTGGGAAAGTTTTACCAGAGCCCCACGGTGGGCGCCAAATGTTCTTACAAAGACTATTGAAACCCTACAGCCTAAACGCGACAGAGTAACAGTACAGCCTAAGTGAGAGTATTTCTTATCCTTGCCTTGGGTGCGATGATCCTTTTATAGGTGTTCGTAGGGTATCTGCCCATTTATTACCCATGATTCTCTGGTCTGATAATTTACCTCTGATTGCTCTGGGATTGCCTACTGATTGCAAGATATCCGGAGGCCATCAGGGGCTTGATTGTTGCTTGATGATCCTTAACTGGTTCTTTTCGGGTTCCACTTTCTTGGGTGTGTATAACGATCTGGCCGACCGATACATAACCAAGTGTGAATGAGGTATCGGGCGGTACGCTACAATATTAAATAAAAAATTAACACAAATGCTAAAAAATTAAGCTAACTCAAATTTTAATTTAGCATAAAATGATTGTATTTTTTGTCTTACAAAATAAAAAACTCAATAATAAAAAATAATAATTCATGTCATTGGTATTAGACCTTTATTTGACTAAAAAGTATTTTTAGATAAATTAAAAGATAATAAATAAAAATTTACTAGTTCATCCCATTCTAACTGGTTTTAAATTCAGTCCGTTTTAAGATTAAATGGAGTGGACATTTTGTTGGTTCTTAGTTCAATTAGTTGATCGACCAATCTTGTTTTCAAAAGAATGGGAAAAAATAAAATATATTGATATTGTCAACGACATGAGAATTAGATCAATTCGTTGAGATGCTACCAGTAAAGAAATATTTTGGCTTAATGGTGTATTTTCTCATGTGTCATTTTGGTTATAAATTTATGTAATGGTGTATTTGCACTAGCGAAATTTGATCCATTCTCAATAATAATAATAATTGTTCCTACTCTTCCGTCAAAAAGAAAAAAATTGTTCCTACTCTACTTTTAGACCGACTATGAGCTTTAAATTAATGAATTAGTAGCTTGTGTGACTGTGTATCCGAGATATAACTTGGTTGATAAGAGATATAGCTCGCTTAGTACATAACAATAATAATATTTTTTTTTGTGTGTAAAATATATTTTTGTACACAATAAGAATATTTAAGTCTCTATTTTTTTTTTAACCACAGGTATATTCCATGGGAGGTAATCCTGTTCGAGCCGGGAACATCCACATCATGGTGGGGCTAACTCTTTCAGCGGGGATTTTTTCCATCCACAAGACTCGAAATTGAGACCTTGCTTAAGAGGAAACAAGCATGTGCCACTTGAACCAACCCCCGTTGGTAGTCTCTATTTTTTTTTCATCCATGTATTTTTGTCAATATTTGGTATTCGTCCCAATAGTTGATGTCTAGCTATTTTGCAGCTAAAATTTGTTGGAGAAGCAAGATGACACATGAGATGATTCTTACATGTTGTTGATCTATTTAATATACTTTCACATTATACTTTAATATTGAGTCTCACTTAATCTATATGGATATCGAGTCAATATATTAAGCAATTAACATCAAGAACTATGGTTAATATATGTTTTAGAAATATAGAGATATAATACAAAAGTTTTAAAAATCGGGAACGAAAACTAAAATTGATAAAAATATAAGAATGAAAAATATATTTTACCTTAATATACTTTACTGTATAGCTGTGTAATTATAAGCATATCGGCCTGTCAGCATCTGAGGTCTTTTTTTAATTTTTTAAAGTATAAAAACCTGCTTTTTATTTAAATAAACTTTTAAAAAGTTTTGACCCTATCATCTATCGATTATTTAACGTGTATCATTTCACTTGTTTCCGATGGGAGTTTCCTCAATGTCAAAATGTGAACTTGATTTTATTTAAAAGTGAAGAATTTATTTTTAATAAAAAATAAAGATTTTATACTCATTAATTAGAAAATTCACAGTTAAATAATTTCATATTTTGTGGATATATATATAATGACAATATC
The DNA here is from genome assembly GCA_026901365.1 of Sesbania bispinosa. Classification (NCBI taxonomy): domain Eukaryota; kingdom Viridiplantae; phylum Streptophyta; class Magnoliopsida; order Fabales; family Fabaceae; genus Sesbania; species Sesbania bispinosa. Next base: position 765,709 of record QLOH01000411.1, on the reverse strand, counting down.
AATTATCAATTTTTCAATTAATAAATGATTATGATTTTTTTCTCTAAAATTAATCTCTCACTCTGGGAAGTCAAAATTTTAAAATATATATTGTTTTAGACAATAAATTTTATTTTCATTTGGGTACGTATATTATTGAAAAAAAAAGGAGATTAGGAGGTTAGGTTGTCTACAATAAACTTAAAATGGGTTTGTCTTCTCCTTGTAAAAGAAATATTTTAGATTTAATTTTTTTAGTAAACATTTTGTATTATGTCATTTATAAATTAATATCATGATGACTAATCCTAGTTGAATCAAGTAGACCCCACTTAACAGAAGTAAACCTCTTTCAACCAATGTTATAAAACTCGAACCGGTGATCGACTCGGTCGGGGTACTGGGTCAGTGGGTCAATGGTTCAACCAGTGAGTCACTGGTTGAACCGGTTAAACCGGTATATATTAAAATTTATATTTTTTATATTAAAAAAAATTTATATTTATGAAAAAAAATAAAAATAACAAAAATTAAAAGTATAAATCACAATTTTTATAATTAAACTAGTAATAAAAATAATTTATGTTTTGTTAATAATTAAGTATATTGTTAAATTTTATGAAAAATATTAAATAATATATTAGTATAGTAAAAATAATATGTATTTATATAATATATTATTTAATGTTTTATTGTGTCAAATATTGAAATGTGAAGCACTACATAGTGGTTATATATTAAAACACGCAGATGCAATTGCAAAAGCGGCTTTGGCTCAGTGGTAGCTGCATTTCCCTTGCTACCTGCCAGTCCCCTGTTCGATTCCTAGGTGCGGCCATTTTGCATTTTACCGCTAGTTGAATTGCAATTCACCCGTACAGCAGCTGACCAGGACCGATTCATGGGCTGTTGACTCGCGTGCCTGCTGTTGACTCGCGTGGTTCTGGGCCGTTTTCTCCGATTCTGGGCCCGGTTATATGATGTCACCACGAGCCAATTGCATAACTGATCTAATTAAACAACCGGACCGGCCATGGGTCCGGGTTCCGGTCGGACCGGCCGTGACGGTCCGGTTTTCTCAACACTGCTTTTAACAATTGCTTTTTTTTATTTGAATATTTTAGAGTCTCACATTATCTAGAAATATAATGTTAAATTACAATATATAAAAATTCAATGTGCAATCTCATCCGATGAATTATCTTTTAGAGTTAAGTTAGGCCTAGGTGCAAATTAAATCTAAGATGATATAAGTAGTTTTAGGTTTCTCGATCCAGAGATTCTTTTTTTCCACAATAGACCCTTTTTTTGTGAATAGTACCCGCAGTTGTTGTGTGCCATTTTTCTTTGTCACAAAGACCCCTTTTCCTTCGGCGACCTCTACGACTAGCACCTCCATCTGTTGAGTCTCAAAATATTATTAAGAGATTAATAATGTTTAAGTCTCACAAATCCTAAGTTTTAATGAGTAACAAATTTGGTTAAAATATGATGATAAAAGTACAAAATCTCTTAAGGGTATTTCATGTGTTTCAGCAACTCTCTGAAGGAGCAACCCTCTGAAGTGGTGCAACCTTCTGAAGGATGAGAACCTGCTGAAAGTAATCAACCCTCTGAAAGATATATGTTATCTGAATCAAGAAGATTTGCTGAAGATTCTCTACGTGGCATTTAACCAAAGTAAGAAGGCTTTCTGCTCAAGATTTTAATGCATCATATACGTCTTCTGCAAGTCTAATTCAATTAAGGAATGTCACAGAGACCCTTTCAAAGCATTTCAAATCATTTTACCAGAAAGGGAAATTGCTGTACCTGCAACGTGTGAGGACTGTGTCAAAGACTGCACACCTGCAAGACACAAAGTCAGAAGCTTTCAGAAGATTGTCTCACAACGGTCTTAAACACATTTAATGCTATTTCACAACGGTGGGTTTATCAATCTTCAACGGACTCAAGCTGAACTCTTATATAAAGCTTCATGAAGATTTCAAAGAGAGAGAAGGAACGTTTTACAAGCCAATACGCTGCAAAAATCTCACTACTACTCTGTGATATTGTTGTACATACAAATTTCATATATCATGAGTTTTACTCAGTTAGTTTGTACAATCATGTAACTGTTTAAGTTTGGAACTTGTCTAAGTTCAACAACTTAAACAAAATTTCATTTGTAAACACTTTCAAGTGTCTGAGAGCCTGGAGAGGCTTGGTGGAATAAAAAATACTTGGTTTGAGCCTGGAGAGGCTTGTCTGAAAAGAATACTTGTTGTATAGAGCCTGAAGAGGCTTGACTATAAAAGAATACTTGTAACTGTGATCAGTTAGTGGAAATACTTTGCTGGTTTGGCATTGGGACTGGACGTAGCTCACGGTGGATGTGAGTGAACCAGGATAAATCTCTTGGCTAAGTCTTCTTTACCCTTATCTCTCAATATCTGTTATTTAAACTAACTGGAGGGTTCGGAATAATTTGTTTTATAAGTTTGAACTGAAAACGAATTCAAACGCTCTTTAAAAACAAGTTTCCAAAACTATTTTCTGGACCTGCTAAAGCCACTTCAACAAGTACACTTAAACCCAGTTTCAGCAAGTTGCTTAAAACTATTGTGAAATACTTTGCTTGTGAAAAGGTTTTCATAAAATCTGTTTAAACATATAAAACACTATTCAACCCCCTTCTAGTGTTTCTTGCGGTTTCTACTGTTGGTATCAGAGCTCAACCTCAGGTTGAGCATCTAACAAGTGCTGAGGGAAGTAGATCCAGATGGAAACCTCAACAAGCTATGGTCGTTACATCTCTGAAGGATCATATGTAACTTGACCTCCAGTTTTTAACAGAAAGGATTATCTTTACTGGAGAGAGCACATGAAGCTGTTCATGGAAAGCTATAATCTAGATCTCTGGGATATAATTGCTGATGGTGATTATGTTCCCATGAGAAATAGAGTACCTATTTCCAAAGCTGAGTGGTCCTATGAGCAAAAGATTAAGGTTCAACTTAATGCTCAAGCCAAACTCTACTTGATTTGTTCTCTAAACAAAACCGAGTATGAGAAGGTTCAAGGGTACAACTCTGCTAAGGAAATATGGGACTGGCTTGCTTCATTTGCTCATGAAGATGATGAAGATAACAAGTCTGTAGAAGATTTTACTTCAGAAGATGAAGATGACTCATCAGAAGAGACAAACTTGTGCTTAATGGCAGATCAACTCATCTCTGAAGGTACAGATTCTAAGGTAACATCTCTAACCCTTCAAGATGAATATGATGATTTGATAGATAGTTCCAAGGAACTTTTCAGAAAGTATAAGAAACTCTCCACTGCATACACTACTTTGTGCAACAAAAACAAAGATCTTGAAAAGGAGAATCTTATACTTAAAGAAGAGTTTCAAGAAAAATAGAATAGTAACTCCAAAAGTCTACTTGAAGAAAAATAGAAACTTCAAGGACAAAATAAGGAACTTACTAAAGACCTAGCCAACTTTGCTGAAGGAACTAGAAATCTTAACAGATTATTAGAAACTCAGAAATGGTTAAATGATAAAAGAGGCTTAGGTTTCTCTGGAAAACGATCATCTAAATCATCAGATTCTAAGTTGCTTAAAAAGGCTAAGAAAAAGGTTAATGGGTGTTCTCACTGTGATAAACATAGACTTTTTAAGTCTGAATGTAAACAAAAGGAGAAACTGATGGATTCCTGGCAAGTGTACCAAAAGTCCAGCAGTTATAGAGTAAGTAAGATATCATATCCACAGGGAGAGGTTTTAATTTGTACAGTGATAGTGATTGTATTTCCAATAAAAACGGTTTATAAAGAGTTTGGTTATTTTCAAAATAAAATAAAATAAAATAAAAGCAAACAGATAATCGCGAGGAGAATAATATTTTGGACTAGGACTTGACTTCGTTTCATCTCCCCCCTTTGTGTATATGAATCCCTTCCCTTAATTATGATCGTACTTGTAATCACCTTAGCATTGTTTAATTACAATAATTATAAGGCATGCCTGGTAATTATCGTACCCGCAAATTCCCCTATAACTTCATAATTAAACGCCAAAAGCTATTCTCTACAGGCATTCAAAGTGGCTTGGAGACCCCGAACATTCCCCGTATTTTGCAATCAGCGCTATCGATTTAATCATACTTTCATATAAGGCACCTATGAAGGGGTGTGTCACTCACTGAACTTTCAATCGTTAAAATACAATCCTTATACTACGATATGACTAAAACGAGTATTTTCAGCAATCCGAGATTAAGCTTCATAGACAACTCTATGCTCACCTAACTCTAATACTAGCCGGAGTTCCACTTTTTGTATCCAGAGCACTAGCCTACCACCCTGGCGCACGCGCGGAGGTGATGCATTACAAACAGCATAAAGATACCGATAAATTACAAATAAAGAATCATAATTAAAAAGAAGAGAATTCTATATACACAAGGGGATTGAATCCACTACATCAAATCCTACTAGAGAGCTTAGCTACTCATGGTAGCCATTACAAACCACTGAGAAATTTGTCACCTTTCTCAATCCTAGAACTACTCTCTCTCTATCTGTGTGTTTGTGACCTATGCAAAGGGCTCTATTTATAGAGTTGGAAAACCCTAATTCTGCTCCAAGAAGTCAATCTGGATCTAGGTTAAGAAGCTGTTGCGCAACATGCGCTTTATGTGCGCTTAGCGCGCATGAAGCCTAATTAATCTGCTGCTATGCTCCACGTGCGCTTAGCGCAGGTGGAGCCTGATCAATCCGGATCTGCGCTCCATATGCGCTTAGCGCGAGTGGAGCATGTTACACGCAACAGCTTTCCTTCAAATCTTGATCTAACTTCTGGATCTCTTTCTGATCTTATCTGGTTTTCCTTTATCCCTTTATCTGAGTTGTTTTTGTATTTATTTGTTTTGAATTTGAACTGAAGAGGTTATCCACAAGATTCTCTGATTATCTCCTCTTTATTTAAATTCTGAATCTGCAACAACCTCCTTTCTGATGCTATTTTCTCTCTCATTCCAAATCTCCTGTAAATTTGCATAAAATAACATATTTCTATTCAAAATAGCATCATATTCAAATTTGAACCAAATAATTACAAATATTGTAAATATTAATAAAAAGGTATATTTTGGGGCATAAATTACTATTTTAACCTTTATAAGTGTAATAAAAACTATATGAAAATAACGCTAATTTTACACTTATCAAGCAAGACACCTTTACAGTCAAAATTTCAAAACACCCTTGATTATAATTCTCAAAATAACTACAAGGAAAGATTTTCATTATCTCTTTATTAGGCAGAAGTCACTTTCCAAACCAAGAAAAATCAAAATCAAGAGATATTACCATTGCTCAATCAGAATTAAAATACAATCAACAAGTTGAATTTTCTCAGGAGTAGTAATTAAAGCAACAAACAAAATACCAAGGAATTTCATTCATGCTCACGGGTACTGTTTCCCTCAATATTTTCACCACAGCTGAACAGCTAAGATTGATAGTCGTTTTTAATTCTTAAGCATGCTCATGGTTAATATGGATCAAAAGGTCTTTTCAAGGTTGTAATGAGGCTGGGTTATCAAGAAATTATGGTTTTTCTGGATAATCAATGAACATCTAGAATAGAGAGCATCTTTGAGTGTTGCTTTTCTTGAATTTCTCTCCTTCCACCATCTCTTTCTTGATTTATTTCACTTCTTTGCAGGCCTCTTTCCTTGTTTGAAGATGCACTCCCCCCAACTTATTCAATTTATTCACTTTTTCTTTTTGATTTTAGGGGGAGTGATCTTCTTTTTCTTTTTGTTTCTCTATACCTGCTCCTTGGAGTTTCAACCTTTTCTTCCCGTTATTATCCGCTTGCCACCTTGCTCTCTATCCCAAATGTGTGAGGGACAGGATATATATTTTTATTTTGGCTTGGGTGAACAAGAATAATTAATTAAGGCTCAAAATGGGTTATCACAAATTGGAAAAATTGTATCAAGGTTGGCTTTTTGGCTCTGAGCAAATATATTGAAAAACAAATTTTGCCGTTGTCATTTCCATATTTTCCATAAACAGCAAAAGATCCAAAAACTCAATCAATAAAAGTTGACAGACAGCGGCGAAAAACTCTCAATTCAGTGTTTGGGCTCTCAACTCACCGGTTACTTGGATAAATTCCTTGATAAAACATTTATTGGTTTTAATTAACTACCCTGATAGATTCTCATGTGAAGTATCCTAATCTTAATTGATTATGGGATTAATCACAAGACCTTTTTCCTTCCTAATCTGGTTAGTTAAACTGCCCAATTTCAGAAATTTTGAAAAATTTTCTTTTTATTTCCTAAATCCTAAGTCCTAAAAAAAATAAATACGGGAATGTACTGCTGCATAAATATGTCAGTGTGGATATATACAATACATGCCAAAAGAAAAATAAAAGAAAAGAAAAATAAAATATTGAAAAAAAATAAAGAAAAAGAAAAGAAAAGCACCAAATCAAAAAAAAATATCAATGGTCCTGGTCCTGGTGGTCCTGCTCCATTTGATCATCATTAGCAGCTGCTGCTCCACCCCCCTCTAGAGGAATAGGCCTGTCCCCAGGCCACTGAAGATACTCTCTGAACTGCTCAAGTAACATGCCTGGGTAGGGGTCAGGCCTAATGGAGTATAAATACTCCTGCAGATGAACCTGGCCCCTATTAATGGAAGTCAGCTGAGCAAAACGATGCTGATGATGCTGATGGAGTACTTGGTCTGCTGCTGCCGGTGGTTCCTACTGCTGCTCCTCCTTAACCTCCTCATAAGGAGTGCAATAGGTTTCAATGTATCCGCTGGTCATAGGTCATTGGATGCGAACCGCGGGGTTCACATCCACACCCCTGGATCTGCAGAGTGCAGTGATAAGCGTCGGGAAACCTAAGCTGATCCTGGTAGTGGGAGTGCGGCGTGTGATGGTGGAAATGAAATCAGCTATCTTCTAGGTGATGACCCTGAAGATATCCACATCGTCGCCTGTGAGGATGGTATGGATGAGGTGTGCCACTGGCATTTGAATGTCAGAGACATGGTCAGTAGGTGTGACATTAGCAAGGATCAACACAGTCCACATCCTTACTAAGGCCGTCATGTGCCGCCTGTAGATGCGAGCAGCCTGTCCTGAAGAATTCCTTTCGAAGGAATATCCTGGTAAGCACAAGGTCTGGGCAGTGGCCAAATCCATAAGATCATAGCCACCAACCCCCACCTCTCTCATCCGGAGCTGATACTAGCACTCTATCTGATCTCTGTCTATGGGTGTTGGGTACTGCAGTAATGCATTGATTGCGTCGCAATCAAATCTAATCTCAATGCCCCTCACGAATGATACTCTGTCTGGTCCATGGGCATTGGCATAGAACTCCCTCACCACAGTAGGATCAAAATGACTGTCTGGGCTGCTGAGGCGCACCCAATTCCTCCGTGGATCACTGATCTGAACTCTTCAAACTCGCCTGGATGGAGTCTAACAGGTCTCTCCTTGATGAAGTTACAGTCCTGTATCTCACTGTAAGCTTTTGCAGCCTTAGGCTCCTGAAACCTGCGAGGGTCAAAATCAGTATCCTCCTGTGGTGGCTGGCGTGGTCTCTTGCCCTTTTGGGGACCACTCCTAGAAGTACCTCCTCTGCTGACCATCTTTGTGCGTGCCATCTGCAATATTTGTTACCAAAAATTATTTATGCAACAAAAATAGATTATACAAAATTAATTGATTAAATGGCCAATTTAAATCAATAATTAAGATAATCATGAAATCAAGCATTTGCACAAATTATTAATTTTAAAATTACCTCTTTATTAATTAATTAATTTATTAAGAACATGCAAAAATGATCAGTTCAAGCAATCCCTAATTAATTATTTAATAACAAAGAGTAGATAACAAATATTAATGCTCAAAAATCATGTTATTAGCAAACATGCATAAAAGCACAATTATTTTTATTTTGGTCATGCAAAAATGTCATATATTTTATTTAAGCAAACATGCACCAAAAATAAATAATTTGCAATAATTCATTGAGCATTTAAAAGAAACTACCACCTAGCATTCCAAATATGTCCTAAATAAGTCCTAGCAACATGCATACTAAACTTAAGGTTTTTCTAAACAAATATTTCTATCCTAAAGTGTCCTAAAAACCTAAGTCTCTACCCTAAAAATTTTAAAAAAATTAAGGACTCAAATCAAAATTCTGATCGGTGCAAAAGATTTAAAATACAATGAACATACCTGGTATAGCCTCAGAAATGGTAAAAGTAGGGGTATGTGAGCAGAAACAGCAAAAATGGTAGTTAGGATTTCAGAGAATCGGGGAAGGATTTTGAAATTTGAAAATTTTGCAACCTCCCCCGTAAAAATAGGCTGAGCGCGCATGTGCGCTGCACCTGCGCTTAGCGTGGGTGCAGCACGTGTCTTCCAGCGAAGATGAAGCGTTTCGCACACGCTGCATTATGCGCTTAGCGCATATGAAGCGCGCGTGCGCTTTATTATGCGCTTGGCGCATTTAAAGCGTACATGCCCAATTTTCTTTTTGCTGTTTTTATTCATTTTACCCTTTACTATACCCTTTCCTAATCTACACAGGCAAAGACTAAAAAAAATAAAATAAAAAAAATAACAAAATAAAACAAAATAACTAAATAAATTAAAAATAAAAAAAATGCTGGGTTGCTTCCTAGGAAGCGCTTGTTCAACGTCTTTTAGCTCGACGCCTGGTTCTTTTTGTGTTTACATGGTGGCCTCAATTGGAGGATGATGGTTGATTATGTGCCACTCCTTCCTGTAAACTCCCATCCTCCAATCCACTTGTTACTTGTTTCTGTTTCTCTACCTTCCTCTTCAGTAGTTGATATTGTTCTTTTCCTCTTTTTGAACCCCCAAACCTTGTCTGGCTGCTTTTCCCTCATTCTTGGTTTCCTCATAAATTTGGAAACCTTCTTTTTCTTCTTTGTTTCTTGATTTTCAGTCAAGATTCCTTTCTTTTTGTCCTTCTGCAGCTTTGCTTGGAATTGATAGATCCCATCAGTAGGATCTTTTTCAATCTGTTGTGGAGGTTGTAGGATCTTGGGGCTCCCTTTATCAATATGAAAGGTAATACTTTCATCATTAGAACTTACCTGGTACTCCCCTTTATCAATATCAATAATTAGCTTGGCAGACTTCATAAAAGGTCAATATGAGGGGGACATCAGCGTCCACTTCTTCTGTCTTTGCAATGATGAAATCTACTGAATACACAAACTTGTCCACTCGAACAGGTAAATCTTCTATTATCCCATAAGGGCTTTGAGTAGACTTATTTGCAAACAGTAGTTCTACATCAGCAGGCTTGACCTTCACATCACTCAACTTGTTAAAATACGTAAGCGGCATCAAATTGATGCTCGCTCCAAGATCTAGTAAAGCATGAGTGGTAGGTAAGTTCTTAATATTTAGTGGGATAGTGAACTTACCTGGGTCAAGCGCCTTTCTTGTGATAATATCCTCATTGGGTACCTTATCTTTTTCTTCAACATCTGTCACTATCTCTTGACTTTCTTCTATCTCACATGGTTCATGGACTTTTTCTTCTTGGGATGACTATTCCTCTAGGACAATGTCATCATCCACCTCACTATCTTCTAACTGATTGCCATCAGTAGCAATCAAATGACATTGTTCCTTGGGGTTGGTAAGAGTATGCGCTGAAAAGTGGCTCTTCTTGAATTTTCCCATGTCTTGTGCTAACTGGCCCACTTGATGTTCCAACGCCTTGAGTAATGCATCATTGTTCTTTTTATACCCTTCAAAGCCTGATATGAATGCATCAATCTTCTCCTCCAACCTTGAAATTTTGTCATTCACTGAAGGTTGTTGCTGCTGATAAGGAGTCTGCCTATTCCCACCATTCTGACCCCATCCAGAATTGGCTTGGTTGTTCCTCCATCCTTGAGAATAGTAGTTATTGTTGTTGTTGGAGAAACTTCCTTGCCCCCTCTGATTTCCCATGAAATTGACTTGTTCTGTGTGTGTCTCTTGAAAAGAACATTGACCATTTGCATGGTCTCCTTCGCAGAAGTCACAGTTCATTGGTTGGGTCTGAATTGGTTGAGTATGGATGGCCTTTAGTTGCTGAGGAAGTGCTTCCAAAGATTTTGTAAGTGCCTCTAGTTGCTTTTTGAGTAGTTGTTGTTAAGCTAGGATGACATCATTGGAATTGAGCTCTAGCATTCCCTTTGCCTGCATTTGTACTGGTTGCCTTCTATGTTGAGCCTGTTGGTCATTATGAGCCATGTTTTCAATGATCATCACAGCTCTTTCTGGTTCCACGGACAAGATAGTCCCTCCTGCTGAAGCGTCGATGAAGGATTTGGAATCTGGTCTGAGTCCTTTGCAAAACATATTCAATTGAGCAATATCTTCGTAACCATGATTCGGGCATTTCCTCAGCAGGGTCTTGTATCTTTCCCAGGCTTCATAGAGTGACTCATTTGTTCCTTGCATGAAAGAAGATATTTATGCTTTTGCTTGGATGTGCTTTCCTGCTGGAAAGAATCTATCCAGGAACTTTTCTTCCACAATATCCCAAGTATGCAAACTTTTATTAGGATGAGACTTCAACCATTCTTTTGCTTTACCTATCAAGGAAAAAGGAAAAAGACGTAAATATACAGATTCTAAGTCTCCTTCTTCAAATCCCATAGTGCCTATCAATTCATAAAAATTAGAAAGATGATTATGTGGATCCTTATGATCCAATCCTGTGAATTGATTTGCATTTATGAGGTTGAGATGAGCAGCTTTCAACTCCAAGGTCCTTGCAGTTGTGGGTAGCACAATGCTGGAGTGATAGCGAGGGCCTTGATTTCTGACATAATCCCCTAAAGTCCTTCTGAGTCGTACTTCTGCCATGTCTTGAGGTTCGTCTGCTATTATCCTCCTTCTACTTCTTTGACTTCTTTTCTTCCTGGTTGTCCACTCGATTTCTGGATCAAAAATTAGTTGCTTTGGAGATACCTGGCTTCTTAAAAGCATAAACAAAGAATCTAGAGATTGGATGAGATAACAGACAAATACTTTTTTTATAATAAATAAAATACGAAAATAAAATAAATAAAAAAAGAAATACGAAAATTTAAAATTTAAAATACAATTTTGAAAATTTTAAAAATTGAATATTCAACCTTCTAAAACTATACAAATTATGACACCGCTCCCCGGCAACGGCACCAAAAACTTGATGGATTCCTGGCAAGTGTTCCAAAAGTCCAGCTGTTATAGAGTAAGTAAGATATCGTATCCACAGGGAGCGGTTTTAATTTGTACAGTGATAGCGATTGTATTTCCAATAAAAACGGTTTATAAAGAGTTTGGTTATTTTTTAAATAATAATAAAATAAAATAAAATAAAAGCAAACAAATAATCGCGAGGAGAATAATATTTTGGACTAGGACTTGACTTCGTTTCATCTCCCCCCTTTGTGTATACGAATCCCTTCCCTTAATTATGATCGTACTTGTAATCACCTTAGCATTGTTTAATTACAATAATTATAAGGCATGCCTGGTAATTATCGTACCCGCAAATTCCCCTATAACATCATAATTAAACGCCAAAAGCTATTCTCTACAGGCATTCAAAGTGGCTTGGCGACCCCAAACATTCCCCGTATTTTGCAATCAGCGCTATCGATTTAATCATACTTTCATATAAGGCACCTATGAAGGGGTGTTTCACTCACTGAACCTTCAATAATTAGAATACAATCCTTATACTATGATATGACTAAAACGAGTATCTTCAGCAATCCGAGATTAAGCTTCATAGACAACTTTATGCTCACCTAACTCTAATACTAGCCGGAGTTCCACTTTTTTGTATCCAGAGCACTAGCCTACCACCCCCGGCGCACGCGCAGAGGTGATGCATTACAAACAACATAAAGATACCGATAAATTAAAAATAAAGAATCGTAATTAAAAAGAAGAGAATTCTATATACACAAGGGGATTGAATCCACTACATCAAATCCTACTGGAGAGCTTAACTACTCATGGTAGCCATTACAAACCACTGAGAAATCTGTCACCTTTCTCAATCCTAGAACTACTCTCTCTCTCTATCTGTGTGTTTGTGACCTATGCAAAGGGCTCTATTTATAGAGTTGGAAAACCCTAATTCTGCTCCAAGAAGTCAATTTGGATCTAGGTTAAGAAGCTGCTGCGCAACATGCGCTTTATGTGCGCTTAGCGCGCATGAAGCCTAATTAATCTGCTGCTATGCTCCACGTGCGCTTAGCGCAGGTGGAGCCTGATCAATCCGGATCTGCGCTCCACATGCGCTTAGCGCGAGTGGAGCGTGTTACACGCTGCAGCTTTCCTTCAAATATTGATCTAACTTCTGGATCTCTTACTGATCTTATCTAGTTTGCCTTTATCCCTTTATCTGAGTTGTTTTTGTATTTATTTGTTTTGAATTTGAACTGAAGAGGTTATCCACAAGATTCTCTGATTATCTCCTCTTTATTTAAATTTTGAATCTGCAACAACCTCCTTTCTGATGCTATTTTCTCTCTCATTCCAAATCTCCTGTAAATCTGCATAAAATAACAGATTTTTATTCAAAATAGCATCATATTCAAATTTGAACCAAATAATTACAAATATTGTAAATATTAATAAAAAGGGATATTTTGGGGCATAAATTACTATTTTAACCTTGATAAGTGTAATAAAAACTATATGAAAATAACGCTAATTTTACACTTATCAGAAACCCTTACCAGAAACTGACCCACGTGGACCAAAGAAAATATGGGTACCAAAAATCTTAATCATTTCTTTTGCAGATGTGCTGAACGAATCAAACATAACTCCCAGAATCACTACTGAAGAATGGATGAGAAGAACTCTTGATGAAAAGAAGGTTTATGTTCCAAGAGCATTCAACATAAGTTGCTGAAAACATTCATTTCATCTCAGAAAGCAATGTTGAGTCTCAGAAAATACAGTTCAAATTCCTAAGTATTCAAGTTGGTAACATTGTTTATTATTGCAATTAGAATATCTAAGATTGAATGGTTTGTTTGAAAAATCTATGAAAAATATGGTGTGTATGACTTTCTGATATATGTGTCTACTGAAAATATACTTGCTGAAATAACTGAACTTGCTAAACACATATACTTTCTGAAACTGTCACTTGATGCATGGGCCCCTGAGACTGTAACGCCCTAATTTCTAAATTCAAGACTTAGTCCTTTGGAAACTAAATCCTAAATTTTCGAAATCAAATCGCGCCATTTCGAATACCATACATCACAATTCGATAAGAAACCAACGATAACTTATACAATTTGTGAAGAACTCAAACTTTATATACATATATACAATATGTAAAATATATATACATCTGGCCCGAAGGCTACAAACTCAACATCTCAACTGTAAGACACATATATACATAAGCATTCTGTACAATCCAAAAGACAATAACATCAAAATATGGAAGACTCCTGCTCTAATCTCACTGATCCCTGCCAGGAGGTACCTGCACACCTAGATTGTGTCCACGAAACGTGTGGTGAGACTAATGTCTCAGTGAAGTATAACTATGCATATGCAGTGTAGGAGAAATCAATTACTAACTACTATGCAACCATAAACATAATCATAACTAAATCAAATAAATGCACTAATGATGCAACTCACTGTTGTGCCCAGTAGACATGTTCTTATCACTTAAACTGGAGTTAAAACTGAGCTCAGACTACGGGAAACGTCTTTTCCGGGGACGAATCCCACCCATTACTGGACCGAAGTCAAGTTTTCACATAATTATTCAATTTTCTTAACTCACAGCACAAAGGTCGACTTATTTAACTCACGGTCGAAACCAGATTATAAATCAATGAACTGAAACTGATAAACAATTATATCGAAATCTCGTAAGTTTCGTAATTTCGTAACATAAGGTTCCTAACATCAAACAACATGCTTTTAGGCTTAATTACTTAAATCATCATACCATTATTACTAATTCAACATCAATGAGCATAAGAAAGGGGAATTTAAGAGTAGGGTTCATGCATAAAATCAAAGAATTCAATATGTGAAGGTGTGTGAGTTATACCCACTTATTCTTGGAATTTCAAGGAAGAAGAGTAGGAATAAGGTGGATTACTTCACGATTCCGTGCTCCAATATTCCTTCTCAAGCCTTAATTTAAGCTCTCTCTCTCTAGAACTCAGACTTTCTCTCTATACTTAGAAAAGAAGAAGAAAGGAAAGTGAAATTATGAAACTGAAAGGGAATTCAGGTGACTTAAGTGGATTTTCGCTCAAGCGAAAATATTTTCGCTTGAGCGAATGGTACTTTGCATGAAGAAATCACGAATATCCGCTCAAGCGAATTCAATTCGCTTGAGCGAAAATGACATAAGAAAAACACCCTCTCTGGACGTTTTTCGCTTGAGCGAATTTTTATTCGCTGGAGCGAAAATCGTCCAGAGAGCCTCTTCCATACCCCTGATTTTCGCTCAAGCGAATACTGGCTCACTTAAGCGAATTTTACAGTAACTTAACCTAAACTTCTTTTCTGCATAATTCGCTCAAGCGAATCCAATTCGCTTGAGCGTAAACCCTGAATTTTGGATTTCAAACTTAGTTTTATTTCCAAATTTCTGAAACTTTCTTCTCTTAATTACTAATACTTAAACCCTTGTTTTTCACCTAATGAATTATTAAAAACTCTAATTTGTGGGATGTTACATTCTACCCCCTTCAAGCAATTTTGACCTCAAAATTGATTAAGGAAGTAGGAATTTAGAGACTACCTCAACTAAAGAGTTCCGGAAACTGCTCACGAATGTCATCTTCTTTCTCCCAAGTTGCCTTTTCTGGAGTTTGATCTTCCCAAAACACCTTCACCAAAGGAATTGTCTTGTTTCTTAAGGTTTTGACACTTCTGTCGATAATCTGTGCAGGTCTAGCAGGAATGGTGAGATCTTCCCTCAATTGTATTGTTTCGGGGCTAATACATGTGAAGAATCATGGACATATTTTCTTAACTGAGATACATGGAAAACGTCATGTATCTTGGACAACTGAGGTGGTAATGCTATCCTGTAAGCCAGAGGGCCAACCCTCTATAGGATCTGAAATAGACCAATGAATCTAGGGTTGAGCTTTTTGGTCTTGATGGATCGTCCTATGCCTGTGACAGTAGTTATTTTCAGAAAAACATGGTCCCCTTCCTCAAACTCTAAATCCTTTCTTCTCTTATCAACATAACTCTTCTGCCGGCTCTGGGCAGTTGCAAGTTTTTCCCTAATGACTCTGATCTTTTCTGTGGTTTCCTGAACCAACTCTGGACCTAACAGGGCTCTCTCACCCACCTCATACCAACACAAAGGGGATCTACACTTTCTACCATACAGGGCTTCAAATGGAGCCATGCCTATGCTGCTATGAAAACTATTGTTGTAGGCAAACTCAATGAGAGATACCTATCCCAATTCCATGACTCTTCTAACACACAGGCTCTAAGCATATCTTCTAAGGTTTTGATGGTTCTTTCAGACTGACCGTCAGTCTGAGGGTGGTAAGCAGCACTAAACCTGAGTTTGGTCCCGAAAGACTGGTGAAGTGCATTCCAGAACCTAGAGGTGAACCTAGGGTCCCTATCTGATATGATGCTAGAGGGAATAACATGGAGTCTGACAATCTCCCTAACATACAAATTTGCTAATTTGCTAAGGGAATAGGTACTTCTAATTGGCAGAAAGTGGGTTGACTTAGTCAGCCGATCCACAATCACCCAGATGGCATCAAAACCAGCTTGGACTCGAGGCAATCCTACCACAAAGTCCATAGCTATACTCTCCCACTTCCACTCAGGGATTTCTAATGGTAAAAGGGTTCCTGATGGTTTCTGATGTTCTATCTTGACTTGCTGACACACTAAGCACTTAGAAACATATTCTGCTATATCCCTCTTCATACTATCCCACCAAAACATCCTCTTCAAATCCTGATACATCTTGGTAGTGCCAGGATGTACAGAAAACTTACCCCTATGAGCTTTCTCTAAGACCTGTTGCCTGAGGCTACCCCCCTTGGGGACACAGACTCTTCCTTGGAAGAGAATCATCCCATCTTCTGATTCAGAAAACCCTAATTGTTGTTTTCTATCTTGGAGGCTTGAGTCCAAACTCTGAGCCTCCCTGATTAAGGCTCTCAGCTCACTAGTGATTTTAATCTTATATAGTCCAAAACTATGCTCTCCAACTGTAACACCTAAACTTAGGTTCCTAAACTCCTCTAACAAACTCATTTCATGTACCATCATAGAAGACACATGAAGGGACTTCCTACTGAGGGCATCGGCCACCACGTTGGCCTTTCCAGGATGGTATTTCAATTCAAAATCATAATCTTTGAGAAAATCCATCCACCTCCTCTGCCTCATATTGATTTCTTTCTGATCAAAGAGGTATTTCAAACTCTTGTGATCACTAAAGACCTCAAATCTCACTCCAAACAGGTAATGCCTCCAAATCTTGAGGGCAAAAACCACTGCTGCTAACTCCAGGTCGTGAGTAGGATAATTTTCCTCATGAGGCTTCAACTAACTGGATGTATAAGCCACCACTCTCCTATCCTGCATCAAAACACATCCTAAACCTTTTCCCGAGGCATCACTATATACCTCAAAGGTCTTAGACAAATCCGGTAACGCCAATACCGGGGCGGTGGTTAACCTAACTTTGAGCTCCAAAAAGCTCCGCTCACAAATCTCGTCCCACACAAAGGCTTGACCCTTTCGAGTCAACCTTGTGAGAGGCAAGGCTAGCTGGGAGAATCCTTTAATGAATCTCCGGTAGTAGCCAACCAATCCTAGGAAACTCCTAATCTCGGTAATGGTATTAGGGCTTTCCCATTTAAGGACAACTTCTACCTTGCTAGGATCAATAGACACACCCTCACTAGTAATGACATGTCCTAGAAATTGAACCCTGTCACTCCAAAACTCACATTTCTCGGGGTTAGCAAACAACTTCTTATCTCTCAAAATCCCCAACACAACCCTAAGATGACGCTCATCGTCTTCAAAGCTATGGGAATAGATCAGAATATCATCGATGAATACAACAACAAACTAATCCAGGTAAGGCCGGAAAATCCGATTCATGTAGTCCATGAATACAGCAGGAGCATTGGTTACTCCAAATGGCATCACCAAATACTCGTAGTGCCCATATCTAGTCCTAAAGGTTGTCTTAGGTATATCCTCACCCTTAATCTTGATCTAGTGGTAACCAGACCTCAAGTCTATCTTAGAGAAAACTTAAGCTCCCCTAAGCTGATCTAAGAGATCATCTATCCTGGGTAATGGATACTTATTCTTAATGGTAACCTTGTTCAACTGCCTATAATCTACACACAGTCTCATACGTCCATTCTTCTTTTTCACTAAGAGTACCGGAGCCCCCCAGGTTGACACACCAGGCCTAATGAACCCTTTAGCCATAAGGTCTTCTAACTGAGTCTTAAGTTCACTAAGTTCTAGTGGGAACATTCTATAAGGTGCTTTGGAAATGGGTCCCGTACCCGGTACTAAGTCTATGGTAAACTCTATCTCTCGGTCCGGAGGTAAGGTAGTTACCTCACTAGGGAAAACATCTTGAAACTCCCTAACCGTAACTATGCTGCTTATGTCTACCTTAGACTCTAAAGTTGAGGAAAGTAATTGAACAAAACCTTCACTCCCATCACTAAGGCATTCAGACACTTGGGCGACGCTGGACAAAAGTATTAATGGTTTCTCCCTCGAAGGAGGAGGAAGAAGTGGGAAAACAACCTTCTTATTAAAACAATCAAGCATGACTCGATTTGAAGATAACCAATTCATGCAAAGAATGATATCTATACCCCTTAATGGCAAACAAACTAGGTCAACCTCGAAGGCCTTCCCTTGTATCACAATGGGGCACTGAATACATACATGGGAAGTAGAAATGGCCTCCTGGCGGGAGTGGTAACACTGAGAATATAAGGCAAAGAGACAACAGACAAGTTTAACTGTTTAACACAATCATGAGAAATGAAAGAATGAGAAGCTCCTGAATCAAACAATACAATTAAGGTTCGATCTCCTAGGGTGCACATACCTCGCATCAGATTATCAGCAGAAGCTGCCACTTCCCCGCTAAGAGTGAAGACCCTTCCAGTGGTTTGAGGTTTAGGTAGATCCTTTCTCTTTGGACATTCGTTCCTCATGTGACCAGGCTGTTTGTAAAAGTAGCATACATTCTTCCCCGTCAAGCATTCTCCAGAGTGTTCCTTTCCGCACTTGGGGCAAGTAGGTACCCCTTGGCATTGGACCGGTCTAGTAGTCAAGGCTGAGGTGCCTTGCCACTTAGGCCTCGGGCCCTTAGACTGATTTGTCACATCTATCTTCCTTTTTCCCTTGTTATCTACAGGTGGTGCTGATGTTGTAGTTCCTTTAATATTTTTCTTCGCAATGTAACATTTGTTGATTAAGGTGGGGAAATCCTTGATCTCAAGTGTCCCAACCCGATCAAGCAACTCAGGTCGGAGGCCTCCTTCAAACTGGGTACACCTCCACTCCTCATCAGTTACCGTCTGAAGGTACCTTGAATATTTAGCTAATTCCTCAAACTTGGCCACATACTGGCCCACCGTCATACTCCCTTGCTTCAGTTGTAGAAATTCTGCTTCCTTTTGTCTTCGGACAGTAGCGGGAAAATACTTGTCCAAAAACAGAGTCTGAAAAATTCCCCAGGTAACCGGAGTCTCCATCACAGCAGTCCTAGTACTAGTGGTCTTCCACCAGTCCTCAGCTTCACCCCTCAACATGTATATAGCAAAACCAACCTTAGAATCATCAGCACATTTCATCACATCAAAAATCCTATTGAGATCTCTAATCCATATGGATGCCACATCTGGATCATAGACTCCATTAAATTGAGGAGGGTTGTGCTTCCGAAATTCCGCTAACCCGTGAACAAACGGATCCACCGTAGGAATGGGAGGTGTCCCCGTTGTCCTTCGGGTCAACTTCTGAAGTAGTGTTGCATTGGCATCTCGAGCCGCGTCAGATTGAATCCGATTAGCATTCATTTGTTCCCTCATCATCTGTGTGAATGCCTGTAAAGCTGCTGCCACTGGATTAGGATGTGGATTCTGAGAAGAAGGATTAACTCTAGGATGACCCCTCCTGCCACTTGCCATAATTCTCTACACATCATTAAGTAAACATCGAGGTGATCAGTCTCTCAATTCACAAAATAATGCATAAATCACAATAACAAGTCACAAGAAAATCCTAATACCACAGTCCAATTGGATTGAACCAGGCTCTGATACCAAAATGTAACGCCCTAATTTCTAAATTCAAGACTTAGTCCGTTGGAAACTAAATCCTAAATTTTCGAAATCAAATCGCGCCATTTTAAATATCATACATCACAATTCGATAAGAAACCAACGATAACTTATACAATTTGTGAAGAACTCAAACTTTATATACATATATACAATCTGTAAAATATATATACATCTGGCCCGAAGGATACAAACTCAACATCTCAACTGTAAGACACATATATACATAAGCATTTTGTACAATCCAAAAGACAATAACATCAAAATGTGGAAGACTTCTACTCTAATCTCACTGATCCCTGCCAGGAGGTACCTGCACACCTAGATTGTGTCCACGAAACGTGTGGTGAGACTAATGTCTCAGTGAAGTATAACTATGCATATGCAGTGTAGGAGAAATCAATTACTAACTAATATGCAACCATAAACATAATCATAACTAAATCAAATAAATGCACTAATGATGCAACTCATTGCTGTGCCCAGCAGGCATGTTCTTATCACTTAAACTGGAGTTAGAACTGAGCTCAGACGACGAGAAACGTCTTTCCCGTGGACGAATCCCACCCATTACTGGACCAAAGTCAAGTTTTCACATAATTATTCAATTTTCTTAACTCACAGCACAAAGGCCGACTTATTTAACTCACAGTCGAAACCGGCTTATAATTCAATGAATTGAAACTGATAAACAATTATATCGAAATCTCGTAAGTTTCGTAATTTCGTAACCTAAGGTTCCTAACATCAAACAACGTGCTTTCAAGCTTAATCACTTAAATCATCATACCATTATTACTAATTCAACATCAATGAGCATAAGAAGGGGGAATTTAAGAGTAGGGTTCATGCATAGAATCAAAGAATTCGAAATGTGAAGGTGTGTGAGTTATACTCACCTATTCTTGGAATTTCAAGGAAGAAGAGTAGGAATAAGGTGGATTACTTCACGATTCCGTGCTCCAATCTTCCTTCTCAAGCCTCAATTTAAGCTCTCTCTCTAGGACTCTGACTCTCTCTATACTTAGAAAAGAAGAAGAAAGGAAAGTGAAATTATGAAACTGAAAGGGAATTCAGGTGACTTAAGTGGATTTTTGCTCAAGCGAAAATATTTTCGCTTGAGCAAATGGTACTTTGCATGAAGAAATCACGAATATTCACTCAAGCGAATTCAATTCGCTTGAGCGAAAATGACATAAGAAAGACACCCTCTCTGGATGTTTTTCGCTTGAGCGAATTTTTATTCGCTTGAGCAAAAATCGTCCAGAGAGCCTCTTCCAGACCCCTGATTTTCGCTCAAGCGAATACTGGCTCGCTTAAGCGAATTTTAGAGTAACTGGACCTAAACTTCTTTTCTGCATAATTCGCTCAAGCGAATCCAATTCGCTTGAGCGAAAACCCTGAATTTTGGTTTTCAAACTTAGTTTTATTTCCATATTTCTGAAACTTTCTTCTCTTAATTACTAATACTTAAACCCTTGTTTTTCACCTAATGAATTATTAAAAACTCTAATTTGTGGGATGTTACAGAGACGGTTGGCTTTTCACCTATCCTTTGAAATCTGCATGACACACGACTCCCTATGTCTGTGCAGCCTGTAACTTCCATCATTAATGTTATGTCTGGAGTCTATTTATAGAGCGCGTGAGAAGCTTTTCCGGTAACACTCCCTTTGCATTCTTACTCTCTGCAATCAGAAACTCCCTGTGCTCTTAAGTTTCCAAGTTCTCCCAAACCCTACCTTCTTCAAACTTTCTCTGCGTTGCAATGGCTCCTAAGAAAAATGTTGGTGCTTCTTCTAAGGCTGGTAGGAAGATCGTCCCATCCAGGTGTGTCAACTTCAAGAATTTGGCTGAGAATGGTTACGATCTCTCTGACTATTCCAAGTGTGCTGGTTGGTTGCCTTTCTTTGAGATTATCAATTGTGGCTGGCACGAGGAGATTGTGTATGAGTTCTGGAGGAACATCAGAGAGGTAGAGCATGAAAACAGAGTCCACCTTGGAGCTACTGTAATGGGCAAAAACTTCACCGTCAAGGCTTCTACCCTTGAAGAAGTTACTGGTGTGAAAGCTGAAGGCGCCATGTTTATGCCTGAATAGGAAATACATCTTGGAGGTGCAAGAAAGTATAACCAAATGCTATTTGGTTCAGAGAATCCCACAAACTTGAAGGGAACTGGGTTGTTGCCTATCCCCAGACTATTGTTTGTTGTTCTTGGTTGCTGCATTATCCCCAATGGTGGAGGAAAGGACCATATTTCTGAAATGGAGAGGTTCTGTTTGATCCACTTGATGCAGAAGAAGAAAATTAACCTACCCTGGATCATTCTCTTCAATATGATCAAGAGTGCTAGAGACTCTGCTGCTAATCTTCCTCACAACACCCTCATCATGAAGATTCTGATGCATTACAAGCTTCCAGTAGAGAGGATGTTTGACCATATGCCTCCAAGCTTCTTTACTGCAACTACTGTGAAGCAAATGGGGATTTCCCTAAACAAACCTGTTGCTGATGTTGCTGAAATAAGCCAAAAGGCTCATGTTGCTGAATTCCATAAGTCAATGCTACAGATTCTAGAAGAAGAACTTCAAGGATATATCAGGAAGGAGGAATTCCTACCTGCTGAGAAGACTCCTGAAAAGAAGGTTGTCAAGAAGAAAAGGACTAAGTCTGCTCAGGTATCCCTCAATCCTGCTGATTTGAAAAGAGTGAGGGAGGTGGAAGCATCATTCCAGAAAGCAACTCCATCAGAAAATGTGGTTGAGGTAACTCAACAAAAAGCTTCTGAACCTATTTAGAAGGTTCAAAATGAACCTAGTGAAATGGTGGGTCAAGATGCTAATGTACAAGTTACTGAAACCACTAAGCCTACCATATTGGGACAGGCTATGGTGGGTGATGCTGCAAGTGGTAGTTCTTCTGAGAAGCCACTTAGGTTGATGCCCCTTGTTACCAGTCATCCAGACCCAGAGCTACAAGAGATTGCTGCCCTAGCAAATGCTCTTAAAGAAGAGGAGTTAAGGAAAGTGAAGGAACAGGAAGAAAATGATAGAGCCTTAGCAGAAGCTGCTCAAAAGGCAATGATTGAAGATGAGAAACTAGAGAAAGCTGTTGTAAATAAGAGGAAGAGGCCTTCAAAGGCTGCAAGGACTAAACACGGGAGGTTGTTATCCCCTATAAGAGAAAAATCTCATCCCCAAATGATCACAAGGAGCAAATCAATTCCTAAGGATGATGCTGGGATCTTTCAAGAGGCATTGCAACAAGTTAGGTCTCAGAAGGCGCTGGACCTGAAAAAGGAAAGAATTATTAAGAAAGTTGTCAAGCCACTTGCTCCCTTTATTCTTTATGATCTCACCAAGACAAAGTTGTACAAGAGGAAGATGCAAGAAGTAAGAAAATTACCTATTCCTGAGGCTGAACCATATAAGAAAATCAAGGTACACTTTGATAACCTTGATCCTGCTGATTTGGAGGATGATGTGAGTCCTTCCAAGGTTCCAGTCAAAGTTCTTGAGGCACCTGTGCTTGCTGATAAGTCATCAGAACAACACAATGTTGAAGAACTCAGTCAACCTACTGCTGCTGAAGAGGTTGCTGATACAGGAATTACTGTGAGTGAACCTGCTGAAGACCTAGTTACTGATAAGGTTGCTGCACATGCTGATGATGAAAAGGTTACAGAATCTATGGTTGAAGAACCAGTTGCTGAGGAACCTATTGCTGCTGTTCTATTAAGATTTGAACCTGTTGAGGTTACTGATCCACCTTCACCTACTCCTCAACCTCCATCACCATTTGACTTAGATCTTAATGATGAAAGGATGTCTACTCAACTGGCCCTTGTCCCTGCCCTATCCAGTTCCATTGACTGGAAAACCAAATGAAGTTATGTAAGTATTGGCAATGGAAAATTTGTTTGGGAAGGTGACATTAACACCAAGGGAGAGGATGTTCAAAGTCAAGGGATATTTCTAGAAGGCCAACCTTTGACAAGGTTATGCCCATTATCAGTTTTGATGACTTGCTGAAAGCTGCTGAATTCCCACACTGATTCTATCAGTCTGCACATGCTCAAAGAAGAAGATTGCCTAGGTGTCCAAATCTGTATGAAGAGCTGTTGTACTTTAAAGATCACCTGCCTCTGCACAAGCATGTTGGTCTTCATTTGGACTCTCTGGAGGATGCTAGCTGACTAAGGAGATTGGCTAAGGCTTCAGGGGGAGTATCTGGGTTTGATCAGCTGGAAAAGATCAGACAAGGAGTGCAACCACCCAAGCACTACTGGAAAAGAATTGATGTTGATTCACCTGACCAAGTAAGGATACCTGCTAAAGATTGGATTCTGATCAGGATCTGAACCGGGAAGCTGAATTATACTCAAGGTACATTGCTTCAAATGCTGGGTGCAGAGACTTCAAGACTCCAAAACCCCTCACCATGAAGCCTTCAACCAAGATCCTTTGGCAATTAACCTGGCAGAATTGTGCCAAAGTTACCATTTGCTGAAGGTCCTGAAGACAAGAAGAAAGAACCAAAGTTTTACTCTGCCTATATGGATGAACCTGAGCCCTTCACCAAAGAAGAATGGGAAAGACTCCCTGAAGTTTTAGAAGCTTATGGGGGTTTTGACCACACCTACAGAGACAGGCTATGGGATTCATACTGGCATGAGAGGAGAAAAAGAAGGGTCCTGCTCTGGAACAAAGTATGATTTTGCAGATTCAATAACCAAGAGCACCCTTTCAGCTCAGGAAGTTTGTACCTGGTTTCCTAGAACTGTCCCTGGCTCTAAGAATGATTTACATGAAGAATGGACTGTGCAGAAGTGGACTCCTGCAATCTACACCTTCCTAGTGGTAAAACTTGCTGATTATGGTTTCCCAAATGGCTTTGGAGAAATTATATTTACATGGAAGCATGTGTCAATTATTTTCAGAGAAGATGATCTTTCTGAGGCTCTAGAAATAAGAGAAAATGAAATCAGAAGGCTGAGGAGAAGAAACCATAGACTTCAGAGCTTAGTGAGGCACTTATATGCTGCTCCTGTTCATCCTCAAAATGAAGAATCCAAGCCCAAGCTTAAGAGGAATAACAATTTCTAGCTTGCCATGTTTCACAAAGTCTATGTGTTTATGACAATTCTAATGATTTTATTAAAATTTCTGTTTTTTGAACCTTCTGAAAATTCAATATGACTATGATGATTACTCTCTGATTTGATTACGTGATATTATTACTTGTTCTCGAATTTACTATGTTACGTATGTTAAATGTTTGCAATGATTGGAATTAATTGCTATGTATGACGCATCTAAGTTTCTGAAGCAATTATTGTCTACCAACCCTACATTTATTATTCTATTGTGCATTTAATACTTTAGTGTCTTTTTCCAACCCTTTTGACTGATGACAAAAGGGGAAATATAAAACTAACAAAATATCTGAAGTTTAAATGTTTTCAGAAAAGAATTCACAGATTCAGGGGGAGTAATGAATTCTAATTAAGTATCTGAAAAAGGGAGACTTCTTAACTTAATATTTTTCCTTCAGATATTTTTTTTGGTTTAACCACAGGTATCCTCCACGGAAGGCAATCCTGTTCGAGCCGGGAACATCCTTGCTTCAGATATTTAAATAGTTTAAGCAAATTTGTCATCATTAAAAAGGGGGAGAATGTTGAGTCTCAAAATATTATTAAGAGATTAATAATGTTTAAGTCTCACAAATCCTATGTTTTGATGAAATATGCTAATAAAAGTACAAAATCTCTTAAGGGTATTTCACGTGTTTCAGCAACTCTCTGAAGGAGCAACCCTCTGAAGTGGTGAAACCTTCTGAAGGATGAGAACCTGCTGAAAGTAATCAACCCTCTGAAAAAGATGTGTTATCTGAATCAAAAGATCTACTAAAGATTCTCTACTTGGCATTTGACCAAAGTCAGAAGGCTTTTTGCTCAAGACTTTAATGCATCATATACGTCTTCTGCAAGTCTGATTCAATTAAGGAATGTTACTGAGACCCTTTTAGAGCATTTCAAATCATTTTACCAGAAAGGGAAACTGCTATACCTGCAACGTGTCAGGACTGTGTCAAAGACTGCACACCTGCAAGACACAAAGTCAGAAGCTTTCAGAAGATTGTCTCACAACGGTCTTAACAACATTTAATGTTATTTCACAACGGTGGGTTTATCAATCTTCAACGGACTCAAGATGAACTCCTATATAAAGCTTCATGAAGATTTCAAAGAGAGAGAGAGAGAAGAGACGTTTTACAAGCCAATACGCTGCAAAAATCTCACTGCTACTCTCTGATATTGTTGTACATAAAAATTTCATATGTCCTGGGTTTTACTCAGTTAGTTTGTACAATCATGTAACTGTTTAAGTTTGGAACTTGTCTAAGTTCAGCAACTTAAACAAAATTTCATTTGTAAACACTTTCAAGTGTTTGAGAGCCTGGAGAGGCTTGGTGGAATAAAGAATACTTGGTTTGAGCCTGAAGAGACTTGTCTGTAAAAGAATACTTGGTTTGAGCCTAGAGAGGCTTGTCTGAAAAATAATACTTGTTGTATAGAGCCTGAAGAGGCTTAACTGTAAAAGAATACTTGTAACTGTGATCAGTTAGTGGAAATCCTTTGCTGGTTTGGCATTGGGACTGGACGTAGCTCACGGTGGATATGAGTGAACCAGGATAAATCTCTTGGCTAAGTCTTCTTTACCCTTATCTCTCAATATATGTTATTTAAACTAACTGGAGGGTTCAAAATAATCTGTTTTATCAGTTTGAACTGAAAACAAATTCAAACGCTCTTTAAAAACAAGTTTCCAAAACTATTTTCTGGACCTGCTGAAGCCACTTCAGCAAGTACACTTAAATCCAGTTTCAGCAAGTTGCTTAAAGCTATTGTGAAATACTTTGCTTGTGAAAAGGTTTTCATAAAATCTGTTTAAACATATAAAATACTATCCAAACCCTCCTTCTAGTGTTTCCTGTGGTTTCTACACCATCCTCTGGCAACCACCCAATTTCGTTCGCCGCTATCTGCAGTCACGTATGGACTCTTTCTGTTGAAGGACTCGAATTTCGCTATTATATTATTTAAAATCAAGTTCCAAAATATTATAATTATATTTAAATGAAATCCAATCCTATTTTTTTTTAAATAAAATTTTTATATTTTACAAAAGTACTCGTTTAATGTAGAAAATATTTGCTATAGTATTTTGTTTTAAAAAAACTAATACTTGCTATAGTAGAATAGATTCTGATCATTTTAATAGAATTTAATTAAATTAAATATAATACATAATTAAAGAGAAGTTAATAAATTTTTTAATCATTATATAAGAACCTTACATCACAACTAATTTTAAAGGTAGCGTTTGGTAGATAAACAAAACATAACAGAACAAAATAGAACGGAACAAAACAGAACATAATGTAACAAGACAAATAATGTCTTGTTGTGTTTGATAACTACAGAACAAAACATTATTATGTGTTCAATTACATATACATCCTTATAATATTTAGTATTTAATTATTCAGTACTGAAAAATTGAATAAGGATGTTATGTGGTGGTAGGGGGTGTAGGGTGGTGGTGGTGGTGGGCGTTGAACGGTAGTGACAATGGATGATTTAGGTGGCGATGACTGAGGGTGTGACCGATGACGATAGTTAAGGGTGTTAAGTGACAGTAACAGCAGTGGTGGTGACAGTGGTGGCAGTGGTGGCAGGGTAGGGTGCAAAACGACGTTGGTAGTGGTAAAATGTATTAGGTGACAATAAACGGAATTGCAATTTTGGAAGAAAAGTTGGGAGAGTTTTGACAATAAAAAAATAATAATAAAATGTTCTATTATATTCTATTCCGTTCCACCTTTTCTAAAGAATCAAAGTGTTCCATTATTTTAAAACTATTTTCTGTTTCTTTCTATTTTTAAAAGACACTAAACATAGAACAAAATTTATATATATGTTTCGTTTCGTCCTGTTCTGACCTGTCTATCAAACGTTACCTAAATCGGTAGAGGTTTTAATTCTCTGGTGAGGTTGGAAAACTGGTAAAACAAGATTAATTAAACATATATAATGTTATAACTCACTATTGCTTTTTATTATATTTATTCGAAGCGCTTTCGCATAGCAGCACAACACACACTTCCCACCAACGAGTTTGGTTCAAGAGTTACATATTTAATTTCTTTTAAACAAAGTCTCAGGTTCGAGTATTGTGAATGAAAAAATCTCTGTGGGAAGAGTTAGCCCCACTATGATGTGGATGTTCAAGTGGAGGACACCTGTGGTTAAAAAAAATAAATAACACGCACTTCCTTAACAAGACCTCAGTTTAATTTTCAACCACGGGTCGTTTTGTTAATAATTTATAGGTGAGTGACTCATGATCATGAATTACTTGACACAGTTATTCAATTCATTTGTGATCGATGTATATCCAAGTCGTCTTTTGATTATCAAATTGTTGAATGTTTTGCGTGCAATGCCGAGTTGAATATTTTGGGTCAAGGATAGGATCATTTTGACAATAGCTACACAAAACATGTGGTGGTCAAGGTAATTTTGGAAGTCAAATTAAATAGCAATTTTCTTATGTCATTTCTAAGGATAATATTCTACATCATCAACCACATTGATTTAACTTTCCATATTAAATCAAAATAATGAATTTCTTAATTTTCTGTCAATTCTGTTAAAGTAAATTGCAACCAAACAATTTATAAATATCTCAATCATACCATAGATGGCCTGTTTTGAGCTCCAAAGTCCAAAGCATTGCCGATATTCATAATTAGTAAACAATAACGATCCTTGTGTCAGAAATTATCGAGACTATATCATGTCAAAATTAGATATAAAATATATAGTTCAAATTGAAGTTTATAACAATAACAACGGATAATTAAGGCTCAATTTGACTTTAATAAATTATGAAGTTATGATAAATTTAGAAGAAAATTGTGCTTTTGGTAATTACAAAGTTTATGATCGAGACTTAACACTTGTTTTTAATCAATCCTTATATAATAAACTTGATCGAATCTAACTTTTAAAAATAAGATTATTTAGAGTGTGTTTGACCGAATATCTAACTTTTAGTTTTGTTTTGTTTTTAAATTTTTTAAAACTGTTTTATAAAATTATTTTTAAAAACTACTTTTTATAAAATGATTACTAAATTTTTAAAATTAAAAATAGAAAAATTAGGTGTCGTTTAGGGTGGTTGCTTGTTTTCGGTTTGGAAATCCAAATTTGAAAATAAAAAGTGTTTGGATAAAATGAGGTTAAAATGGTTTTTACACAAGTTTCAAAACTCATTCCCCTTACATTTCAAAACAAAAAAAAAAGGTTTTGTGTTTTTGGTTTCCTGTTTCAGTCTTTTCTCCCTCCTCTCTCTCCTCTGTTTCTGGATCTCTCCTATTTCTCTCTCCTCTCTCCTCTCTCTATCTCTCCAGTTTCTCTCTCCTCTGTTTCTCTCTCCTCTCTCTCACCTCTCCTTCTCTCTCCTCTCTCCTTTGTTTCTCTCCTATTTCTATCTCCTCCCTCCTCCCTCCCTGTTTCTCTTCTCTCTCCTTTGTTTCTCTCCTGTTTCTCTCTCCTCTATTTCCCTCTTCTTTCTCCCTCCTTTATTTCTCTCTCCTCTCTCTCATTTGTTTATCTCTCCTCTCTCTGTTTCTCTCTCTTCCCTCTCCTCTGTTTCTCTCTCCTCTATTTCTCTCTCCTCTGTAGATAAACAGTAAAGAAACAGAGGAGAGAGAAACAATAGAGAAGCAAAGGAGAGACGAGAGAGAAACAAGAGAGAGGAGGAGAAACAATAGAGAAATATAGGAGAGAGGAGAGAGAAATAGGATAGAAACAGAGGAGAGAGGAGAGAGAAGCAGAGGAGAGAGACAGGAGAGAAACAAAGGAGAGAGGAAAGAGGAACGAAGAAGAGAGAGAGGAGAGAGAATTATTTCTGTAATGAATAGAACTGAAAACTGATATTAAAAAAATGAAACTGGAAATCAAAAAACTGAAACTGAAAACTGATTTTTAGTTTTAAAATTTTCGAAACTGAAAACTGGTTTTGGTTTTTAAAATTTTCAAAACTGGAAACTGAAAACCACCCTAAACGAGCCCTTAAAAAGCAGTTTTCTAAAACACTGCTAAAACTAGTTTTAGAATTTTATTTTCTAAAAATTATCTGTCAAATATTTTTTATTTTTTATTTTTAAAAATAGAAAACAGACAAACAGCCTCCTAATATGTATTTTTTGTTCTAATGAAATTATATCATTTTTTTAACGTCGTACATCATTTATGTGTACATATTAATGATTTAAATGTGGGAGGACTATATATATACATGGGTGATTCCAAGATATGAATGATACACAATGGTGTGTTAACTACATAATTTTCGAGGTTTTGTAACTAAACCAGAGCTACTTTATTATCTATATGAAATTTTCATAGCTAAACCACGGTATACATAAAAAAAAATCCCATTAATACAAGGAGGAAAATCAAATAAACATCTATATATATATATATATATATGTGTGTGTGTGTGTGTGTCATTCATATGGTAAAACAAAAATTGATCACAAATAAATAAGAGTTTAATTATCATCGGTGTAAAAAAATTACATAATCATCCAATGATGAATGTGTTTGGTAAAATTAGTTGAAAAACTGATTTAAAGCTGAAAAACTGGCTGATTTGATTGAAGGTGTTTGGTAAAACTACCTGAAACAGTAAAATGACATATAATGACATCATTAATAATTAAATAATGATGAGTGGAGGTGGTTGAGGGATAAACTTGTAATACTGAAAATGAGAGATTTTTTTAAAAATGTTACCTCAAGTAGTTTTTCAAGAAAATCTAGTAGCTACCCAAAAAACTATCTTACCAAACCCAACTGAAATGATTTCAGCTACTAATTATAATTTCAGCTTTCAACTAGCTTAAATGGCTTACCAAACACACTCGATGTGTCACCACATCATTTAATGAATATGACACCTCATTGTTATTAAATTCAAGGGAAAATTACACTCACCTCCCCTAAGGTTTGTCTAAATAACAAAGACCTCCCCTCTAGTTTTTAAAATGCAGAAACCTCCCTTCCCATTGACACTATGAGGATTATCTAGGGATATTAACGAGGTGAAACAAATTATACACTACTTGCATCCATACTTACTAGAATTAATAGCTACCCATACAGGTAAAAGATATTCACGAGTATCCATTAATATTTAAAAATTCAAAATTTATAGAAAAAAAGAGAGAAAATGACCTATAATATATTATGATATCATATTATATTAATTTTATATAATATAAATAAAAATTATATAATATTATTACAAGTTATTGTATTGAAAATATTATTATAAAATAATAAAATAATAAAATTAAATTTTATCTCATCATAAAATAATAAAAAAAATTAATATTTTATCATATTTAATAGAAAATATATTTTAATGACTATGCGGGTACCCGCGGGACGAGTAATATAATATTTGTCTCCTCTCATTTAATAAATATGTGGGTACTAGTTGCTGGTATATAGATAAATATCTACAAGTACGAGTTTTTTTTTATCATATCACTTTAGACAAGGGAGGTGAGTGCATTTCAAAAACTAGAGGGGAAGTATTTGTTATTTAGACATACCTCAGGGGAGGTGAGTGCAATTTTCCCTAAATTCAATAAATGATGTGGTAACACATTATTAAATGACAGTGTATTCGCTTACCATGATATTATTAAGTCCAATAAATAAATAAAAAGAATCACATCATAATTTATATTTGAATTAATTAAGATGAAATAATTAACTAAAATTGTATTGATTAAATATATATAACTTGAATATAAAATATTATGATAATAAAAAACAACAAATTAAACGTAAATCCATGAGGTGCACAAGTAGGATAACTAGTTTAAATGTAATATGATTAATGAGATACACAGATAATTAATAAACTCTTATATTATATATTTTCGAGTGTCCAATTAATTATGGTACATTCACATAAAATATTATTATATGGACTAACGAGGGTTGGTTCAAGTGGTACATGCTTGATTCTCCTTGGTCTCGGGTTCGGGTCTTGTGGATGGAAAAAAATCCCCGCTGGGAGAGATAGCCCCACCATAATGTGAATGTTCCCGCTCGAACAAGATTGCCTCCCGTGGAAAATATGTGTGGTTAAACCAAAAAAATATTATTATATGGAACTAACCTTCAAGTAACTTTGAGCTATTATAATTACCCTTATATATAATTAGTGTATTATCGGGTTGAAGTGTTGTGAATGGAAAAAATCTCCGCTGAGTTAGCCCCACTATGAGGTGGATGTTTTCAGTTCGAACAAGATTACTTTCAGTAGAAGATACATGTGGTTTAAACAAAAAAATATTTTAATTAGTTTAATAATATATGGGGTATTATATTCATTAAATAATATGATAATATATAAGATAATAATGTAAAACCTTTTATACTAATAGTGTATCTTTATTATTTATAACATTCTTTAGTTAAAGTTTAGTTTACAAAATAATGAATATATATGTGTGTGTTATTATTATTATACATATATGTAAAAGATGGTTATAGTTTAAATTTGATGTGGGTTTGACAAGTGATCTCATCATACGAAGTTGTTAGATTCATTAAAGATTTCCAGGTAATTTTTTTAGGAAGAAAACCGGTACAGCTGACAAATTCACAAAGGCAGAGTACCTATTTAATTTCAGTACGTAACAAAACCATATATAATGGTCGTGGGAGCAGTATTCCCATACGTCTTCTTTAATCTATCCTTCAAGGGTTCATTTTTATTTTCTTTTTCTTTTTCTCTCGCTTAAGGATTTAATTACTTAAGTACTATCACAAAAATATAGCAGCAGCGTTAACTTCTTCAAGTGCGTCGGCAAGTACTTCAACACCTAATCATAAAAAACCATTCAACATACTTGAAATGTTTTGTCTCCTACTTAAAAAGTTAGACCGTCGTATTCTGCCACTATGCATCTCTTCAGTATAATTGTTTCTTGTATAGTGCTTATCCACCAATAAGTGGGAAATTCCCTTATTCAAAGTCTAATTTATCAAAATATATGATTTCATTTAATAATTTTTTATATTATCAATCTGATCATTGAATAATTTGATATTATCTTGTTAATCATATTTTTTAAAATCTATTCGGTTACAAAATGGATTTGTAGTTGTTCCTTGTGTGATTATGAATATCTATTCTAGCTACTTGTGATATTTGGAAAGTAAGAGAAGGTTATGGGAGGAGTAAGCATTCTAAAGGGAGGGGATTTATATGATTTCAGTTCCGTAAGAAGTAGGGAGGAAAAATGAGGTACTGAATATAATTAAGGTTAAATATGTTTTGAATGTAACACATTTTTTTCAACACACTCCATATGATTGGTTAAAATTCACATAAGTCTCACCAAATTATGTGGGCCCCACTCCCAATGTCGTGGGACCCATGTGAATTTTAACCAATCACATGGAGTGTGTTGAAAAGAGTGTGCTAAAAAGTGTATTGCTAGCACTTTTCATATGTTTTTAGTCTCTGAAATATAGTCAAAATTTAGTTTTAATTTCTATAATTTAAAAGTGATAGTTTTGATCTTTCAAAAATTGAGAATACATCAATTTAGTCTTTATTAATAAAAAATTGTAGCTAATACCTAGTAAACTATATAGTAAAACTGTACAATAAGGACTAAATTATAGTGTATTTTCAATTTTTAAAGAACTAGAACCACTGATTTTAAATTATAGGGAATAAAACTAAATCTTAACTATATTCATGTACTAAAAACATATTTAACCCTAAAATAATATATATTCGACAGGACAAGATGGTAGAATTCAATAATTTAATTTTATTAGCAACATGTGCCGATGTGGGGAAGAAAGTTCACATGCTATAGGAGTAATGGTTATGCAAAGGGTAGAATTGATGGGTTTTTTTATTACTTGATCAAGGTAGTGGTGGAGCTTGGTTGGAGCCAAGGCGAGCAACACCCCCCTCAACATTTTATCAAAAAAGAATTTGTACATACACATATATTTATATAATTAATAAAGAAACATATATACACATATATATTGAAAATGCTAACCAGTACTTCAAGAAAACTGGTTATGGAATTAAATTTTATAAAATTATGTAGTATTTAATGTTCCAAATCCAATTATATAAAGCCATGATTTCCAATAAAAATCTTTTATATATGAATTCTTTAATAAAAGGGCACTGATTATATTTATATATATATATAGAGGAAGGTTATAATTACACCGGTGTAAGTTACACCAGGTGTTACACCGCTGAATATTTTTTTAACGGATCATTGTATTAAATAATCCACCATTGGATTGAAAGTTACTATCATATAGATCATACATATAAAATTTTACATTAATCCGAAATTATTTGATATGTCATTGAGAAGTCTCAAGAATAACGTTATATATACATTTGAAATATATGAAAAATTCAACCATTTGATTATCAAGTTATTAGTGTCAAAATTTTACGAAATTTGACACATATAATCATGATGATGAACAAACATAATTCAACGGTTGGATTACTAAAAAACATATTTGATTTGTAGTTATTAGCGGTGTAATACTTGGTGTAACTTACACCGATGTAATTATAACCCTCCTCACACACACACACATATATATATATATATATATATATAAAGGTTCAACTTAAACAAGTATTCTTGAGTTCGAGTCCTAGTTATACAGTTATGTTAATCACACGGGTGCAAGACCACAAGTATCCTCTAGGGGAGGTAATACTGTTCGAGCCGAGTAGGACCTCCATGGGCGACAAGACTTTCTTTATATATATATATAGAGAGAGAGAGAGAGAGTCAGGATCCGTTGACACCAGGTGTCAAACTTGTAGAGTTACACCTCTTAATAACTTTTTGTAGAATGTGAATTTGACCGATCCAACCGTTGAATCATATTATATTACCTTCATGATCATGTATATGAAATTTCAGGTGATTTGGACATTCATAGGTATGTTATCTAATAATGGACTTTTACTTATATTTTAAAAACATATTATACGTTAAAATAAATTAGTTTGATGAAGTTTCAATTGGTTTTCTATTTTTATAAAATTTTATAAGATTGATCTACTTTATAAGAACTTTCAATTCAACGGTTTGATTGGTCAAGTTTGACACCTGGGTTTGGAATGGCAAAGAATAATTTCTATACGAGGTGTTCCGTCGAAGGTCATGTGTGTTTGATTGAATTTGATTATGGGAGCTACAACAATGTTGTGATTCAAAGAATGGTGGAGAAACTCAACTTACCAACACATCTTCATCATAATCAAGCCAAGATTAGATTCAAGTTAGGGCAGTGTGAGGATGAAGTTTCATGTGAAATCACTCCCATGGACTCATGTCATTTTCTCTTAGGTTTGTATTGGCTATGACATAAAAAGGTCAATCCGGATAAACTTTCACTTTCTTTGAAGCATGACACCAAGCCAAGTCAATGAGGATCAATGTAAGCTGAAGGAGAAAATAGAAAACGAAAGAAAAGAAAAAGAAGAAAAAGAAAGAGAAGAAAAGATGAGAGCAGAAAGCAAAAGAAAAGAAGATGAGAGAAGAAAAATAATAGAAAGAAAACGAGAAAAATTTTATAACTAATGATATTTTCTCTTCTGTTTGTGATGATATTTTATAGGATCAAGAGGTCATGTTTTCAAATGGTACGCACTAACTTCCATGTTTGAAGAGGAAACTTGTTGATATTGTTTCTCAAGCGCCACTGTACATCCAGCCCACTACTGAGAGCCAAACTCATGAGGAAATTGAGAACAAACACTTGGAATTTCTTGATTTGTTATATAACCAAGTTGCAAGTTTTCATAAACATCTTGGGACTGAAATGTATTTGATTGAAAAAGAAAACTTGCAGGTCTATTCTTTGTTGAATAATGGTAATAACTGTAGCTTGCAGGAAGCTAAGGAAAGTGTTGCCAAAATAAGTGTTCTTCGTTAAGTTGCTACCATTGAAAGGGATGGTGCATGAATTTATCCAAGTTGTATTTGGTTTTGGAGGACAAAAATTAGTTTCAAGTTGTGGAAGTATAAAGTCCTTTACAAGGACATAATAGACTTTCAATAAAATTAGTAGGAAAATGAAGCCTTAAGATTCGGGACGAATCTTTTCGAAGGAGGGAATGATGTGAATCCACTCAGACGCAACAGTAAGAACGATGTATAACTTGAGCTACAAATTTCAGAATTTAGCATTTCCAAAACGAGGTGAAAGTACATGAATTAAATGTCAAATTTGGATGAAGAATCACCATAAAAGGATGAGTAAAACTGGCTTTATATGTGCAGCCAGACTTGATGATCGTGGGCTGATTTTTATTCAAGTTGCAGTGCCAAAGTGGCTATTACATTTCTAGCATTAAGAGGCGGACAGACTTGAAGACACATGGCTGAGTTGTGTTTCAAATTAAACATTACTAGGTTGTTATATTTTTATTATAATGGGGCTGCCATCATGGTGCAGAATGGTGGGCTGAGTTAAAAACAATTGGCAGTTACAATTTAGATTTTAAGCACAATAATTGGTATTTTATTTAGTGATTTGTTTATGTAACAATCTGAATTTGTAAAGCCTTTATATAGGCCGCTCTTTCTTGCCAAGGAACAACCATAATTTTAATCAAAATTATCAATGTTTTTGAGAAGCTCTTGTGAGTTCTTTCTCTTGGATTTTTAACATCCAAGAATTGAGATTTATCAAAGGTTTTCCACCCCTTTGTGTGTTTAATTTCGTAGACATAGCTTCTATCCTTGGAAGTGTGGAGTCTATCATTTCCATCCCATCTTCTTACCTCTTCATTCACGCAAATTTCTGCCCAGCAAATCTCATCATTCAAGCGCTCAATTTGATGCTCAAATTGCATCCAAAATTGGTTCTCATTTCAAGCGCAAAGTCAATACCAAACTACATTTCATCTTCTTTAATTTAATTTCCACCTACATTCCTAGGGTCCTAATTCAAAATCCAAAATCACCAAGAGGATTCTTATCAAGTTGTGCAATTAATACGCTGTGACAGCCTGACCGTCGCTACGTTATGCACTGTAGCGACGACTGGGCCGTCGCTACGTTAAAAAAATTAATTTTTTTTTCTGAAAATTAAAAAAATAAACGTAGCGACGACCAATCCGACGCTACGTTTTTAATTAAAAATTAAATTTGGCGCGTCAGAGAATTTTTTTAACGTAGCGACAGCCTTAGCGATAACTTTAAACCTTACGCACACAAAGCTCTTTCCCCCTCGCCTCTTCTTCTTCCTCCTTCCTTCTTCCTCCTCTTCCTCTCCTTCCTTTCCTTTCCTCCTCTCCGGCCACCTCTTCTTTCTCTTCCCTTCTCTCGTTCATTTTCAATTAAATCCTCACCGTTTGAACACTCTCCCTCGTAGATAGGTTCATTTTGAGACGATCAGAATCTCCAATAGTTGCCCTTAGGTCCCTCTGTCCTTCCTCCATCTTCCTCCTTCGTCGTCCACCACCACCAACCACCGTCCCCCACCACCTGCCATCATTCAGGTAATTATTTAATTAATTAATATTTTTTAATTATAGTCGTATAATTATGTAGTTAGTTATTTAATTATGTAGGAAGTTATTTAGTTATATATGTATTTAAGTATATAGGTAGTTATTTAGTGATTATTAGTAATTGATTATTAATAATTAGGTACTAAATATTACGTTGTTAATTATTAGTAATTAATTATTAATTATGTAGTTATTAATTAGTAATTACATAGTTAGTAATCATTAGTTATTTATTAATTATTAGTAATTAATTATTTATTATTAGTAATTATGGAGTAATTAATTAAAATTAATAATTATTAGGTTAATACGTAGTTATTTATTTAATTTATAGGTATGTTTTTTAATATTTAATTTAACCTTATTAAGATTAGGTAAATATGCCTCGTATGCGTGGTAGAGGTGGACAGAAGGTCCCATCGATTAGAGGGAGGTACATCCCTCCAGATAAGCTTGCTCGATAGGCAGCTCGCTCACGTCGGGATAGGACTAACCCCCCTCTCCCTGAGCAGCTGTAAGGGCAACCTTCATCGTTCGCCCCTGCACCGTACGTGGTGCTCACCCCTGCAGAGGTTTCCTAACCTGCTGCATCAGTTGGAGCCTTCATGGAGCAGATGAGGTTCATCCCTACTCCAGCATATCAGGAGGTTGCCCCCAAGGTAGGTCATCAGCTACCAGAGGATGAACTGCCACATATTTCTGATTTGGAGGGTAAGGGCGACCCCCAGGCTGACATCGATGCGGAAGCTGACGCCGAGCCTGATGTACAGCAGCCTCCGCACCAGGGTGTCAGCTCCAGTGCCGATCATGAGCGGGACCCTCACGGTAGGGTTATCATCCGGCCTTATGGTAAAGGGTGAGTTTATACAATTTTGTATTTTTTTAATATTTTGAATTTTTATAAGTTAGAGTGTTAACATTGAATTTATTTATTTTGCAGTTGGGTGCCTAACAATCGCCCCATCACGGCCATTGGTCATGCCATTTGCTTACAATTCTGAGGTCCTCACTATTTGTGAGAGGTCACCCCGAAGGATGTGGGGGACAAGTGGTGGGAGGAATTTACAGTAAAATGTTTTCATTTTACATTATTTTTAACTTGTTATGACATTTTCAAATGACTTACCCTAAAAGTTTATTAAGAAGGCCTTGCTAAAGGGTCTATCATGTTTACCATGTTATGTAAATATGCTTTAAGCATGACTAGCAGATACCATTCTGATCTTGGTGAAGGTCACTAGACAATAGTCAAGAACATCCTTAAGTACTTGAGAAAAACTGAGGATTCATTCTTGATATATGGAGGTGATGAAGAGCTACTTGTAAAGGTTTACACTGATGCTAGCTTCCAAACCGACAAAGATGATTGAAGATCGCAATCAGGTTATGTGTTTTTGTTTGAATGGTGGCGCTGTGAGCTAGAAAAGTTCGAAGCAAGAAACAGTCGCTGTTAGAATCCCATTAAACCCCTTGTGCAACAGAAGCATGAAGGGCACACTAGTTCATTAGGCATAATAGTTATGTCTGAATGTCTCTAGTGCAAGTGGGAGATTGTTAGGAATATGCACTAGAGACTTATATATTTGTGAACATCCATCACTTCTATCATATTTTTATATAAAGGTAAACTTATTCTTTTAGAATATAATTATTGTCCTTAGAATAGTAAGCTTAAACTTCATAAGGAATCAAGTAGATGACTTGATCGTGAGATCTTATGAAGAACTATTCTTAAATAGTCCCTAGTCAATTATCATCTTAGGACAAAGATGCATTTAGACTAGTATGTGAGTTCATTGATGATCACATCTCACAGATCATGGATATGAGATATCATGTGCTCACATAGGTACATGTTAAGAGTAATGGTGTACTGGACAGACCCACCTTAAGAACATTCCATGGGTTGTTACATAAGTGTCATGAACGTTTCTTAAATTAATAAATGTTATATGAAGTCCTTCGACCTGAAATCACTACGATTGCTACATAAGGAATTATATGTTTTAATTATCATCAAACGTTACCTGTAACAGGGTAATCATAAAGTTGGTTTTTGGACATATAATAAATTATGTGGTGGAATGTGAATGCCCTAGATGAGATTTGTCCCTCCTATGTAACAGGAGTTATATCTTTAGGCCTCTTGACAAAGTGAGACTGCAAAATGCATGGCCATGCTCAGGAGGATAAATATGAGATATTTATTTTCTGTACAGTCTACTTGGGGATCAAAAAAATATATATTGAACTATACAAGGTTAACACAATCCACGCCCTTGTGTTCAGTTAGATATTTGGACAAAGAGACAAAACATATAAATTATTATAATAAAATAGGATTTATCAAAGTTATTGATAATCTCAATATTTGGATAGTGATGTGTTGTTAGGGACCGCTCACTATTTATGATATTAAATATAAAAGGGTTTTATTTTAATATTATAACCAAATATTAAAATCCTATTGGGTCACAGGCATACAACATGCCACTAGGAAAGGATAATAATTCTAATTTAATTTAATTTAATTAGAATTATAACATAATGGGCCAGGCCCATAAGTGTGAGGGTTAAGTGAGTGAGGAGGTAAAACCCTAGCCACCACTCTATAAATAGAGCATGAGACGCACTGGCCCAAATACACATGAGCAATCGTTTCTTACTTTCTAAGGCTACTAGCAGAGCTGAGGAAGGTTTCCTAGTCTGGTTGTTGGCGTGGATACCAATAGAGACGTGACTACACTTGCCTCGTTTATAATCCTAATAAGGTACGACCTTTCGTTTCAATACCTTTTATGCCTTGATTCGTGTTTTCGCAAAACGATTATAACAAGGGAGGGAATCCATTTATTTCCGCTGCACCCTGACCACATGCTTGATTCCCTTCACAACTTGCCCCTTTTCTCCGTCCAAATGATTTTTTATCCTATTAATGCTCCCTCCTCTAATAATTTTATTACAATAGAGACAAAATAAAACAGTTTTCCCACTTTCCCCCAACAAGTTGCTTACAATGTCCACAAGCTGGATCGCTTTTCCCCCCTAATATGTCTCTGAGTTTGAGATGAATTTTGATTTGAAGCTTCTTGTGACGATGGTGCTTCAGCAGAAGACATATCTAATTGAAATGCATGCTAATTATTAATGACTAATACATTCTTATTTGAAATTTTTATGAGATAAATTTAGAACACATTCCAGTATACAGAACAACACTATACAATATACAGAACAAAACAATTTCACTTTCATTGCAAAACAAATTTTCAATTCAATCACAACTCTTAATTCATATTTCAGAGCATTCAAAATATCGGAATTTTACAATAAAATAGTAAGATACAACAAAGTCACAAAATCATAGAGCATTTATAGTTCAGAATTTAAGATCAGTCCCTTACCTGATGGAGTAATCGGCACGTGCAGGTACAACCGTGAAGAGTGGGTGACAGAAGACGACGACACTGCAACGAACGGTGATGGACGCTGCTCTGCTTCGCGATGATGACAACGCTAAGGACGGTGACGGCATAGCGCGAACTGAAGCCGAACGGCGGTGATAGGGTTTCTCAGTCTCTTTGATTATCTGTCTCTACTCTTCACTTGCAGGTTGCAGTCTATACGCACAAAGGGTTAGGATTTAGGAAAGTTCAGTTTTTTTTCATTAAGATCAAAACAATGTCGTTTTGATGTCAATTTGTTTTAAAAAAATGCATGCCCCAACCGGTTCACATTGACTCGGCCGAGTCACCGATTTTTCTTAAAACCAGATGAGTTGACTCGGGTCGCACTGGTTCCCTTACTTAGAAGATCTAACTCACCGCTCGGATCGGTTATATCACCGGTTTTCGGTCCAACCAGTTCGACCGGCCGATCCGAGCCAGTTTTTACAACATTGTTTTCAAGTATAACAAAGCCTTCATGTCATGTCATGTACACATCTTCAAGAAGGCTTGCATTTAGGAAATCTATTTTGACATCCATTTTCCAGATTTCATAGTCATGGTAAGTTGCAATAGCAAGCAAGATCCGAACATATTTAAGCATAGAAACCGGGGAAAAGGTTTCATCATAGTCTACACCATGAATTTGCTTGAAGCCCTTAACCATCAATATGTTTTAAAGGTACTTAAATTACCATCCATGTAAGTTTTCTTTTTGAAAACCCACTTGCACACTATGGGTTTTACCCTTCAGGTGGCTCAATCAAGGTCCATATTTTTTAGTGTACATGGAATCCATTTTAGATCTCATGGCATCAAGCCATTTCTCAAATTCTGGACTTGAAATAGCTTCTTGGTAAGTCACTAGCTCATCTTGATCTATTAGTAATACATCCCCTTGTTGTGTTACATGGAAACCACATCTCAGAGGTTGGTCATGTATCCTATTTAACTTATGCTAGTCTTGCGCTACTTGAGTAGGTGGCTCGACAACGCTTTGTTGTATCTGCTTTTGTTCCATTATTGGCTCATTGCTACTCTGTGGTACTTGAATTTCTTCAAGATTTACTTTCCTCCCACTAATTTTCTTAGAGATAAATACCTTCACTAATAATACAGCAGTCCTAGCGACAAACACTTTGCCTTCACCATGATTATAGAAGTAGTAACCCTTAGTTTCTTTTGGGTATCCCACAAATAAGCACTTATCTTATTTGGGTCCTAGTTTATCTTAAATTTGGTGTTTCAAATAAGCTTCACAACCCTAAATCTTCATAAAATACATACTAGGTTGTTTTCCAGTCCATATCTCATATGGTGTCTTTATAACAGCCTTAGATAGAATGTGGTGTAGTGTGAAGGTTGTTGTTAACAAAGCATGACCCCTAAAGGAGTTAAGGAGATTAGAATCACTCATCATGGATCGAACCATATCTAATAGAGTTCGATTTATTCTTTTAGAAACTCCATTCCATTGAGGTTTTCTAGGAGGAGTGATTTGAGATATTATCCCACACTATTTTAGATAGTCATCAAAATGTTGGCTCAAGTATTCTCCACCTCGATCTGATTAAAGTGTTTTAATAGTCTCGTCAAGTTGGTTTTGTACTTCATTCTTAAATTCCTTGAAATTTTCAAAGGATTCTGATTTGTGTTTCATTAGGTACACAAATCCATATGTACTAAAATCATCAGTAAAAATGGTGGAGTATTAAAATTCTCCTACACCAATTGTGCCCACGGGCCTACATACTTCACTATGTATGAGACGAAGAAGATCACTAGCCCTTTCACATTTTCGGTGAATAGGGTTTTGGTCATCTTCACCAATAAACAAGATTCACATGTCTCAATTGATTCAAAATCAAAACAGTCAAAATATCCATTTTGATGGATTTTGGAAATGAGTTTCTCATTTATATGGCCTAAGAGACAATGCCAAAGATAAGTTATGTTCAAATAATTGGTTTTTAACCTCTTAGTGTTTATGTTATAGATAGGCCTTTCAAAATAAAGAACATATAGTCCATTATTCAATTGTGCACAACCATAAAAAATATCATTCAAATAAATTGAACAAATTTTGTTTTTTATTATAAATGAAAAAGCACCACTCTTGTCCAAACAAGAAATAGAAACTATATTCCTACTAATGGTAGGAATAAAATAACAATGATCTAATTCAATAACTAGCCCAGTTGGCAAAGCCAAATAATAAGTTCCTACGGCTAAAGCAACAACTCTTGCTCCATTTCCCATACGCAAGTTGACTTCGCTTTTAGCCAATGGTCTACTCCTTTTTAGATCTTGTACATTCACATAAATGTGAGATCTACATCAAGTATCCAATACCCAAGATGAAGAAGTAGATAAATTGACTTCTATAACATAAATACCTGAAGTGGAAGTGTCATTTCTCTTATTCTTGATCTCCTCCAGGTACTTTGCACAGTTTCTCTCCCAATGTCCTGATTGTCCACAGTGTAAACATGTTCCTTCCTTAACTACCCTGCCCACAGGCTTCAAAGCAGAGGTATTGGGCTTATCTTTGCCCTTGCCCTTTTTTTTTAATAAGGCTTCTTGAATTGCTTCTTGCCTTTACCTTTTCCAGATTGGACCATTAATATGGCCTTCCCTTTACCTTTTTTAATGTTTTTGCTCAGCTATTCTCAACATGCTTAGCACTTCAAGCAGTGGTTTGTCCAATTCATTCATGTTATAGTTCATTACGATTTTACTATAGTTGTCCAGCAATAATTGCAAGACAAGATCGGTGGCCAACTCTTGGCCCAATGGGAATCCAATCTGTAACATCCCGGAAACTGGAACCTAGAAAACCTAAGAGAATCCTTAGGTGGTGAACTTAGCCAAGAGAGGGAAGTTAGACGTAGGGTAAGAATTCGGAGGTTAAAGGTGATTTCAGACAAGAAATTAGGGAATCCATTAGAAATTATGAGTTTTAAAAGAGTTTAGAAAAGGAAACAGGAATTAAGCTAATTGACTGTAGGTAGGACCTAGAAGGAACCACACAATGTATCAGAGAGAAGTATAAATGTTGAAGAATGAGAAAATTAGTTTGGTTAAAGAAGAATTAAGTTGAAAGGAAGGATTATGAGAAAGAGTTAGGGAGAAGAGCTACACCCGAGATCTTAGCCATTAAATATGGAAGAATGAGCCTCGTAGTCAAGGGAATAGATTTATCAAGGATTAGAGTGGTGGAGATTTGGATGAGAAGAACTAAGTTAGAAGAAGTTTTGAAGGATAGAAAGTAGGTTTGAGAAGGAGAGAATTGAATTGGAACCAAGAGGGGCACAAACTGAGGTTACTGCTTAATTTTGGGAATTAGGCCTAATGACCTTGGTGTACTAATTCGCAAATATCTAGAGTTGTAGATGTCCGATTGAGGTGATTCCACTCTCATTAGAAATCTTATTTCCGGGGCTTCAGTTTGATAGGTTATATGATAGGGTTTGGATGAATACTGCACCTTCAAACAGACTCATTTTCGCTCAAGCGCAGCCTGAGCGAGGATATCAGTAATAAGGGAAAATTGCAATCTGGTTTTCTCGCTTGAGCTGAGCTCGAGCGCAGCCTGAGCGCAGAAAAACAGAGAGCAATTTGAGAAATTC
Organism: Sesbania bispinosa; assembly: GCA_026901365.1. Lineage (NCBI taxonomy): Eukaryota > Viridiplantae > Streptophyta > Magnoliopsida > Fabales > Fabaceae > Sesbania > Sesbania bispinosa. The sequence continues at coordinate 721,544 of QLOH01000411.1, read as the reverse complement.
AGCTCGAGCTGAGCTCAAGCGCATCCTGAGCGAGAACTTACGCTTGAGCTGCGCTCAAGCGAGGCTTGAGCGCAGGCCCCATTTCTGCACTTTAAAACACGTTCTTGGACGGTTTCAGTCAGTTCTTCCTTCCGTTTTTTTGTATTTTCAGAGAGAGAGAGTGGTTCTAGTGAGAGAAAGTCCCAGCAAAGGCCAAGAACGATTTCTACTCATCAAGAACGAGTCTTGCATCAATCTTTCCCCCATCAAGGCCCTCCATTCTTCGTTCTTTCTCCGTTTTCTCGACTCACAGGTGGGTGTGACTCTCACTTGTTTGTCTTGTTTGTCCTCACAGCATGTTCCCCATTCTTTTTCCCTTTCTTCCATGGAATAATGATGTATGTATGAGATAAGTTTATGAATTATGAATGTATTGATGATTGGATGTCTAGAATTGCAAAACCATAGGGTAGATGATTTGAGTGATTATGTGTTATGAACCTTGAACATGTTATTTATGAAATCACGGGCCTTTGGCCATCACAGTCATGGATTATGAGTTGAGATAATGATGATGTATTATGAACCTTGAATATTTTATCATGAAATCATGGGCCTTTGGCCATCACAGTCATGAATTATGAATTAAGATATCACAGGGCTTATAGCCATCACAGAGCCTCCGGGCTATCACAGGGTCATTGACCGTCACAGGCCTTCGGGCAATCATGTTTAAGAAAGACGAGGTGATCTCATCTAACCCTCGGCCAAGGGGAAGATGGGGGATCCTCAATTATTAAAAATAATCAAGTAATGTGTCATTCATGTTCAAATAAGACTTAATCTCAGGTTTCCCTGGACGACGGTCCTTGGATTCTCAGGCCGAGCGCTCATCACAGTCACGTTATAGTGTAAAGACCCCGGGTGTCGGGTAACAACACCTCACAGTCATGCATTGCATCATAAACATTATTTCAATGATGATATATTATGTGTAATTCATTTATTCATGATGCTCTAGATAGATATGTGTAATTGTGATGATTCTTGATTTTTTTCCCCACACCGCACACACTTGTTACGCTCACTGGGACGTAGTCTCATCCCATGATATGGGAATTATATTTCAGTGGTGCAGGATGAGTTTCAGGATCAGGACGAGAAATAGAGGATACATGAAGTACCATAGATTAGACCTTTATTTCTTATTATCGTTATTGATTTGCTTAGGACTACCGTAGTCTTTTGTTTCGTTGTTTCCTAGGAAATTACTATGTTGATTTTGATGCATTGTATTGGAGCCTTGACGGCAACTTTGTTGGATTTTCTATGTTTTAACTATGTAAAGTGGAGCTTTGGTAATGGTTGGATTACACAAGCGATTATGTTTTATTTTGATATGCGAAATTGACGAATTAATTTTATGAATTTGGAAATAGTGCTCCCAACAGGCATTATTTCTGAATTTAGAAATTAGGACGTTACATTTTGGTATCAAAGCAGTTCAATCCAATTGGACTGTGGTTAGGTTAGTTGCCCGTAACTTACTATAATTCCACCGTGCCTCATGCTCAGTTTAGGTACTGATCACCCCTCTACTGGGTGCGTTGTACACGGAATTATGGTTAGTAATGTAACTAGGATACCTTGTTGAGGGAAGTGGGACACTTCTCTAACAAGGTTAGAGCCACCTACATAATAGCTAGAGGGAGAGTGACATAGGTCTATTCTCTAAGAGTAGGATCTCCACCTCGGGAGCTTTATGAGATGTCATTTTAGTTTCCAAAGAAATTAAGGTCCCCTTAGAAGGAAAGGTAAAGTAGAAGTTTTTGGAGAGAGGTTTAGAGGGAACATGAGGAGTAGGCTCCCTAGTAAGGGAGGATAGTGATGGTTGCTTGTAGTTACACCTTGAGTGTGTGACTTGTTTGATTAATCATGATGCTTGTTTTGCTTGAATAATTGACTGATATGTCTGTTTGTTTGCGTTGTTGGAATGTCTTGCATATGGAGGTGATGGTAAGTCTCCAGCATAGGAGTTTTTCCATGACAGGTAGAGGTTAGAAGAGAAGTGTGGGACTCACGGGAAGTAAATCCTAGTTTTTGATTAAGTTACTTCATTGAGGCCAGGTGATCTTAGAGACAAGTAGAAGGATGGGATTTAGACCTCTAAACCCACACACTTGCCTTCCTTACTTCAGATCCCTAATAGTATATGTGCATGTGGGCGGTTTTGTTACAGTCATCAATTTTAATTTGATGGAGGTGAGAATATTTAAATTCTTATGCCCTATGATTTGGTTTAGAATGTAGGAGGTAAACCCAATCCTTTATCCCCTAAGATGTTAGACTAATACTCATACAGCTCCAAATTGGTTGTTAGAAGTAGTTCCGGTTCTTATAGGTACATGATCATTATCTAGCTATTTAGCGTGTCCATATTACATAAACTATTGATGGATTTCCGAGTTTAGAGACCAAGTAGGAATCTAGTATGCCTTGTCAATCCATGACTCAACTTATCGATCGAGTGGTGGTTAGTATACTCTTTTCAAGGGATTATTTGGAAATTTTATCTCATGGGAGTAGTCGGTCTTGCAAAGGAATTAAGGTTGTAACCTTCCCTCATCCTTTCAATTCGGTATGGGTGAGTTGGTAGCCTTAGATCAATTTAATCTTTGAAATCAATTATTGTGTGCTAGATCTTGATAAAAGAATGCTTGGATGAATTGTTAATGATTTCCTTAGCTTCATTAGAATGGTCTAGTGATCTAAGAGCAACTAGAACCCATGACTCTAATACGAATGGAATTTGGACCTTAGTGGTTGGGGGTAAATCTAACCCCTTCGAATTGTTGTTGTGTAGGAAAGATATTGGGAAGTCACTCGTGACTTAGCCTGTTAGAGGTGTGAATGTGTGGCATAGTTTCTTGAGGAAACTTGGAACCTCAAATTTGTGGTAATTGTTGTTCAAAGAACCATTATGTGAACTTTTCTTTTCATTCTAGATCTCCTGACAATGTTTTCTCCTTAGAACCATGATTGATAATAAAATTTGTAATACCCAAAATTAGGATTTCCACTTAGGTTCACTTGATGGAGTGATAGGTACAAGAAGGCCTACACACTATCATGTTCCGTCAGATTAGATTTACGTTTCCTCCGGATGAGCTACAGAAGCTTGTCCACTCTTTATTATATATGTATCAAAGAAACTCCACTGTTTTTTTTGTTGTTACCTTAATGTGATGTATTCACTTGGCTGCAATCTTTATTCTTTTCTCGAGATCTGTATGTTGTCCTAGAAACTAGTGATAACATGATGTCGTTAGGTGATTATGTTTCGGGCTAGCCAACCCTTGGGAACGCAAAGTAGTTTCATGAGGTGGACTTAAAACCTAAAGGATTGTAGGAAGGGCCCGAGTCCTTAAGGGGGGTAGACTGGTAGGGGGAAGATATAAGTACCCACAGTATAACTTAAAAGACCAATCCGAAATACTTGGGACACAACTAGGTGGTTAGCAGCACCCAATTTTTGTTTTCCTCACACATTGTATGACCTCTAGATAGCCTTAGTAGTGGGGGATATGTTAGGAATCAAGTTAGAAGTTATAATCAAAGTTTTTGGACTTTCCCATGCTACGAACTTGTCAGTAGTGTGGGAAATTGCATACAAGATAGGTTAGAGAAGAGACAACCACTGTTTTCATTCCTATTAGGAATCATGAGTAAAACGTTTTGACTTGATTAGGAAGGATGATGATACTGGGTAGTTAGACCCTCCGAGGGTGAGGAAAACCAACTTGTGACCCGTAGGAATCTATGTCAGAGTAGTGAGGAGAGAAACGATAGATTGTCAGATTTCAACATAAACAAGAAGTAGAACCAACAAGGAAGGTGATGTCATCCTATGAGTAACCCATGAGGTGATAGCCTAGGAGACAAGTTTAGTAGTGAACTCGACCCTTAATCCCATTTAGAGACCTTGAGGAATAGAAGTATTAGTTACTAGGCAATGGTTCGGGAAAGATTCTAGTACTTAAAGATAAATGGGGTAAGTGAAACACTTCAGAATAAGTACCCTAGATAGGATTGAATGATGTTAGCGGAAGTTAGGCATGGGATAGTTAGGAGATAGTAATATTAGAGACGAAACTATTAGAGCAAAACCAATGAGATGAATTAGAATGTGTAACTTTTGATTTCCTTTTTCTTCCTTGAGAAATAGAGTTATTGGTTATCAAGTGGCATTGCGACAAGATTCCAAGTATACAAATATAGTTAAGAATAGGAGGGTGACCTTGTATTGAGGCACTCGGAGCAAATTTTGAGGACAAAATTTATTTAAGGGGGGTAGAATTGTAACATCCCGGAAACTGGAACCTAGAAAACCTAAGAGAATCCTTAGGTGGTGAACTTAGCCAAGAGAGGGAAGTTAGACGTAGGGTAAGAATTCGGAGGTTAAGGGTGATTTCAGACAAGAAATTAGGGAATCCATTAGGAATTATGAGTTTTAAAAGAGTTTAGAAAAGGAAACAGGAATTAAGCTAATTGACTGTAGGTAGGACCTAGAAGGAACCACACCATGTATCAGAGAGAAGTATAAATGTTGAAGAATGAGAAAATTAGTTTGGTTAAATAAGAATTAAGTTGAAAGGAAGGATTATGAGAAAGAGTTAGGGAGAAGAGCTACACCCGAGATCTTAGCCATTAAATATGGAAGAATGAGCCTCGTAGTCAAGGGAATAGATTTATCAAGGATTAGAGTGGTGGAGATTTGGATGAGAAGAACTAAGTTAGAAGAAGTTTTGAAGGATAGAAAGTAGGTTTGAGAAGGAGAGAATTGAATTGGAACCAAGAGGGGCACAAACTGAGGTTACTGCTTAATTTTGGGAATTAGGCCTAATGACCTTGGTGTACTAATTCACATATATCTAGAGTTTTAGATGTCCGATTGAGGTGATTCCACTCTCATTAGAAAGCTTATTTCCGGGGCTTCAGTTTGATAGGTTATATAATAGGGTTTGGATGAAAACTGCACCTTCAAACAGACTCATTTTCGCTCAAGCGCAGCCTGAGCAAGGATATCAGTAATAAGGGAAAATTGCAATCTGGTTTTCTCGCTCGAGCTGAGCTCAAGCGCAGCCTGAGCACAGAAAAATAGAGAGCAATTTGAGAAATTCAGCTCGAGCTGAGCTCAAGCGCAGCCTGAGCGAGAACTTGCGCTTGAGCTGCGCTCAAGCGAGGCTTGAGCGCAGGCCCGATTTCTGCACTTTAAAACATGTTCTTGGAAGGTTTCAGTCAGTTCTTCCTTCCGTTTTTTTATATTTTCAGAGAGAGAGAGTGGTTCTAGTGAGAGAAAGTCCCAGCAAAGGCCAAGAATGATTTCTACTCATCAAGAACGAGTCTTGCATCAATCTTTCCCCCATCAAGGCCCTCCATTCTTCGTTCTTTCTCCGTTTTCTCGACTCACAGGTGGGTGTGACTCTCACTTGTTTGTCTTGTTTGTCCTCACAGCATGTTCCCCATTCTTTTTCCCTTTCTTCCATGGAATAATGATGTATGTATGAGATAAGTTTATGAATTATGAATGTATTGATGATTGGATGTCAAAAATTGCAAAACCATAGGGTAGATGATTTGAGTGATTATGTGTTATGAACCTTGAACATGTTATTTATGAAATCACGGGCCTTTGGCCATCACAGTCATGGATTATGAGTTGAGATAATGATGATGTATTATGAACCTTGAATATTTTATTATGAAATCATGGGCCTTTGGCCATCACAGTCATGAATTATGAATTAAGATATCACAGGGCTTATAGCCATCACAGAGCCTCCGGGCTATCACAGGGTCATTGACCGTCACAGGCCTTCGGGTAATCATGTTTAAGAAAGACGAGGTGATCTCATCTAACCCTCGGCCAAGGGGAAGATGGGGGATCCTCAATTATTAAAAATAATCAAGTAATGTGTCATTCATGTTCAAATAAGACTTAATCTCAGGTTTCCCTGGACGACGGTCCTTGGATTCTCAGGCCGAGCGCTCATCACAGTCACGTTACAGTGTAAAATCCCCAGGTGTCGGGTAACAACACCTCACAGTCATGCATTGCATCATAAACATTATTTCAATGATGATATATTATGTGTAATTCATTTATTCATGATGCTCTAGATAGATATGTGTAATTGTGATGATTCTTGATTGTTTTCCCCACACCGCACACACTTGTTACGCTCACTTGGACGTTGTCTCATCCCACGATATGGGAATTATATTTCAGTGGTGCAGCATGAGTTTCAGGATCAGGACGAGAAGTAGAGGATACATGAAGTACCATATATTAGACCTTTATTTCTTATTATCGTTATTGATTTGCTTAGGACTACCGTAGTCTTTTGTTTCGTTGTTTCCTAGGAAATTACTATGTTGATTTTGATGCATTGTATTGGAGCCTTGACGGCAACTTTGTTGGATTTTCTATGTTTTAACTATGTAAAGTGGAGCTTTGGTAATGGTTGGATTACACAAGCGATTATGTTTTATTTTGATATGCGAAATTGACGAATTAATTTTATGAATTTGGAAATAGTGCTCCGAACAGGCATTATTTCTGAATTTAGAAATTAGGACGTTACACAATCCTTTCTAGGTTTTCAATGTACCCAATCATCTTGAGTACATGAGCACCAACAGGACTTCCCTCTTACAGTCTACATTGATAAAGTGCCTTTTAGACTTAAAATCTTTCATGCCTAGCTTGGCCTTGATAAAGACTCTTTAAGTGTACGATCATATCTTACGCTTCCATGTTCTCATGCTATTTTTGGAGTATAGCATTCATGGTAGCAAGCATAAGGCAACTTACATCGAGAGAGTCATCCAGATACTTCTTATTAGTATCTTTGTCAACTTTTGAGGCATTTGAAGCAGGAGCTTCAGGAATGGGTTCTTCCAGGCCAAGATCCATATTTCACCTAATTTTAAGTCAGTTGTGGCTGATTGCTTAAAAGGTTGTTTAGGTAGGAACACGACTTCCAATTTTATCTCATACAATCTTTGTATAGTTAGGTGGATAAATTTTATCCTAATTCATCTTATAAATTGATACCCAACTTAATGCCTCTAGCTTTTTCAATCCTAATGAATACAACCTAGTTAAGTCAAAACCCAATGATTAACAATTGGATATTACTTTTATCCTATCACATCTCACTAGTATAGATAAAGGTACCTTGCTTTGGCAGACCTACACTTAATCGACTCTAGCCTTGATAAGTGTCATGCATTGGAAGGAAAAAATATGACTTAATATTCTCTTTGAGGGATTTGATCACTTCAATTTTATTCCTTTCGTAAAATCATTTAACAAAACATACAACCATGCATCTCATACAAATCAATAATATGGTTATGGTCTCCTAAAATATCACATATAAAATTACAACATGTATTCATAATCTTGAAGTCTCCATCCACAGGTCTCCACATGTTCCATTGACTCCATGTCCTTCAAGATATATTACATAATAAGAAGAAACGATGGGTTTCTGGCAAGCGAACCAAAAATCCAGTAGTATAATAGTAAGAAGAGTATCGTATCCACAGGGAACGGTCAATTCACGTAAACTTGTGATCTAATTATCAAGGGAAACAACGGTTTGATAATATTGTTGCGGAATTTTAAATAGCAAATTAATAATTAATAGAATTAGAAAGGAAGAGTTAGAGACACTTTACTTGGATTAGGATTGGACTTCATATCATCACACCCTTTGTGTATGTAAAAACTATTTATTATTTTAGGTTTACTCTATAATATCCTAGACAAACTTTATTTCTAAGAGCCCGAGTTACCAGCGGCCTCACACACTCAAAGATAATCCATGCGGGCTCTCCCAGGCAACAGACTTACCCTCGGCTTATTTTGCTCTTTTTTAGTCAGTTTGTAAAGGAACTTAGTTGGTAAACGAGGCCTATAGCTGTAGACGCACCTTCGCTCAACTACTGTCACTACACTCACTCATCAGGATACGCCTATGTTCGAATCCTGGATTCACAATCAACTAACTCCTTGCTATCGGTTTATCAATACCAAGCCTAATGGTCAGATGCCCTTCGTTATGGTACTCACACTACCCATCAATCATTAGTAAACACCCCTTTTTCGGTCAGTGGTTAACCGAGTATTCTTATTCAATCAGAGAGTGAGTCTCTTTAGAAGCCACTCCCCCACTCTCAGTCCTAATCAAAACTAACCTAGTTAGTTGAGACTAGCCTATAACTCAAGACGCAAGCACGGGAATTAGGAATTAAGTACAAAATAAGATTACCAATATTATAGACAGAGAGCACAAAAATAATAATATAGAGTTTATATACACTTGGGGATAGAATCAATTACATCCATTCCTAATGGAGAGTTAACTACACGAGGTAGCCATACAAACCACCGAATATGCTATCACCATCTTCAATCCTTGTGAAGCGCTCCTCCTCTCCTACTCTAAACTTAGCTTTGGTACATTATCACTGAAATATAGATTGGATTACAATGATCGTGCACACTGGGATTGGTGCAAGAGGTTCCTATTTGTAGACTAAGGAAAGACAACAATTTGGGAAGAGGTCTATCTAAAAACGGCAACAGGGACCAAATCAGCGTAACCTGCGCTCTAGGCTGCGCTACAACGCAGGATGAGGCGCAACTTCCAGAGAGTCTGCGCTTCACCCCGCGCTATAGCGCAGGTAGTGTCCTGCAGCTCCAACTTTCTCTTTTTAATCTTGATCTCTCCCCGAGACTGGTTTTAGCATATTTGTCTTTCCTTATTTCCCTTTTCTTGATGATATCTTTGTATTTATTGAGCAATCTTTGATTTAATTGGGAAACTTGTCTGCAGAATCCTTGATTGATTGGCAGTGATCTCCTTATTAATGGCTTCAAATCTTCTTTAAATCTTCATTAAATATCTTCAATCAATCTCAAATCTTGCAGACATCTCCCTCATTTAATGCTATCTATCCTTCAAATCAAATCTTTGCAATATCCTGCAAAATTCAGCAATATTTCCATCAAAATAGCATCAAATTCAAATCTTAGATTAATAAATACAATTTATCTAATATTTAATAAAAAGGGATTAAATTGGGGCAAAATTATCATTTTATCCTTGATAAGTGAACTAAAAAGTGCTCTAATTTATCAACTAATTTTCACTTATCAAAATCCCCCCAACTTAACTTCTTGTTTGTCCTCAAGCAAGAGACCTCTTTGCAATAAAAAATCAATTCTATTTCCAGTGTATTTCAAACAAATTCAAGGAACTATTCCTCAACTCCTTCCTAAGTAGTGGTCACTTTCCAAACATAAGAAAAACTCAGGATCAAGGGATGTTACCAATCATCAATCAGAATAGAAATACAAACATTAATCAAACTTTCTCAATAATAGCAATTAAAGCAGTAAGTGATAAACCAAGGAAATCTCTCATTCTCACGGGTAAGTGTTTCCCTCAATCTTATTCACCACTGTTGAACAACTAGAATTGATAGTCGTTTCCAAGATTTGAACCTGCAAGCAGTTAATATGAATCAAAAGGTCTTTCATAGGTTGTAATGAGGCTGGGCTATCAAGAAATCATGGTTTTTCTGGATATTCAAGGAACACTTTGAATAGAGAGCATCTTGTGATTGTGCTTGGGACTTCTCTCAATTCACCTGGTCATTCTTGAATGGTCACCCATTTTCAGCTTGGCCTCATTGTTTTGAAGAAATTCTCCCCCCAACTTATTCAATTCCACACTTTTGTGCAGATTTTTTTTCAGTAAGAATAACAGAAAATTTATTTGTGGGGGAGGATCCTTCTTTTGTGATTTCTTGTGCCTTCTCTTGAGTTTCTGTGACCAACCTCTTGTCCCATATTGTTGTGGTGCACCTTGCTTTCTATCCCAAGTGTTAAGGGACAGATGATATTCAATGAATATGGTTAGGGTGCATCAAGGAAAACATTCAAGCTCAAATGGGCAATCAATAAATGGAAATATTAAATCAGGGTTGGCTTTTTGGCACTGAGCACAATATTATAATCACAAAATATGCCTTTGTCACTTCCATATCTTCTTCAAGCAAGCAAAAATTCAGAAACTCAAGCAATAACAGTTGACAAGCAGCAGTGAAAAGCTCTCAATTTAAGTGTTTAGGCTCTCATCTCATCGGTTATGGCTAAAATTTCCTTGATAAAGCACTTATTGGATTTAATTAACTATCCTGATAGGTTCTCTTGAGAAGTATCCTAATCCTAACTGATTATGGAATTAATCACAAGACCCTATCATCTTTCCTAGAATGGTTAGTTAAACTACTTATTTACAGAGAATTTGAAAAAGTTACCTTGATTCATGATTTCCTAAGGTCCTAAAAATTTTAAAAATTCTAAATTTTTTTAAAAAATATGAAATACAAAACAAAAATCCTAATTAATAGAAAATAAAAGAAAAACTAAAAGAAAGAAAACACCAGTATCAATCTTCATCCTCTGTATCCTGTAAGTCCTTGTCCTGCTGCTGCTCCATCCCTCCCTGGGAAAATAGGCCTGTCCTCAGGCCACTGCAAGAATATCTGAAACTCTTCAAGCAACATGCTCGGGTATGGGTCTAGTACTCCTGATTGGTTTGAGGGCAATTGGTCTTTATACTTTGCAGCAGTCTGTGCAATTCATGAAGAACATGAAAGCCATCATTAACCAATTTACATGCATAATTAATATTTTCACAACAAAAGAGTGCACTTGGTAATGACTTCCTAAAAACAATCAAACTTATTTGTTTTGCAAATATTCAAACAATCCATGGAAAGTGAAAGTTCAAGATTTTTGAAAGAAACAGAGCATAACACTTTCAATTTTAATAACTCACTAAACAAAGAGCATTTCATTTCAAGCAAATTGTTCTTCATGTTCCACATGCATAATTAATATTTTCACAACAAAAGTTCAGTGCACTTGGTAATGACTTCCTAAAAACAATCAAACTTATTTGTTTTGCAAATATTCAAACAATCCATGGAAAGTGAAAGTTCAAGATTTTTGAAAGAAACAGAGCATAACACTTTCAATTTTAATAACTCACTAAACAAAGAGCATTTGATTTCAAGCAAATTGTTCTTCATGTTCCACACAGCCAAAATCACATTCAAGATAGCAATAGTCAATAATATTCACAATCTTAAGGTTGCTACCCTAAAGTTCAAATCATAGAGATAGAGTAAATGAGGATTTCAATTGGTAAAAATTAAAGAAAACATAACTGAAAGTTTCAAAATTGATGGAAGTTTGTGAGTGGAAAGAATGAAAAGAAGAGCTTAGGAAATAGAGAAACAGTACATGAGAAAATAGAAGATTTTTAAAAATTCGTATCCTGCGTTTCACCCTGCGCTACAGCGCAAGTGAAGCGCAGAATACAGTGACTGAAATTGCATGTCTGCATTTTACCTGCGCTACAGCGCAGGTTGAAGCGTAGAAAACAGAATGTAATTGTGCAATTTTCAGTCATATTTTCTGCTACTTCCTATTTTTTAAAAAAAAAATTATTTTCCACAAACTTATTCCAATCAATTTTGAAAATTTCCAAAATCCGAAAAATGAAAAATCCTAATTAACAACAAGAAAATAAAACAAAACTAAAATTAATTAAAAACTTTTAAAAATCTCTGGGTTTCCTCCCAGGAAGCGCTTGTTTAACGTCTGATAGCTCGACGCCTGTTCTCTTAAGGTGGATGAAACTGAAATATTTTGGTGAGCTTGTGTGCTGCACCCTTCCTTTTTCTGGCCCATAAACCTCCCCATAATCTTGCCTTGGAATAACTTGTAGTGTGAACTGACTTTGACCATTTGGGCTTCTTCCTGGAGTTAGACCATGCTTTTGACTCTCTTGGCTTGACTCTTCTTTTCTTTATTATCTTGCTCTCATGTGCATGAGTCTTCTTTTCCTGAAGCTTAGATGATTCACAGTCGATTGCTCTCAATTCCTTTGCTTCGCAGGGGTCTTTGATATGGAACACACCTGACCACTTGATCTTCAATTTGGCTCTAGGCTCTGAATTTGATTCTAGCTTGACTTTTCTTCTCTTTGCCTTGTCCTGGTCAGTGTGATCGCAGGCCTTTCTTTTATGAGGTCTGGAAGGTTTATCACTTGTACCATGCCTTTCTTAATCTTCCTTTGGAGGACTGGTTGGATAAAGCAAGGTCTTTGATCTTGATACCACTTCCCTTCCTTCCTCAGGCATTGATTCACCATCTCTCTGTTCACTCTTTTTCTTGATGATGTACACCCTCATATGTTTTGTGCTCTTTCTCCCTTTTACAGTCAGCCTCTTCTTCAAGCACCATCTTTTCTGTTTCATCCTCTCCATCTTCTTCTTCTAATTCTGCTGCACCTTCTTCTTCTGTTTCTTCATCAGCTTCTTCTGATTCCCTTTCTTCAGCTTTTCCTTTTTGAATTCCTTCAGTTTCCTCTTCTTCTTTTTCTTCTTTTTCTTCATCAGCCAGATTGTCATTGATTTCCTCCCCTATCAGCTGAACAATGTCATCGCACTACTCTTCGGGGTTGGGTACTGCATTTGCTGAAGATTGGTTATTCCAACAGTTGATCATATTTTCTATCTCCTCTAGTACGAGGCCAACGGTAAGTCCTTCTCTTTCACAATACTGCTGAAATTGTATATATTCATCCCACTTGTCTTCAATATCATCGTCACTATCTGAATGCCTTGCTGAGATTTGTTCTGACTGTTGGTTGGATCCTTTTTTTGTTAATTGATCCAACAAGGTGTCAGTGTTTCTTCTTGCTTCCTCTTTATTTTCTTCAGCAGCTTCTTCTGATTTCCTTTCTTCAATCTCTCTTTCTTGTATTTCTTCAGTCTCCTCTTCTTGAATCTGTGGATAAGAGCAGCAACCATTGGGCTGGTTACCTCCGCAAAAATCACAAATTAATTGTGGTGACTGGCCAGGATAAGAGTGAACTGGTTGCGGTGGCTGAGAAAGTCTGTCTATCTGCTTTTGGAGTGCTTCTAATGACTGCTTCAAACTCTTATTTTCTCCCCAGAGTTCATCTTCAAAAGTTTGCTTATGGGATGAAATAGCATCTTATTGCCACCCAAAATTTTGATTCTGGTAACTTCCCCAATCCTATGAAAGATTGTTAGGATAATTATTGTAATTAGAGAAGTTACCTTGAATCGGTGCATGGGAGAAATATTTTGGTTCTTGCTTGAACGAAGAAATGTCTGCCTTGGCTTGAATGTAACATGGCCTGCGAAAGAATCTCCTTAAAAAAATTTCTTCTACCGTGTTCCAATTGGTCAAACTTTGGCTGGGTTGTGACCTTAACCAATCCTTTGCTTTTCCTGTAAGGGAAAAGGGAAATAAATGTAAGTATACAACCTCTTTGTCCTCTTCAGCAAAACCCATAGTTTCAATCTGTTTAAAGAATGTAGAAAGATGATCATTTGGATTTTCATGTTCTAGGGCTGAGAACTGGTGATCTTCAACAAGTTGAAGGTGTGATGCTTGGAACTCCACAACTTTTGTAGTACTTCGAATGGCAATACTTGAGCGATAACGCATCCCTTGAGGCATAATATAGTCTCCCAAGAGTCTTTTTGGTCAATTTTGCCATTCAGAAGCCATGTGGCATTTACTTCATTTGAGGTGGTTGAACAGAGAGTGTTGAAATTGTCTCCTTGAGCTCTGCCCCTTTTTCTGTTACCTGTTTTCTCAAGAGAAATAATCAAGCTACTCAAACAAAGAGAAAAACAAAATAATAATATATAATTATTTTTCTTTTAAAAAAATAATAAAAAAATAATAATAGTTTTTATTTTTTTTATAAAAATAAAATAATTAAAATAAAATAATTAAAAATAAAATATATTTTTTTTGTTTTCTTCTCAACTTCTCCATCATCTCCTTCTCTTGTTTCTACTTTTGTTCTTCCTTGATGTCCTTTCTGTTCCTGCTTCAAGTTGTAATTGATTAGGAGAAGCGAACAAAAGGTCCATATTCTGTATCACCAAATATGAGGTACATTTCCAAATAAAACTTGTACAAGATTTCCGTTACCAGAATACTCTCACAGATCTGGATAATAATTAGAGTCTAGTCGGGATAGCCAAGCTTTGTTACATGTTGTCCCTCTAATGTATTTCATAGTACCATTATTGCTTCTTTAAGCATACAGTCAACCAACAATTTAAGATGCATGATTCAAAATTCTTATGCACTAAGACTTCACATTTTGAATTTAAAACTTTTAGGTTCTTTCCAAGCCACCATGACATATAGAAAGTCTCCCTTGGTCAACAATTTTCATAGTCGGAAGTTTTAACCACATGCTTATTAGCCAATATTATCAAGCTACATTAGAATCACTGCATCATTTCATACTTCACGTCATTGCATATTTCTCACTATGATCACATCATTGCATAATCCACACCATGATCACATCAATTAATGGTTCATACCACAAATATATCAATGATGAACACAGTTCATTATTAAACTATTCCCTTCAATTGTTGGAGAATACATAGGGATATATCTCTAGTATTTAAATCTTAGTTGATTTCAAGAGGATGATAGTATTTAATAAAAATCTAAGCATGGTATTGAATCTAAAATAATTTATATGGTTTCTTAAAGAAAATTACTTTTTGATCCTTCAAGTTTCTATTATTGCAAAAGGGCCTCTCTTATAAACTTAAAATTATTTGAAAGTGCAAAAATGATCCTCTTATATTTTAAAATTAATTATATATTTCAATTTTATAAATTAGTAAGTAAAATTCTTTAAAACTTAACTTTTAGTCCTCAAAGATATCTTATTTTCAAAAAGGCTCCTCTCTTATAAATTAACAAGTTTTTAAATTTGCAATGATAGGTCCACTCTAGTACATGAAAACCAAATTTATAAGTCAAAGGGGAACAATGGTTCATTTCTCAAAGACATCTGCACTTATTAAAATTTAAGGTCTAAGCATCTTGGCTTCACAAAAATTATTCCATGACCATAGTATAATTTAGAAAGACCAAAATTGAATCTAAAACACCATTTTCTTGTTCCCTTTATCATCCAACACATATGAAATGTCCAAATCATCACTTGTCATGCATTATCATACACTTTAGCATATTAAACTAATCCATTCAGTAGATATTACATAACCATATAACCCACAGAATTGTATCAAAACACAAAGAAATCACTCATCACAATTTTCATACATTAAGAAACAATATATACATGAAAAAAAAATTTCCATTACATCAAAATCATCATCACCATGTGAAAATCATCATAAACCATACCATATTTTTTTCATCTTCAAACACAAGGGAAAGAAAGGAAAAACCAAATTTAAGTCATAGGGTTTCATCAACCATAATTTTGAGTCATAAACTCAAAACCCTAATTCCTAAAGGAAGGGTTCAAGGGCCGAACCCCACCTTGGGCTACCCTTAGCTCTCATGAGCCTTTGAAGTCCCATATACCCATTACCCTAAAGTAGAGAACCCCAAAGCTTGACAAAAAAACCTAAACACAAGAACAAAGAGGTTTTAGGGCCAAAATAGAGAGGAGGAAGATAGGGTTCTTGGAACCCTAAGGAACCATGGAGGTCGAATATAAAACCAAATAGAAGACCTACTTACCACAAATTTGAAGAGAGGGGATGGTTCAGAGTGGTGACTCTTGAAGTTTTAAGCCCAAAAATGGTGAAAAACACTAGTAGAAGGCTAGGGTTTTGAGTTGTTTTGGAGGTGGTGACTATAAAGTCTTGGAGAGGATGAAGAGGATGAGAGGAGAGGGAGAAGAGAGGGGCTTATCGATCTTTTAGGGTTAGGGTGAAAGAATGAATAAAAATCATTATTTTAACTAATATAGTCAAAAGTAACAGAGAGAAAAAGTATGTGCGAAAGTGACCTTTCCATAATATGGGGAAAACTTGCATTTCCTTTTTCTTTATTGTATAAATTCGAATATCATGGATGGAAGGTGAAATATTAAGCCTAATTTATGTGTGAAATAGGGGAAATAAGACAGTGGCAATCAAGTAATTTCACACTGCACCAGGGACAAAATGCTCATTTCATTACAGAAAAATCTAGAAAAATTATAGAAAAGTATTATTATTTAGCCTAATCATTTTAAATCCTAAAAATATAATTAAAACTCACATATCTCTTAATTTCTCCTTAATTCCATAACACACACAAATAATCAAAATTCAATAGAGCACACTGAAATTGAGGGTGTTACAGGCAAGACCAATGAAATTCCATTTTATATCTTCCAAAGGGATATTTTGGAGCTTGCTATGAAAAATATATGACTTGTATATCGGTGCTATAGTTGTGGTTGATGTAAGTACTTTTTTTAAATCGGTTAACTAAGTATTAAACTCTTACAGTTAACATTTTTTCAATATCTTAGGTATCTTCATCACCTATGCACCTCGAAGGGGATCATTGAAATGTATGGATTCATTGACCCCTTCACATTCAGAGTATGGGGAATAAGTTGGGGATATTCAGTTCTACATTTAGATTAGGAAATGTGGAGTATGAAAGGAGTTACCTTGGTCCTTATTTACATTCATACATAAAAGTTAGCAATTGATTTAAAATTATGTGTGGTTTAAACTATTTGTTACCCAATTTAATAGCGAACATTGGCAATTGATGATAATTTGTCCAAGGAAGAATCTAGTTGATTTCTAAGCTTTTATTTGAAAGACATTTTCTGTTATGTATTATTGCTCTATAATTTATAACATACATTCTACGGATATATTTTATCATAGGGCTATGGATGTTTGCCACATGTTAGAGGGTAGGTGCTCGACAAGCATAAAATAGCCTACATTGATTTTCTCTCATGTAAGTAATTTAGAATCCAAGATGCAATGTAGATTAAAATAGCCTACATTAAAACCATATAGATAATAAGGTTTATCTTAACAATTTTAGCACACTAAAGGCCTAGAATTTCTTTTGTGAACACCCTATTTTGACCGGGTTATTTTATTATTTTATGAATATAAGTCCTTGAGGTCATGGGTTCGAACCACATAAGGTTCCCTTCGAGGAATAAGCCACTTCAGGGGGTGTTGAAGCGTGAGGGTGGTGCGCCCAGTAAATTTCTAGGCCCGAGAAGGGGTCGTAGGTCAAGGTTGGGGCATTACAGCAAGCACACTGAAAAAACAATCAGAGAGAGAGGAAAATTGAGAAAAAAGCAGTCCTAGAAATAAAGCAATTTTGCCGAGATCAAGCAACCGACCATAATCAAGAGATCAAGCATCAAATAATCAGAGAGGGAAACAATGGGAGGAGGAAAGGATCTCACGGAGATCAAGCAATCTCAGAGAGAAGTAGTGTCAAGAGTGGTCGCCTTCAAGGTAAGTCCAACTGTCTCTTTTTTTATTTAAATTATTTGTATATTGTATACTTTTTATTTTAGGAAGATTTTTTTAGTTTTTTAAATAAAAATAAAAGTATAAAAAATAATAAATGTTAATACTTTTTAGTTTGATTTGAATTGTAAGAATAAGGAAAAAAAATAAAGTAAGACCCACCAACCAATCAAGTATTTTCTAGAAGAGCTATGTGACTTTTGAGTTCTCCATTGCACCAAGGGATATGTAGGAGCTGGGAACCCCATGTCAAGTTAAAATTAATAATTTTTATAATTAATCCATGTAATTAATTTGTAATAAACCCTTCCCTTGTAAATGATTTGTAATATAAAATTCCTTGATTGTACATAATACTTTAATTTTTTGGGGTAAATAAATATTTAAAAGCCCACTTATAATTTGACAATTGAAACTATGGTAACCACTTTTTAAGTGGATGTATCAGGGGTGTTGTGAGGTTTAGTCTCCAACCTTCCTTGTGCATAACCAACTCCTGAACCTAGCTTAGATTTACACAGACCTAATTTTTTAGGGTTTTCTAATTTTTTTTCAATAAAATTAATGGCGACTATGTGTCATCTTTGTTTTTATATATTTAGACAGGTTGCTACATCTTTCATACAACCAAGATAATTATTCTTGAAGCATCTCATGTTGAAAAGGAAAGAAAATACAACTAGAAAAACTATCTTCTGAGAGGTACTTAAAAAATGGAGAAAGAGCATTCCCATTTAAAACAAGTTTCCATAGAATTTAAGTCTTTCAAGATTTAAATTAAATGTGAGGAAGATAGAAAGTTAAACCATCATTTTATGTAATTAACAAAATATGGTTTTTCTTTTTACTTTTTCCTCTGCAATAAATGCCAAGAAAGACAGCTTAGGAAATGAAAATTATTTTTTAGATGAGATTAAGAAAATTAAATGATGTTAATTAACATTACTAGTTAACATGAATTAGTTAATTTTTTTTACTTATATTCGAGTTCAAATGGAGTATTTAAGAGATATATATAGTTAGAGAGTATTAGATATTTTAAATTAAATACTTTCAATTACTTCGTCCCTATCTTTCATATATTGTTTAAAGGTAATTATATATGAATTTAACAAATTTATTGAATAATTCCATTATAATTAAAATAACTATATATGACTAAATTATATTTTTATAAAAATAGATTAATTAATGTTGATAATGAGCATATGATTCAACTAGTGAGAACTTGATCGAACTTAACCAATAGTTTTGAGTTTGATTCTTGAGTATATATGTAATTATATTAAATACTCGAAAGGGGGAGTTTTGCTTCTCATTATATGGTCCTATTTGACACAACCAAGATTGCTTCAGTGACATCCTGATTTTCATAAATCAATTTCATAAGTGAAATTTGAAGTAGAAAAGGGTTTTATAAAAGGAACTAGGTAAAAAGGGAGTTAAAAACTGTATTTGAGGGCATAACATTGCCTCTTTCTCGCTCAAGCCAGAACTGGCTCCCTTGAGCGAGAGGGAATGGAAATTTGGAGTTTCCGTTCAGTGAGATTTTCGCTCAAGCGAGGCCATTCTCGCTTGGGCGAAAATATTAGTCATAATGGGGAAAATTTCTGCTGATATTTTCATTTGAGCAATGGCCTTCTCGCTCAAGCGAAAAAAAGGCATAGAGCAAAAGGGAGTTTCTAGACGATTTTTGCTCAAGCGGGAGGGGCTCGCTCAGGCGAAAATCGTATTCTTGCTTAAGCGAGAAATTCTTGCCTGAGCGAGAATGCTCCAAAGAGCCTCTGTGTCATTTTTGCTCAAGTGAGAGATTCTCGCTTGAGCGAGAATGCGTGAGATTAGTTTTTTAAATCATTGAGCTAGGCCTTTCCAACTCACTTTATTTCACAACCCTTGTTCTAGAGAGAGGTTTTAGAGAGAGAAAATGCTCAAGCCTTGGAGTGAAGGAGGAGAAGGAGGAGGAGAGAGCCCATCCCCACACCTCACCACCTCTTTCCCTTTCTCTTAGAGTTGATTTAGATGAGTGTAACTCACACACTCACTCTTATCTTGGTTGCAATACTCTTCAATGATCCCTCTTCTCTAATTCCCTTTCTATTCTTCCTTGTGTTTGGATTATTGAATAATGTTTATTGTTTGCCCTAGGGTTACGCTCTTGATTAGAATAAATGTTGGAATTGATATGTCTAGACCTAGGGTTTGATTGCATGGGGGGTTTGAATGGGGTTTGGGGTTCCACATCATGTTGTCTCCATGCCATCCTATTGTATCATTATTATTGTAATATGAATCTCAAAAAAAACCCTCATGTTTCATGGTTTCAAGTATAAAGGGATTAAATTCAAGTTCGACTTTGGCCTCACGAGTCTAGGACCATCATGTTTAAGACATGAAACCATGTTTTATGTTCGATAATAATCGATTCAGGTAATGGCGGGACTATATGTCCCAAAGGAAGACGTTCCTTGTAGTATGAGCTCATGTCTAGCTTCATGTCAAGTGATAAGACCTCTGTTGCTCGGTTCAGCACTTCATGTTAATTATGGTGCAAGTTTCAGTTATGTTGTATGAATTCAATTTATTATGATTATGTTGCTACATTGCATTTGTGTTATTTCGTACACTTACATGCATTAGTTATGTTCATTGAGGCATTAGTCTCACCACAAGTTTGTGGATTACATTTTAGACTCCTCGGATCCTCCTCAGGATGGTCGATGAGGGAGCTGGAGCTGTTGGAGATGTTTGATATATTTTTATCTTTTGCATTACATATGAGTTGTAATTATTTTGAGGATATATTATTGTACATGTGTATTGTAATATCTAGGGGTGTTCGCGGTTCGGTTTTGAGGTAAAAAAATATGATCCAATCATTGCGGTTATATCATTTTATCATCCAATCGGTTTTGATATTTTTTCAAATCCGATCCAATTTAAATCGGATTGGATTGGATCGGTTTTCGGTTTTTTAAAAGTGACAATAAATATTTGATAAAATTGATAAAATAATGAAGTAATAGTCAATATTTTCTTATTGGAACTTATATTTATTAAAATTAATATAAAATTATATAAAAAATATGACATAAGACATAAAAACTAATTTAAAACTAGTTTTATTTTGATATATTTATAGAAATATTAACATGATATATTAGATAATGAAATCATCAAAAATATATTAGCATAAGTATTTTTATAAATATATATGTATATTAGTATAAATATGTGATTATTTTGTAAGTAATAATATATGTATATATAAGTTCGGTTTGGATTGGATTTCAACATAGGATCCGAAAACCAATTCAATTCAATAAAAAAAAATCGGTTTTTGGGATTTGCGGTTTATTGGATTTCGGTTTTCGATTTTTCGGTTCGGTTTTACGGTTTGCATTGGATTTGATTGGATATGAACACCCCTAGTAATATCTAGATTATGCTTATGTATACGTTGGACTGCTTAAGCAAATCAATTATATGTTTATTGATATGCTTCCAACTGGCATAAATCCTGAGTTTACGGAATTAATACGTTACAATTTTCAATTTTTTTGGATAAAATTAATATGATTCTCACTAAAAAAACTTTAGTGAGAATAAATTAAGACTATGCAAATTACTCAATAATAAATTATATAAAGTGAGTTGCTATTAAGTGACAGAGTTTAATGTAAGAGTTTTTTATTTCAGTTGTACTCATATAAAGATCCACCCTAATTAACTTGAATTATTTAAAGTCTAATATTGATTTCAAATATAAAAGGGTCTTAAAAAATAGTTATAATAGTATTTTTCATTGAAATAATTAAAATATCATGAGTCTTACAAATAAATGTCTTGTTTAAAAATTTTTAGAAACAAATAAAATAAAGTAAATAAAAACTTTTCTAAAATGATAAATGAAGAATATTTAAAATTAATGAAAAAAATAATATATATATATATATACCTTTAAAAATATTAAATATTAAATATTTTACATATACTACTAAACTACTTCTCTATCAGCTCTTGTAAACAAAATCCTTTTACTTTTATCTAAGGGCATCTTTAGCGGGGTCTTATTGAGCAAGACCCGCTGCTTTATTGGCAAAAGCCACGAGAGCTCTGACACAGACCGGTGCTTCACGAGCACTGGTGCTCAGTTGAGCACCGATGCTTTAATTTTTTCTGTTTTATCTTTCCTGAGGGTTTAAACCCTCGATAATTATTTTTTTAATTTTTTTATTTAGATTTTCCGGGGTTTAAACTCCCGGTAATTTTTTAATTTTTTAATTTAGTTTTTCTGGGTTCTAACCCCGGGTAATCTTTTTTTCTTATTAAATGAATTTACCGGCAGTTTAAAACAATATTATTTAAAAAACTTAAATTTTTTATTTTATTATTTATTAATATTACTTTATTGTTTATTAATTAAAATATTTGTAAATAAAAAATGTGTGATGTGTGTGTATTGGTGGGATCCATTTAAGATTTGTGAATAGTAAAAAAGTGAGGTGTTGAATTAGAGAAGATAAACATTTAATAAGAATTTGCTGATGTATACTGATGAAACTCATTTAAAATATGTGAATAGTGAAAAAATGGACTACGGGATAAAATTGCTCTAATAAAGTGTAAGTTTAGATCAATAGCTTATAGCACGTACGACCTCATTCACATTATCTTGTCGTATTTCACTTCATCATTCCATAGTTTTTTCCCCTCCCCTTTGTTTGGTTAGGAAGAGTTAGGGTGAAGAGAAATGGTGGGGAGAGATAGGAGGGAGATAGGACAACCACATTGTTTAGTTGAGGACTAGAGAGAGTTTGAGAAGAGATTTGAGTGGGTCCCACAATTTTTTTTTCTTCTCATGGATGGAGGAATAAGGAGAGAGATGGGGGTAGGTTTATAAATTTACACTTTTATCTTTGTGTGCATGTATGGGGTTTTGGAAAATTTTGAAGGGCAATTCTGTCTTTTTAACTTTTTACAAATCTCTCTCTTATTTCTCCACAACCAAACAACTATCAAAATTAATTTCTCTTCTATCTCTCTCCTATTTCTTTAATACCAAACAACCTCTAATTCTACTTAATTTCTCTACTATTTCTCTCTTCCTTATCTCTCTTTTCTATTTCTCTCTTCCCTATTTCTCTTAAACCAAATAAGGGTTCAAGTCGGCAGAACTTTCTGTTTCTAACATGAACACTGTGTGGGTAGTTTTTGCTTCCCCCAAACTATTTTCACAAAAAATAAAATAAGTAATTGATACTATGATCCTTAATGTTGAAAACAATAGATAACAAATTATAATTCTTTTTACACTATAGTGCATATATTGTAAATTAAAAAAAATACCAGACTTTCATAATTTATTTATAAAATTAATTTCCAAACAACTTGACATTATTATTAATTCATAAGTGAATATTGTTTTCTACTTTGACTTATATAATATCTATTTATCAATTATTAAATATTGACAAATGATGGATTTGTCAAATTATCTTTTTGACTACCTAACAATCTTGATTTAACTTACAAAAAGTTAATTCGTATTTTTTTAAAATTCTATATATCAATAAACTTTGAAACATAGGTGAAATAAAATTCCAAGCGTAAAATAAAATTATTACAATTTGGAAAATGGGTCAACGTGTAGGACCCATGCGGCGTGCAGGCGTGCGACGACATTTGGGTCCCACTTGCAGTCCGCTGTAGGCTGTCAAAGGCATCCCTTCTCTTAAGAGTCAGAGCCCTGAAAGTGACCCTTTTGTTTTGTTTTTGTTTTTGAATATTCTGCTGTCTTAATCACATGTCCAATGGCTATTCCTCAATTTCGTGTATGTGTGGATTGTGGTTTCAAACTTGAGTTTAGGGGAATATGATTTATTAAATGTGATTTGAAGGAAACCTAAATTTATATAAATGTGATTTTTTATTTGGATAATTTGTTGTAAATGTGAGTTAAATAAAAAATTAAAGGAAACTCAAGTATCAGCGAACGCAAAAACTAAGAATTATTGCATCCAAATAAACTCAAGTTTTCATTCAAACTCAAATCATGACGGTTCCTCCAAACATTACAGAAAAAAACTGAACTCACGTTTTAAAAACCAAATACTCAAATTTATTTGACCAAAACTTGAATCCAAACACACTCTTCATTCCTCTCTTCTAAACAAATCAAATCTAAAATCATATCCCCTGAAACCCCCAGACAGAGCCTCCACTTCCACTTTCAAA
Source organism: Sesbania bispinosa (assembly GCA_026901365.1). Taxonomy (NCBI): domain Eukaryota; kingdom Viridiplantae; phylum Streptophyta; class Magnoliopsida; order Fabales; family Fabaceae; genus Sesbania; species Sesbania bispinosa. The sequence goes on along the minus strand of QLOH01000411.1, from coordinate 697,859 downwards.
ATCTGTGTCACATTAACTGCTAATTTGAACACATCTATTGCCAATCCCCAAAAAAGTTGAAGGCTACTCTTCGATTAGGATTTGGTACACCACTGATTAATTGCATTTGCATAATATCTGCAATATTATGAGTGGGACTGGTTGACAATTGGAGGGTCAAACAATATTGACACATCCTAATCTATATATATCCAATAAAATAAGGGTAAAAAATGCATGTGTGTTGCTTCCTAATTTGACTTTGATTAATAGAAGCCTAATTATACTGAATTCAATGTGAGACCCCTTAATTGGGATCCAACAGTGTATATGCTACAACGTGGAAGTCACTAGGATGCAAAATCAGGATTTCCCTATGATTAGCAGAATGATAATGGCTCCACTCATATGATGCCAAAGGAAGACAAGAAAACAATCTCGGACAAATGTATTAATTAAGCCACTGCAGTTTTGTCATATTGCATGCATGCTAGCTAGCCTAGGCTATTTAGATATGCATTATTTGCTGTGTTTATTGCAAATCATTAACAAGTGAAAATTGCAGTAGGTATGATCAAAATATGCAATTGATTTAGTCATCTATGCTATCATTTTGAACTGGGATCTGATAGATTGTACTTTCAATCTTATAAATAATTATGATGCCATGTGGTAGAGAGAAAAACTAAAAGAAAATAATGAGGTCATAATGTAGTAAGCTTTAGGTGTGCAAACTGACAAACTGAATAATAAGAGTAGAGCCCAGGGCTGCAAATTTGTGAAGACAAAAAGTAGTGAGGGGTGACCTCCCCCACACGAGTGAGTAAAGGAATAATAATATATAATATGAAGGTAAAGGCACACGAGTGAGTAAAGAAAGAAGAAGAAGGACTACAAAATTGTTAAGTACAAGCTGAACCATGCCGGGGTTCTGTATGTTGTGTCACATTGATTAAGAGTGGGAATAAGAACATTAAGACATCAAGCCTTATTTGATTGGTTGAGATCCATTAATTTGACATTTGTCCATGTGTTTTTGACTTTCTGTGAATCCGGAATGTGTATGAATCAATGATGGGATTTTATGAAATTTTATAAAGTTTTTATAAGATTTTTCAATTTGATAGTTGAGTTGATAAATTTTGACATAAATTTGGTGCATATATAATTATATAAAGTCAGCCACAAAGTTTAATAGGCGTGGTGATATTGAATTGGAAAACATTCTTTGCCGTACACGCCAAATACTCATAATGGCTTCGCTTAACTCTCAAACATCATCACCAAACTCTTTCTAACTCTGTCTATGTATCATCAAGGAGATATCACTAAAGTGACCAATATGGACTAATTTGAATGGATTTGCTTCGGTTAACTAATAACTCATTGTTCATTGGCTAATTAATAAAAAAAAAATTAAAACCGCACTAGTAACTGAAAGTGAAAATACTGGTTTAAAGTTTATTGGTTAATTAAACATTTGTATTTTTAATATTTATATAATATTTTAAAATAAAAAATACAAGAAATGAAGATATATAAAATTATAAATTAATATAAAAAGTCTTGTTTTATAGATTATAAAATAAAAATTAATAATGATCGATCAAATAATATATTTTTATATATAAATCTTAAGTTTTATTTTTATTTATCTCAAACATTTGAGATTGCATAAAAAAATTTAAACTTTAAAAAAATTGAAAAAATTGAAAATTTTTTAAATTCACTGATTTTTTTTACCAATTTAACTAGTTTTTCACCGGCCCCCATCAATTTTAAAACTGGCCAGTTGGTTTTTTTTAGTTTAATGTATCAGTAGTCACCCTTGAAAATTGATTGGAGCATACAAAATAATTAACGCAACGAGGTACACGATATCGAAAAACCCTAGAGAAGCAGCAATAATCTCCCCCTTCCCCCACATGTGGGATTAGGGGTTCCTCCCCATAGAGGGCTCTTTTCTCTCATTTTAGATGGGTTTCCTCCCATTTTAGGTGGGTTTCCTCTCTTCTATGGTAAGGGTTATTTTTTTCTTCCTCCTTCCATCTACATCAGCCCCTCCCCTCCCCTCCCTCTCTTCTCCTTCTTCCACCTTCAAGCATCCCTTTTTCATCTCTTCCTCCATCTCCTTCGTTTATGCATGCCTCCTTTTCTACCGCCCCTCTTTTGGATTTTTCCACCTCCCCCCTTTTTAGTTGTGTTCAGCCAAGGTTTGAGGATTTTGTTTGTTTGCGGGACATCAATCAGTTTTTCTATTAACTATGATAGAGCCATTTGAGCTAAACAGAGGAACAAAAAAAACAAAAGAAAAAAGCGAAGGAAAATGATTCGCCTAGCAAGCAACTCCATTGACATGGATGACCAGTTTAATTTTTTAGTTGTTTTGGTATTTTGATTGAACTTATTTGAGTGAGCATGCTTTGTATTGTAATGTTTATTTGTTAGCATTATAATATCACTCTGTTGATTTGCGGTTGTATATGTCGTATGGTTGCCCTTGAGGCTTAATGAATAATTATTTTGGACCAAAAATAAATAAATAAATTTATCGGTTCCCAACTGGTCGGATCCAGTTTTCCAAGGAGTAGTTTTATTTGTATAACACTACATTATACAACATATAGAGAGATATAAATAGAAAAAAAAAGAGAAGTGAGAGAAATATGTGATAGATGATATGATGAAGAGAAATAGAGAGAAAAAAGTGTGTTGTATGAGTTGTTGTGTGTTTTTGTTGTATGAATTAATTTTTTCTTTTCCAAGCATAGAGAAAAGATATAAAATTATAAGAGGATTTAGAATATTTGACCCAAATATAAAAGATTTTCCGATACCAGGAATCTGAAATGGAGCTGTCGGGAAAAAATTAAAGTGCAAGAAGTCGCACGAGGGACATGGTTTAGGAGAGTAAAATCTGAGGGTAAAGTTATTCTAGATTTTTTGTTGGCTTTTGACTTCACAACAACAAGCCCTTGTTTAAAGAAGCAAGAAGATTACTCACAAATTTATTTCCTTTTGGTAAGAAAAATAATGAGAAACCAAAGTAATTAAAGTTACACAATTTTATGTATATTAAATATTTATATCGATGTCCTTATATAAATGAATTTAAAATGAATATACATTATTAATGTATAAAAAGTATACAAAAATATACTAATATATCATTAAATGATTATATAAAATTTTTATATTAATAATGAATCACAATTTCATTTTTAGTTTTATAATACATTGTATTTTATGCGTGAATATAAATACTTGTTTTTTTTATTATCTACATGTATTGCTGATCATAGTCATGAGTCATCCACACTACTTTAATTTTTACATTTCTCTTGAATAGGTAAATCATATAATATTCAACTTAATTGGATGAAATAGAAAAAATATTCTCAGTATAGCTTTTGAGTCAAAAGTATCTCAAATTTTGAGTATATCCACTGGAGTGGACTTCTGTGTGTCACATAATAGAATCCAATCCATCAAGTATAACTCAAACTAAGATAGTTTATTAATTAGAAGTGAAAAGTTAATAAAAAGTTTTAAAAAATATATTGCAATAAACTTAAATTCAAATGACTTCTCAAAAAAATTGGTTAATTTTCAGTAAAAATATAATGATTTTGTTTGATGAGTGCAGCGTTACATGCATCTAGCCTCTCGCTTGATTAAAATAAATAAAATAATGTTTAGCTAACAAATTAAATTAGAGTATGAGTGTGATTGGTAAAATTAGCTGAAAGCTAAAAAGTTAGATGAAAGCTGAATTAAAAACTAATTAATTTGATTGAAAGTGTTTGGTGAAATAGTTGAGGACATCATTAATTATTAAATAATGATATTTGAGGGTAATTGAGGGATAAACTTGTAATAAAATTTTCAGCTAATTGCTCAAAATGAGTTTTTTTTTTTAAAAAAGCTACCTCAAGTAGTTTTTCAAGAAAAACTAGTAGCTATCCAAAAAGATTACAATATCAAACACAATTTCAACTGTCAGTTTCAACTTTAAGTTAGTTAAAATGACTTACTAAATACATTCTATGACTCAATTGAATACATGTGCTATTAAAAATTCAATACATATTAAAATCAGAATATATAGAATAAAAAAGTGGAACAATTTAATTTCATTTAAAAGAATAAAATAAAACTAAATTATTCCATTCGATTCTTAAATTTTAGAATTATATATTTATATAACAAAATAGTAAAACACTTGTTTATAACTTTTTTTTCTCAATTAATATCTGTCTTAACTCATATAGTTTATTTTATCTCACATTTTATAAATATTATTTATTAGATTTGATTTCTCTAAAATGATGGATTAATTTTAGAGGGAAATTAACTTTATAGAGTACTACAAATTAAGATATGTATAGTAAATCATGGTGTTATGGTAATTACGCCTCGGAGGGAAATCCCATTTTATTTGATAGGATAATTAACAGGGTTTAATTCTCCTGCCAAATGTTTTCATCAATTAATGTGTATGGGCGCGCGGCCAATCAATTCTGCAGAATTGATTTTAAATCACTTCCGTCCAACGTGCTTTGTAAAGCGTGCATCATCCATCCCAACCATTCATTTCTAAAATCAATTCTACTCAACTGTAAACCAAACGGACACCAAGTAATGATAATTCAATGGACCATTTCACTGTTTGCCAATAGCAATAGCAATGCCCATTGCTTAGTCATAAGTCAATAAACTTTAACCTTTTAATAAAAGTCAATTGATATAATTTTGGAGCTTTGACTAACTGTGAAACTTTGGGTACATATTGAATGGCTTATGTTCTTACAAAGCCTAAATTCTACTCACGTGGTACAACTCAGCTAAGTGAAAAAGCTAGTGTGTCCTCTAATGTTGCTTGTGCTCCTTCTTTTATAGGTGTCGGTGGTATCTTCTATATATGGAATGATTTGCTGATTGGGGGACAACATGCGCTGATTCTGCTGTCAGGCTGCTTAACATCACCCATTTCCTTATTTGTCTGATTCCCTCCTTTAGTCAAGCCAAGGATCCTGCTAGGGTATGTCAGGTCTACCTCTACCGAGCTTTCTCCGGCCGAGCTTATCCTGGCCGAGCATATCTTATACGTATCATAAGCCTCCCAAGCTACGAAGTGTTATTCAGTGAAGTAGCTTGTCTGCTCTGATTATTCTCTGACCGAATTGTGTTGCTCCGAGCCTGTATAGGGATCTGTTCGGTCCTAACTCACACGTTTTTGCCAGCCGTTGCAGTTAAATATGGAGCGTTGGATTGGTTTGATCTTCACCGTTCGTTGTTACAACAGTCGCGCCTTTTTGGATTACATGACTATTCATTTTTGTGTCTCTTGGGTTTCTCAGCGTTTCACGCCCTATATTAGGCTTGGAGGATCCTTCATCTTCACAAAAACTTGAGTCTTCCTGCATTTCTGCGTCGATCGTGTCTCTCTGTTTCCTTGTGTTTGTCTTCTGTCAATCTTCACGCTCCCAGGTACACGCCTTTCTTTCCCGTGCTCTTTTCTTCGTTTTTAGCCATGTCTATTTCACGAGAGACCTCTAAGTTTTCCGGTGAGGGTTCCGATGGTGAAAGCTACCGTTGTAGGGCATCGTCTGTTTCTGTCTTGAGTTCTACTGATAGTACCAGGACTGACTCCTCTAGTGAGGATTTGGGTGATAACAATGACGTTGTTGGGTCTTCTTACTGTGCCCCTATTCTGGTTGATGTGTCTCGTGAGGAGGGGGAGGGCTCTGGTGTTGCTCCTAAACAGAAGAAAAAGAAGAAAAAGGTCTTAAATTATCCTGGGGAGGGTGATCTCGAGGGTTACGTTCTTAAGGTTGATGAGGAAGAGAAGGAAGAGTCTGAGTATGACTTTGAGGGTTTTTCCTGGGTGGAAGAGGTGATCCGGGATTCCTCCTCGGTGTATACTGATGAGCAATCTCTTAGGAAATTTGTTGGCCGAGTAAATTTTACCCGACCCAGTACCAAGGGCTCGATAAAATTGTAGTTGGTGTAACCCAGGTGATAGAATCTGTCATAGGCATGCTCCTAACTCGGTCCACGATGTTGTCTATGTGTTTGAAAAATTGTTTAGTCAATTTAACGTCCGAGTTCCTTTCACTGACTTTGAGTGTTCTCTTCTCCGCCTTCTCAATGTTGCCCCTACTCAGCTTCATCCTAACTCTTGGGGTTTCATCAAGAGCTTTCAGATTCTCTGTCACTTTTTTGACATAGTTCCAACCTGCCCCAAATTTTTCTACTTTTTTCAAGTTAAAGTAACTCGTCCATTGGGTTTAATCTCGATCAATAGCCGTTCTAATAGGAGGATAATGGGTCCCTATACTTCTTCCCTTAAACAATTTAAAGATAATTTTTTCTGTCTATTCAGTGAACTAGGCAATGAATTTTTCCTTGAAGATAACAAAAATTTTATCTTCCCTATCTATTGGTCTCCACTTCCTCTCACCTGAGGAACTTATTGAGGTAACCTTTCTGAAGGATGCCACTGGACTGAAGTGTGGTAACCTGATTAAATTATAGAACAGGCCTGCTGACCTTAAAAGATATATTGGTATGGTTTGATTTTGCTTCTTTATTTTGTTGGTTTTTTTCAGTATGATCAACTTTTCATATACCTTTTTGTTTGCAGAAACTATGGCCACTGCGTTAGATAGGAAAGTATTGGCTCGTCGGCTTGCGGCTCAACGGGCCGAGAAAGCTAAGGCTGAAGCAGGTCAGACCGAGAAGGTTTTGAGTGGAGCTAGTTCCGGAGCCAAAGTGCCAGATCCACAGGCGACATCTTTGGATAAGTCCCACATTTCCCTATCTAAGGAGGTTTCCAGAAAGCGTCCTCGAGATTACACTCTTCGCTTGGATGTTGAAAAAGATGTTGGGCCCAGTTGCCTATGGAAGGTGCTGGTGTGCAGGTGTTCCAAGATTTTACTGGATTGGGGTCCAATATATCTTCTTTGTGGGACAACCGTTTCGATGTTCACCAAGTCATAGATAACAATCTCGTTCTAAAAAATTATGTTAAGTATTTGGACAAGTGGGGTCCTCGGTCTGCTCACCTCATGCTTCAGCATATTGGCGTTAGGACTGCAACCCTTGCTCGGTATTTGGAGAGGCAAGATTCCTCCAGTTCCTCCCGGAAACCAGAACTGGTCAAGTATGTTGAAGATTTACAGAAGCAGCTTGTCGGGTACGAGGAGATAAAGACTAAGGTGGCTGGGTTGGAGGGTCGAGTTGTTCTCTTGACCAAGGAGAACGAGGGTTTAAAAGAAGATAAGGACTCCCTATCCGAGCAGGTTACTACCGAGAAAACTGCCAGGGAAAAGGCGGAAAAGTTGCTCACTGAAGTGCTTGAAGAGAAGAAAAAGGTTGAGCAAGAAAAAGATAAGATTGAGGCCGGTGCAGCTCATACTTATGATCAAGGATTTTCTCAGGCTTTGGAGCAGGTAAAAGCCTTATACCCTTCTTTGGATGTTTCCAGATGCGATGTTTTGAAGGAGGTTGTGGATGGGGTTTTGATGGAGATGGTCCTGGAGGATGGAGGAGGTGGGTCCAAGGATAATGAGCAAGGAAATGCTGGTGGAAATGGTGAAGTTCGTGATCATAATCCTTCCTCGGGTCGAGCTGATGGTGATGGAGGTGATGCAGAGAAGACTCAAGTTGATCAAACCGAAATGACTTGATGTTTATTTTAGTTTCTTCTGACTGTTGTAATTAAACTTTTAATGAATGTAATCTGAACCTTGAAGTGTTGACTTATGCGCACGTTTTGAATTTCTTTGCATCGTCCAAGACTTTGCCTTTTTCCTAAACGTAGGAATTGGTATAATCACCATTTTCCGTGCCGTATTTATTGCATTACATTAACTCTTAAGGCCTCCATGGCATTATAAAAGGGGGAAGTGTCTTCTATTTTTTTTATTCGAGCTCCATACGTCTCTATCATGCCCAAGCTGTTCAAGAAGGCAAAGGACTTTCTGATATCAGTTAGTCTGTTTGATCCGATTCTTATTAGAAAACGGATCAGCAGATTAACTGATGTTGGAAATTTCTTTTGATGAATTTTTTTGGATCAAGCATACTAACTGAAGATGGGAGTGAAGACGTCGGATTTTCTTCGAAGGAATCTGAGGTTTTCTCTTCTTATGCCAAAGATGGGGGGGGCAAGTTTGTGAGGAAACCCAGAGTTTAACTTGGGTTTTTTTGCATCTTCCCTCTTCGGCCTTTGGGTGCACCGAGGATGTTCCTGACCGTGACCGAGTGGCTTCTATGTGGTAGAGGTGGCGGAAGACTTTCAAGAAACTAGTCCCTACCGTAGTCTTGTGACCCCATGCCCTTTAGAATAGGCATAAAGGTTACGTAGGGTAGTCTTTGTGAAGTCTATAAATCTGTTTAAGTAATTAAACATGATTATAAGACTTAACATCCGTTAGTTTTAATGATTAACAAATAAGATTATATAAAGAAAAAATAAGATTATATAAAGAACCAATTAGATTATATAAACAGGTTCTACTGAGAAAGGTATTTGTTTGTTAATTATGTTTCAGGATAAATACTCTTTAGAAGAAGAAGAAGATTTTGTGAACAGAATCAGAATCAGAAGATCAGAATCAGAAGAACAAGAGTGCAGAATCAGAAGAAGATTAATCCTTAACAGAATTGAAGCAACTGAAGAATAGAAGTGAAGAGTTGAAAATTATCTGAAGAATCGAAGACTTGAAGACTGTCTGAAGAAGTGAAGACTTGAAGACTATCTGAAGTAGTGAAGATTAGAAGACTATATGAAGAACTGAAGGCAAAAGATATGAAGAAGTACAGATTCAAATATACGTCTGTCTGAAAAACAACAATGAACTGAAGAAACGAAGAAGAAGAGATACAAGAAGAAGAAGATACAAAGAAGAACGAAGCTACAATTCTAAGGAAGAAGGCCGCTGAAGTTTCAACCAGAATGAAGTATTGAAGCTGTCTAAAGTAACGAAGCTGTCTGAAAGACTTCAGCTGTCTGAAATCATCAACCTGTCTTAAGTGTTGAACCCGTCTGAAGAGCCAAGCCCGTCTGAAGACTGGAACCCGTCTGAAGGTTGGAAGCTGTCTGAAGCTTTAGTAATGACGTGGCATCTTTGCTGAAACCTTGCGTGAAGACTTTTCTAAGTCTCTCCTGCTCGTACGTTTTGAAACACATTTGTGGCAACAAACACAGAGACCTTTCCCGGTGCATTTGAACTTCATACACCACTGAGGAAATCTCTGCAACGCAGCATTCGCAGCAACAACAGTAGCAGCTTTACTGCAGCACCAACGTTGTACTATGTCAGAACTCTCAAGAAGCGTGTCTCACAACGGATTAAAAGAAGACTATTTGCTGTCTCTAAACGATAGCATTTCAACGAGACATTTCTTCATTTGTGCAATTTGGAACAAAGCAGAAGAAAAGCTCAGGAGACTAAGCAGAAGCAACAAGGAAGATGTTTGAATAAAATATATTCAATTCAACATCTTTATCTAAATATCAAAAGAGGAATCTGCAAACAACGACTATTGATCAAGACATCTCATTCAAAGAAGTAATGGTGTCAGGAGCAAGTGAAAAAGGAGTATATGCAGAATAAGCAAAAAGGGCAAATTCAACGGATACATACTCTCCAGAGAATCAGAGGAAATCCGAAAGCAAGCAGATGCAAGATAATGCAAGCTGGAGCAAGCAGATGCAAGCTGGATAAGACAGATGCAAGAAAGCAAAAGAATTCAAGAGAGAGAATACACATAATCATCACATCTCTCAAAACAGAGCTCATCAACAGAAGTGTCAGAACGGGAGTATTCTGAACACTCAATATGCTTAAGGAGAAGCAACCGTTTGAGAAGCTGTTACACAACGGCTATATGAGCCACATCATCAAAAGCTCAACGGTATTATGAATCATCTTCAACGGCTATATTCAAGAAGAACATATAAATAGCCTCAAGATTGAAGTTGAAGATGTTGTTGTTGAAGTACACAACCAAGTTGGTCGGCACAACCAGTTGTTGTTGGCATGAAGAGCATATTAACCATGCTGCCTAGATGCAGTTGTTATGCTATACAACCAGAGTGAATTCTCAATCGGGCTACTGATCAGCTGGTCAGTTAGTTAGATTGTACAGTTGGTCTGTTGATCAAGTGAGTTGGTTGTCGTGAAGGCAATCATGTTGTACAAATGACTATCAAACCAGGTACGGTTTGAAGCTTGGATGATACCTTGGTATTTCAATGATACGGGTGAGAATGTAGCCCATGGAAACCAATGGTTGGAGAATAAGGCTGAAGCTTAATTTCACATCTTAGTTAGCCTACTCTCAGAGGATGTATTCCTCATAGAAAAGACAGGGATTGTACCTAAATTCAAACACTTGTATCACTGTCTATCCTTGTATTTAGTTTGTAATGACTGTATCCTGAGTATGTACTCAGTAATCTCTATGTACAAGAAGAATCTGAGTTGAGAGGTTCTAGCGAACATCTAGCTTAGATTGAGTAGTAATACTCAACACTTAGTTAAGTGTCTGAGAGCCTGGAGAGGCTTGGTAAAAAAAGAATACTCTTAGAGCTTGAAGAGGCTTGATAGAAAATACTACAGCTGGTCTGTGTGACTCAGTGTGACATATATGTGGTTGCGAGGGTCTGGAGGATTCGGAGTGACGCATATATGTGTTAAGGATCAGTGTGATCCTGAGCCTGAAGAGGCTTGACTGTAAAAGAATACTCAGTGGAACATATATGTGGCTGCAAGGGTCTGGGGGATTCGGAGTGGCACATATGTGTTGTTGTTATAAAAAGGCTAGTGGTGGTTTGCCACTAGGACTGGATGTAGCTCACAGGGTTTGTGGGTGAACCAGGATAAATTCTGTGTCTAAGTTTTCTTTCCCTTAATCTCTTTTACTTACAGTTTTCATATTTACATTGGGGATTGAAAAGTATTTTTCATAACAAGCTTAATTCAAGGATTTCAATAAAACAAGCTTTCATACAAACATAACGTTAAAACGTCTCTAGTGTAGATTGAAGTATTATAGAAGAATATATTCAGAGGGATGTCTGAAATACCTGTCTGAAGTGAGCCCAACAGGAACTCAGTTCAGACACATGATGTAGATGGTCTCTGATCATCTACAGTATTTCAGAAACAGTTCTGAAGGTACTCTTAGTAATATTCTTCAGAAGACACTAAGAGAAGTTTGCTTAAAATCAAAACAATCTTAAGTGTAAGAAAAAGTTTTTAATCCAAATCTTTCATATATTCCGCATGTTCTTAAAATAACTCTGATCTTAAGATTGGTTTTGTACAATGATCACTTAGCGTGATTGTTTATTTTAAAGATTTCCAAAAATTGTCTTAAAATGTCTAAAACACTATTCAACCCCCCCCTTCTAGTGTTGCCTGTGGTTCTAACAGTCTTCTGGTGTAACCTGGTGGTCCTCTTTGGTAGCATCAGCTCCAACCTTTTCCCTTTTAGAGGAAAAAGGTAATTTTGTAATAGTCCTTGTATTCTAGGTCTTGTGGTTGGTTGGTAGTCTTCTGGTGTAAAGTTCCTCTAAATTCTTAATGTAATTCTTTTTTCTTTACTAAACTGAGCAAAGTATTAACTTAATACGAGGAGTTGATTCTCCCTATAATAACTTGTAAAAATAGTTAAGTGTTGAACCTGATTTTTGGAACAACACCGAGGAGATCTTCAGGACGTCTATTCGGTACGAGGAGTTTATTCTCCTTATAATAACTTGTAAAAACAATTAAGTGTTGAACCTGATTTTTGGAACAACACCGAGGAGATCTTCAGGGCATCTATTCGGTACGAGGAGTTGATTCTCCTTATAATAACTTGTAAAAACAGTTAAGTGTTGAACCTGATTTTTGAAACAACACCGAGGAGTTTATTTTCCTATTTCCTTTAGAGAATATTTTATAACTCGTTCCCCTGAGATGTAACTCAGTTTTTAGAACATAATTTTGGCGAATCACATCTTCCTTTGGAGAATAATATTTAACTCGTTACCCTGCGATGAAACTCAATTTTTAGAGTATGAGCTCGTTACCCTAAGATATAACTTAGCTATTAGAGCATAATTTTGGCGAATCACGTCTTCCTTTGGAGAATAATATTTAACTCGTTACCCTGAGATGAAACTCAATTTTTTGAGTATGAGCTCGTTACCCTGAGATATAACTCAGTTTTTAGAGCATAATTTTGGCGAGTCACGTCTTCCTTTGGAGAATAATATTTAACTCGTTACCCTGAGATGAAACTCAGTTTTTAGAGTATGAGCTCGTTACCCTGAGATATAACTCAGTTTTTAGAGCATAATTTTGGCGAGTCACGCCTTCCTTTGGAGAATAATATTTAACTCGTTACCCTGAGATGAAACTCAGTTTTTAGAGTATTAGCTCGTTACCCTGAGATAAAACTCAGTTTTTAGAGCATAATTTTGGCGAATCACGTCTTCCTTTGGAGAACGGTATTTAACTCGTTACCCTGAGATGAAACTTAGTTTTTAGAGTATGAGCTCGTTACCCTGAGATATAACTCAGTTTTTAGAGCATAATTTTGGCGAGTCACATCTTCCTTTGGAGAATAATATTTAACTCGTTACCCTGAGATGAAACTCAGATTTTAGAGTATGAGCCCGTTACCCTGAGATATAACTCAGTTTTTAGAGAATAATTTTGGCGAGTCACGTCTTCCTTTGGAGAATAGTATTTAACTCGTTACCCTGAGATGAAACTCAGTTTTTAGAGTATGAGTCCATTACCCTGAGATATAACTCAGTTTTTAGCGCATAATTTTGGCGAGTCACGTCTTCCTTTGGAGAATGATATTTAACTCGTTACCCTGAGATGAAACTCAGTTTTTAGAGTATGAGCCCGTTACCCTGAGATATAACTCAGTTTTTAGAGCATAATTTTGGCGAATCACATCTTCCCTTGGAGAATAAATTTGAGAAATTTTATGAATGTTAAGATATGAAAATATATTTTGTATATCCTGCTTATTCTCTTTTGATTTAATTGTATAGTTTCCTGTTTTAGGTTGATCCTAATCCCAAATATCAAGGGAATGATTTCCTCATAGCATGTATATATATACCCTGTTGTATTTGCCAATTCTATCAATAAAATATACTTTTCATATTTCTATTTCAAGTTGGTACCAGAGCTCTTCTGGTCCAGGGAACCGTTTTTACTCCGGTCGCCCACCTAGGTCATCTTTTGTTTTTTTTTCAGCGGCTGCCTGTGTGAACGTCGCCACAGTGTTCAGAAGTCACCGATCTGCCACCCCACCCGCGCGCCGCCTCCGAAGCCTCCGCCACGCGCCGCCACACATTGTTTTTCTCAAAGTTGCTCGCCGGCGCGTGGGGTCCACGCACCGCCCTCCCGGCCTCCGTTCGCGACGCCGCTTGTTCCGTTGGGTTCGTCGGCTCTTCCTCTGTCTGTTTTGACCACTTTCAGGTCGTGGGTCACACTCTTTGGTGGCTGTTCGGTCGTTTTTGGGTGTTTCCAAACCGTTTTTTTTGGTGGCTATTTGACGTTCTTGCTGCTGTTTGGCGTTCTTGCTACTGTTTGGTGGCTGTTTGACGTTCTTGCTGCTGTTTGGTGTTTTCTTGTTGCTGCAAGACTGTCTTTTAGTAGCTGTTTGGTGTTCTGGTTGTTGTTCTCCTTCCTTTTCACATGGCGGAGTTTTCAAAAGTTGATAAGGAGGATCCAAAAATTGAGTCTTCTAAAAGGGGACTGGTTTCCTTTGCTTTTTCTGGTTCACCGGTAATTACCTCTGAGAAGTTGAATGGTAAAAATTATTTAGACTGGTCTACTGCAGTTGAAATATGGTTTTTAGGCCAGGGTCTTTATGATCACCTTGTTAAGAAGGCTTCCGAGGTTGATAAAGACGTGAGTGATGAATGGCAGCGAGCAGATTATCAACTTGTATTTGTATTATGGCAGTCCATTGAGCCCAAATTAATGGTGCATTTTCGCCCGTACAAGACATGTTATGATGTTTGGAAGAAAGCTCGGAATATTTATGCCAATGACATCCAGAGATTGTATGAATCTGTTCGTGGTTTAACAACACTTCAAATGGTTGATCATGATTTGCCATCTTATTTGAATCATGCTCAATCCACCATTGATGAGCTGAAGCTGATGTTGGTTAGTGATGATCTTCAGAAAGTGTTAAGTAAGCTCGATAATATGTTCATGGTCTTTATCCTTCATGGACTTCATAAGGACTATGGATCTGTTCGTGATAAGATTTTGACAAATCCCACCATCCCTACGGTGGAAGAACTCATAGATCGTTTGATTCGGGTTCCTTCACCTGAGGCAGAATCTCAAACAGCATCTGAGTCCTCTGCTTTTGTCTCCAGTACCACTGAACGTGGGGGACGAGGTCGTGGTCGTGGTCGTGGAAAAGGGGGTAGAGGAAACCTTCATTGCACCTACTGTCAGAGAGATGGACATACACGTGATAGGTGTTACTCTTTGCATGGCTTTCCGAGCAAGACAGCTAATGTTGCTCAATCTCTGACTTCAGACTCCAAGATTGAATCTGAGAGCAATCATCCAATCTCCTGGTCTGCTGATGATTACAAGGAGTACCTTCAACTGAAGGCAGCCCAATAGACCTCTTCCTCAGTCACTGTTGCTCACACTGGTAATTCTACACTCTGTCTCTCTCATTCTACGCCTCTTGGACCTTGGGTTTTGGATTCTGGTGCTTCTGATCACCTAACTGGTAATGCCTCTCTTTTCCCTAACTTATCCTCACCTAAAACTCCACATCATATCACCCTTGTTGATGGGTCCAAAGTCCAAGCCACTGGTATTGGCCAAATTTCACCTGTTCCCTCACTACCATTGAAATCAGTTTTATTAGTTCCTGGATGTCCCTTCAATTTAATTTCCATAAGCAAGTTGACTCAATCATTAAATTGTGCCATCACCTTCACTTCTGATTCTTTCTTGATACATGACCGGAGTACGGGACGGACGATTAGAGCAGGATCTGAATCACATGGTCTCTACTACCTTCAGTCCTCTGCTTCTACCATATGTGCATCTACTGAGTCTCCCGGTTTGCTCCATCGTCGTCTTGGTCATCCTAGCTTACATAAACTGAAGAAAATGGTACCTCATCTCTCCCAGTTGGAGTCCTTAGAGTGTGAGTCGTGTCAACTAGGAAAACATGTTAGAACTTCTTTTCCGAGTAGTGTTCATGGTCGAGCCGTGTCTCCTTTTGATATTGTTCATTCTGATGTTTGGGGTCCTAGTCGTGTTGCGTCTATTTTAGGACATAGGTATTATGTTACTTTCATTGATGATTTTTCAATATGTACTTGGATCTTTCTAATGAAAAATCGTTCTGAGTTATTCACAATTTTCAAAACTTTCTGTTTAGAAATCAAAACTCAGTTTGGCAAAGTAATCTGTGTTTTGAGAAGTGATAATGCTAAAGAATACTTCTCTGATTGTTTCACTTCCTTCATGCATTCCCATGGCATTCAACATCAATCTAGTTGTCCTCATACACCTCAACAAAATGGTGTTGCCGAGCGAAAACATAGACATATTGTGGACACTGCCCGTACTCTGCTATTGAATGCTAATGCACCTCCAAAATTGTGGGGTCATGCTGTCCTTATTGCAGGATATTTAATAAATCGGATGCCATCCTCTGTTTTGAATGATCAAGTTCCTCATTCCCTGTTATATCCATTGGATTCTCTTTACTCTGTCCCCCCTCGTGTTTTTGGTTGTACTTGTTTTGTTCATGATCTTTCCCCAGGTCGTGATAAGTTGTCTGCCCGTGCTATCAAATGTGTGTTCTTAGGATATTCTCGTGTCCAAAAGGGGTACCATTGCTACTCTCCCACTACACTTCGGTTCTACACCAGTGTAGATGTCACCTTCTTTGAAGACACACCATTTTTCAGTACCTCAGAAGTCTCTTCACTGAACTCCGATCTGTATTCTCAGGTATTGCCTATTCCTCTTCTTGATTCTGTTGAGTCTCCACCTGGTACTTCAGAGACACCTGAGCCTCCACCAGAGTGTCCTCCTCCTTCCCTACCAGGGTCTGGTCGTCTCCCACACCGATATGGGATACCTTATGAGCGTCGGTCACATACTTTGGCTCCACTTCCTAGTACACCGTGTGATTCCGCTTCTGCTCCAGTCTCCTCACCTACTCCGGCTCCACCTCTCCCAGTTGACTTGCCCATTTCTCTTCGTAAAGGTAAACGTTCTACTTCTAATCCTCATCCCATTTATAATTTTCTCTCATATCATCGTTTGTCTCCTACATATTCTGCTTTTGTCTCTGCTATATCCTCTATTACCATTCCCAAGACAGTACAGGAGGCCTTAACTCATCGAGGACGGCGACAAGCTATGATTGATGAGATGACAACTTTAGAATTTAACCATACTTGGGAACTTGTTCCACCTCCGTCCGACAAATCTGTTGTTGGATGTCGGTGGGTCTTTAATGTTAAAGTGGGCCCTGATGGACAGGTGGATAGATTGAAAGCCCATCTTGTGGCTAAGGGATACACACAGGTATATGGTTTGGATTACAGTGACACTTTCTCTCCAGTTGCGAAGATGGCCTCAGTTCGCCTCTTCTTGGCCATGGCTGCTGTGCGACATTGGCCCTTGTTTCAATTGGATATAAAAAATGCTTTCTTACATGGTGACATGGAGGAGGAGATCTATATGGAGCAACCCCTGGGTTTGTTGCTCAGGGGGAGTCTGACCTTGTGTGCAAATTACGGAAGTCCTTATATGGCCTTAAACAATCACCTCGAGCTTGGTTTGGTCGGTTTAGCAAAGTCATACAGGAGTTTGGAATGATCCGCTGCGAGGCAAACCACTCTATTTTCTTTAGATGCTCACTGACCCATAAATTCATTTATCTTGTGGTTTATGTGGATGATATTGTAATTACAGGTGATGATAAGGAGGACATCAAGGCTCTAAAGCAGCACTTATTTGAGTACTTTCAAACTAAGGATTTAGGTCCTCTGCGCTATTTCCTTGGGATTGAGGTTGCTCAGTCAAAGTCCGGTGTTGCTATTTCTCAGAGGAAATATGCTCTTGACATTTTGGAGGAGACAGGACTCACAGATTGTAAGCCAGTTGACACCCCAATGGATCCTAATGTGAAGCTTCTACCTAACCAGAGGGAGCCCTATTCTGACCCAGGGAGGTATCGAAGACTACTGGGCAAGTTAAATTATCTCACCATGACCAGACCTGATATATCCTTTCCTGACAGTGTTGTAAGTCAGTTCCTTAACTCTCCTTGTGAGAGTCATTGGCATGCAGTTGTGCGGATACTCAGATATCTCAAAAGGTCACCAGGAAAGGGACTTGTTTACAGTGATAGAGGACATACAAATATTGTTGGGTATTCCGATGCAGATTGGGCAGGTGATGCAAGTGACAGACGATCAACAACTGGTTATTGTGTCTTCTTGGGAGGTAATCTTGTTTCATGGAAGAGTAAAAAGCAAAGTGTTGTTTCCAGATCGAGCACAGAAGCAGAGTATCGTGCAATGGCTCACACCACATGTGAGCTTTTGTGGCTAAAGTCTTTAATTCAAGAGTTGCAGTTTTGCGAGGTTGGCCCTATGGGACTAATGTGTGATAACCAGTCAGCCTTATACCTCTCCTCTAATCCAGTTTTTCATGAGAGGACAAAGCATATAGAAATTGATTGTCATTTTATCAGAGAAAAGATTCTCTCCGGTGTCATCAAGACTTCCTCAGTTTGCTCCAAGGATCAACTTGCAGATATTTTTACTAAATCTTTACGGGGTCCTAGGATAACCTATATATGTGACAAGCTGGATGCCTATGATATGTATGCTCCAGCTTGAGGGGGAGTGTTAAGATATGAAAATATATTTTGTATATCCTGTTTATTCTCTTTTGATTTAATTGTATAGTTTCCTGTTTTAGGTTGATCCTAATCCCAAATATCAAGGGATTGATTTCCTCATAGCATGTATATATATACCCTGTTGTATTTGCCAATTCTATCAATAAAATATACTTTTCATATTTCTATTTCAAGTATGAAGATAACATAATTTTTTATTGGTTTATAGTCAAAATCAGGCCTCATTAAAACCTTTCCCGGTGAAAACCCTCCTTAGGGATAAAAAACCAAGATAGGAAAAAGAGTACCTAACCTGACTGTCATCGTACAATTTGAACTTAACTGAAATAAAATCTTAGGTGTTTGGCGTTCCATGTTCTGGGTATTGGTTTTCCTGTCAGTTGTTCCAACTCATATGCTCCGAAACCGACTTCTTTTTTATTCTGAATGGGCCTTCCAGTTCGGAGCGAGTTTCCCATGCCTTGGATCATTTCGTGCTTGTTTGACTTTCCGTAAGACCAGGTCTCCCTTTATGAACTTCCTAGGTTGAACTTTTGAGTTATATCTTCTGGTTGATCGGTCTTTGCAGACCTGCTCCCTGAGGTGTGCCACTTCTCGTTCTTCCGTTAATAAATCAAGCTCGTTTCTCATATTATTTTCATTTTCATCGGCATTAAAATCTTGAACTCGAGGGCTCATGAAAGATATCTCTACAGGGATCATTGCATCGCTTCCATAAGTCAACCGGTAAGGTGTTTCCCCTATTGCCGATTGAGGTGTAGTGTGATATGACCACAGTACCATTGGTAGTTCCTCGGTCCATCTTCCCTTTGCTTCCCCAAGTCTCTTCTTTAGTCCATTGAGTATTATTTTGTTGGCCACTTCAGCTTGTCCGTTTGTCTGTGGGTGTTCTACCGAAGCCTTAGTGTGTTTTATGTTATATTCTCTGCATAGGTCGATGAATTCTATGCAATCGAACTGCTTTCCATTGTCTGATATTATTGCGTTTGGGATACCATGTCGGCATACTATTTGTCTCCAGAAAACTTACTTATTCTCCCTGAGGTTATTGATGATAATGGCTCTGCTTCTATCCATTTAGTGAAATAGTCGATGGTGACAACTAGGTATTTGACCTGTCCAGGAGCTAATGGAAAGGGACCGAGGAGATCTATCCCCCACATCGCGAAGGGCCATGGGGATGTAATACTGTGTAATTTCTCTGGAATCATGTAGCTGAACTTGGAGAAATTTTGGCAAGCATCACATTTTTTTACGAACTCTTTGGCATCAGCCCTTAGTGTTGGCCAATAAAACCCTGCTCTCAAAATCTTGGCTGCTAGTGATCTTGCTCCCCCATGGCTTGCGCATACCCCTTCATGCACTTCTTTCAAGATGTAGCTTTGTTGATCGTTCGAGATTCACCTTAAGAGTGGGGATGAATACCCTCTTCGGTAGAGCTGCCCATTTATGATCACGTAAAAATGGAATGGTACATGATTTTCCGAGCTTTGACCGGATCGGAGGGTAACCTGTTGTTTTGAAGATATTGAAACAAAGGGGTTATCCAAGATCTGAAGTACTGATGTTTATTACCTCCGAATCTTCGTCAATACTTGGTTTTTGTAGGGTTTCTTGTATAACCGTCTTGTTGCATCCAGGTTTCTTTGTACTTGCGAGCTTTGATAACAGATCGGCCCTCAAGTTTTGCTCTCTGGTTATGTGTTGTATTTTGAAATCTGCAAAGTTAGTTATTAAATTTTTAACTTTATTCAAGTACCTGGTGGGTTGAGGATCTCTTGTTTGATATTCTCCTCCAACCTGGCCTGTGACCAACTGCGAGTCACTGAAAATGGTTATGAAGTTCGCTCCGACTTCTTTGGCTAGGAGCAGTCCTACAATGAGCGCCTCATATTCCGCTTGATTGTTACTTGCTTTAAACCCAAAACAAAGGGATTGTTCCAGGACCATATTGTTAGGTCCTTCTAGGATGACTCCGGCTCTGCTACCTTTTATATTTGATGCTCCATCGACATAGAGAGTCCAAAGTTGCTCCCTTTGTTCTTCAGCTAGAGTAAGTTCTACCAAGAAATCTGCTAAAATCTGTGACTTGATAGGTCCTCTTGGATGATAATGTATTCCGAACTCTGATAACTCTACCGACCACTTAATCATTCTTCCTGCCAGTTCAGGTTTGTGTAAAATTTGTTTTATGGGCTGATCGATTTTTATTACGATCTGATGGGTTTGGAAATAAGGTCTGAGTCTTTGTGTTGCTGTTATGACTGCTAGGATAACCTTTTCTATCTTCTGATACCTCAACTCAGGACCTTGTAGAGCTCTACTAACGAAGTAGATCGGCTGTTGTCCTTCAGGGTTGTCTTGTACCAGTACTGCGCTGATTGCCTGCTCGCTTACTGCCAGGTACACAAGTATCTCCTTCTCCGGATCGGGTTTCTTTAAAATGGGAGGTTGAGACAAATAGGTTTTGATTTGTTGGAAAGCTTGCTCACATTCCTCGTTCCATTGGAATTTACTACCCTGTTTAATGGACTAGAAAAGTGGACGTAATCGCTCTCCAGACTTAGATAAGAATCTGGAAAGAGCAACTACTCTTCCCGCCAGTCTCTGAACTTCTTTCATGTTTGATGGGCTCTTCATTGCTAATATAGCCTAACATTTCTCTGGATTTGTGACATCATTCTACCCCAAACTCTTATACAATTAATAATTCGAAATACAGAAGGAATAGTATTCCACAACGGGTAAAAAGGTTCACATTTCTCATCGTTTAAAACGTCATTTATTTCAAAGGTAAACTCATATAAGATAGAAATAGCAGTCAATGGTTTTCAAAATACTTAAGCAGTGGAATCTCAAGAAATCCACATCAACCTATACTATTGGCCATGTAAGGCACTCAAAACAGTTTACAAAATCTTTTCCTAATTAGAAACATAAAGTATAAATCCCCAATAATATTCCCTGATGTCACATGTATCAAAGCGACTCTCCCTTCAATCAAAACTCGACACCAGTTGTGTCATGATCATAACCTGTAAAATTAACCACAGTGTAACGGTGAGGAAAAGAATACCACTCATACATACACATAGGAGGCTACCCTATCCTCACCCACATATAATCATCATTATCATCAAGTAGTCGCATACTCATATCATATTACATTTCTTTATCATTACCTCGTCACAGTTATACAAATCACACTTTACAAATTATCAAAGCACATTCTCGACACTCAACACATACTAACCATATCATCAATAATACTTATATCATCATAATTCTCATAACGTCATAATATAATTCGTCATCATCATTAAATACAATGTATATTCATCTATCATCATGCACACCAAAACATCATCAACATCATCCCAAGGATCATGACTTGGAACTCAACACAATGGCGCATCTCGTCAATCCCCTTAATCGTTACCAATTATGACCCTACTGTTAAACACCACACAAGCCGGTAAGTTGTACGTCACCCCCCTCTGGGCTTGTATAGTGACATCCGCCCCACATGTTAAGCCCTACCGTTACGCCCCTATTTAGGTCGGTAAGTTACACCTCACCCCACTCTGGGTTTGTGCACGAATGTCCCCCACCATGGTTTCTGCACTCCGCCCCTATTTAGGCTTGTACAGTTCACCTCCCTGAGTTGCACTTCACCCCACTCTAGGCTTGTGCATCCCAAGTACCACATCTCTGCACCACCCTCTAATGGGTTCGCGCAGTTCAACTCCCTGAATTGCACTTCACCCCTCTCTGGGCTTGTTCATCTCAAGTACCCCATCTCATATGCTCACGGCATAGTCAACATCATGAAGTTAAATACATCATTATCATCATCATCAATCGTCATCTTCATAAATCATCATAAAAGTACAATCACCTCCCTGAGTTACACTCCACCCCTCACTGGGCTTGTGCATCTCAAGTACCACACCTCCCTGAGTTGCACTCCGCCCCTCTCTAGGCCTGTGCATCTCAAGTACAACACCTCATATGCTCAATGCATAATCATCATCACACTACATCTCATATGCTCAATGCATAATCGTCATCATAACACACCTTAGATGCTCAATGCATCATTACATCATCATTTTCACATAGCTCTTATGCTCAACGCATTAATATATAATCATCATTATAACACACATCATCAATCATCGTTATCATCATCATCGATCATCATCATCATCATCATCGTTTAAACATCATCATATAACATCATATTCATCATCAACATTATCATCATCATATAAGCATCATAATCATCACATAAGCATTATTAATCATCATCATCATCATTATCATCATCACATAAGCATAATTAATCATCATCATCATAGTCATAATCATATAAGCATCATTATCATCATCATCATCATAGTCATAATCATATAAGCATCATTAATCATCATCATCATAATCATCATACCCTCATTCCTCATATGTTCATTACATCAATATATTATCATCCCACGCCACATACCTCATACACTCAATACATCAATACATCGCCATCATACATCTTAACAATATGAACATCTAACATCAAGGGAGATATTAATATTATCATACTCAAACCACAATCAATACTCTTTAATCATCCATTTAAATCTCTCAATTCCGCAAAATAACACTTATATTAAATACATATCAATCTCAATTTCACGTGTTAAGGAAAACCATACTCACTCTGAAAAGAACTCATCACAATCACATCAAAAACAGAAATTCTGCGAGCTGCGCTTCAACCTGCGCTGCAGCGCAACCTGCAACGCAGATTCCAGAGAGCCACGCTTCAACCTGCGCTGCAGCGCAACCTGCAACGCAGATTACGCAAAACGTGACTATACTGCGTTTTTCCCCTTTTTCTCCCCTTCTTCAATCTCTACTCAATCCTCATCGTTTATACTTCAATCATATTCGTTTATATCAATTATACTCAGCAAAACAACAATCTTTACACAAATTATACAGTTAACCCATCAAAACCCCAAATCATCAAACCCTTATTTACCCTTTTCTCTATTTTTCTCTATATTCTTCAATCTCATTCAAGAACTCATCAAGATTCATTCAATAAATCATAAATCAACAGTTTTCATCATTCATTCTCAATTATAACATGTATCAATATGAATTTATAGTCTTAAATTACTATCCAAGCACCCCCCACATGCACATACAAGCAGCACCCTCTCCCCCACCGTACCTTGAAGTGAAAATCGAACCGCAACAATTCTTGATTCTCAATGATTATTTTGCAGCAACCCCTTCTTGAGACGTCATTTCTCCCCTCCTTGGCGTTTCGCTCTCTGACGTTTTTACAAATAAGGGTTAGGGTGAACTGAGAACCCTCCTTAAATAAATACTTAATTGGGCTAGGGCCACCCTCAACCCACTCATCCTATTTATAATTCTTATTATTTATTAAATAACCTTATTCATAAAATATACTAATCTTACTAATATTATTATTTATTTATTTCTATACTTTTATTAATTTATTTTATTTAATAAAATTTAGGATGTTATAGGATTCGCCTATATTCCTCGGTCGGTCAGCATGAAACCAAGGGATTTTCCAGAATGGACAGCAAAAGAGCATTTTTCTGGGTTAAGTCTCATATTGAATCGCCTGAGTTGGCCAAAAATTTCTCCGAGGTCATCCGTGTGCTTCCTGTCTGATGGAGTTTTGACCACCATATCATCAATGTAAACTTCTATGTTGCGCCCGATTTGATCTGCAAATACTTTATCCATCAACCTCTGATATGTGGCCCCAGCATTCTTTAGTCCGAATGGCATGACTCGGTAATAGTAATTGGCCATATCAATAATAAAGGTCATTTTGTCCTCGTCTGCTGGGTTCATTCGGATCCGGTTGTATCCTGAGTAAGCGTCCATGATACTGAGATATTTGTACCCCGAGGCTCCATCCACTAAATGATCAACACTGGGAAGAGGGTATGCGTCCTTAGGGCATGCTTTATTTAGATCACTGAAGTCGGTACACATCCTCCATTTCCCATTTGATTTCTTCACCATTACAACGTTTGAGAGCCATGTTGAGTACTCAATTTCCCTGATGAACCTTGCAGCTAATAACTTTTTTGACTCTGCCAAGGCTGCATTTCTTCTTTCCTCTCCCAGTCTTCTCTTCTTTTGAGAGATTGGTTTGGCCTTCGGGTCGATCATCAGTTTATGGCACATGAAATCTGGATCTATCCTGGGCATATCTGCGGGGGCCCAAGCAAATAAGTCAGAATTATCTCGTAAAATTTGTATGATTTGATGCTTTTCTTCAGGTTGAAGACTTGTTCCAATTCTGGTTGTTTTGGTAAGGTTGTCTCCTATTTGAATGGCCTTCAATTCCTCAGTAGGTTGAGGTCTTCTGTCTGAGAAATCCAACCTGGGGTCTAACTCGGTCGAAAGTATTCCGAGCTTAGTGTTTGAAGTCCTGCTAGAAGGTTTTCTTGTTTCCAAGCTCTTTACGTAACAACGCCGGGCCTCGCTTTGCTCGGCTCTCATTACTCCTTCTTTTCGTCATCAACAGGGAACTTCATTGTTAAGTGAGGTGTCGAGACGATCACCCCTAATGCGTTTAGGGTAGGTCTCCCGATGATAATGTTGTAAGATGTAACAACATTAACAAGTAAATATTTAACGTTTACAATTTTGTAAATTCCATCAGACCCGAAGGTCGTTCTGAGATTTACAATTACCTCAATCCGTTCTCCCGCAAAACCTACCAAATTTCCTTCAAAAGGGTGAACGATGCCGGTTGGCAGTGAGAGGTCTTCGTATATTTTCCAAAATAAGACGTCAGCTGAGCTACCTTGGTCGATCAGAACTCTTCTAACCGAGCAACCTTCGATGTTTACTCGGACAACCATTGGATCATCTTGGTTTATATCTTGTAAACCTGCAAAATCTCTATCAGAAAAAGAAATAACAGGGTAAGACCTACCTTTCCGAAAATTCTCTGATTTATTAACTGAGCAGATAGTCCTGAGGTGCCTCCTTCTGGAGGAGGATGTAAATCCTCCTCCTGGAAAACCTCCCGAGATGGTATGTATGGATCCTGCTCTTCGTCGAGGAGTTATTGGTCCTGGGTTACGCTCGGGTGATTCCTCTCGGCCCCTTCTTCGGTCATAATCTACTCGAGCAGCTTCTTTCTTGTTTTTGTTCCTTCCATCATATATATACCTCCCGAGGTGACCAAGCCTGATTAGTTGTTCAATCTTATTTTTGAGGGTCCAACGATCATCTGTGTTATGACCGAAGGCACGATGAAAATCACATCTCTTTGTTCGGTCGATGCCTTCAGGTGTCTCTTTAGGGGTGGAGGAAGTTCAATAATTCTCCTTGCATTCAACGGGGTGAAATGGTCGAAGATTGGAGCGGGTCGGGGTGGTTTAATCGGTCTTCCTCCTTTCTTTCCTACTTTGTTTTGAAAAGAAAATGACCCCCGATCTCTATGTTGGTTTTGCAACGTATCACATGTTCCTCCTTTTTCAAGGGGTTTAGTCAGCATTGCTCTAAGACGTCTTTTGGCTACTGCTGCTTCTTCCCCGTCTATTTGCTCCGAAGCCTTTCTTCTGAAGTCAGCTATATCTGTTGGTTTGGATTTAGCGAGCTCATCTGCGAACTGCCCTTCCTTTAACCCATTGATGATAGCTCTTAGATGGATTTTTGGATCTAGTTCTTTGACCTGCATGGCTTCTTTGTTGAAGCGGTTAATATAATCTTTGAGTGGCTCGTCGTCTCCTTGCAGGATACTAAATAAAGTGTCCTCCGTCTTTTTGAAGGGGCAACTTGATGAGAATTGGTTTTTAAACGATGTGCTGAACTCGTCAAATCCTTCGATCGAGCTGGGAATCAGAGTAGAATACCATTGTAGCGCGGGACCTATCAAAGTTCTTGGGAAAATTTTACATAAAATGGGGTCAGTTGCACCTGTTGTGAGCATTACAGTGTGAAATCGGGTAAGGTGTGAATTTGGATCAGTAGTTCCATCATATACAGGTAAGTCAGGAAATTTAAAATATCTAGGTAATGGAACAGACATAATATAATCAGAAAAGGATGAAATCGTGTATCTGTTTGATTATTGAGGTTGGTGCGTGGTTCAGATTGTTCTGAAGGAGTTGGGACTTCTGAGGAATGAGTGTTGTCCTCCTCGTCTTCTCAATGATTTTTGTTGAGCTGCTCCCGCATAATTATGTTTTCCTCCAGAACTCTCTGATTCTCTCGCCTAAGTTGCTCTAGTTGTTGAGCAAGCTCATGCAGGGTCGGTCCTTCATCTTCTCCAGCGTTGGACCTCGTCCTGACCATTTCTTAGAATTCTTGTGGTACTCTGGGAAAGTTTTACCAGAGCCCCACGATGGGCGCCAAATGTTCTTACAAAGCCTAAATTCTACTCATGTGGTACAACTCGGCTAAGTGAAGAAGCTAGTGTGTCCTCTAATGCTGTTTGTGCTCCTCCTTTTATAGGTGCTGGTGGTATCTTCTATATATGGCATGATTTGCTGATTGGGGGACAACATGCGCTGATTTTGCTGTCAGGCTGCTTAACATCAGCCCTTTCCTTATTTGTTTGATTCCCTCCTTTAGTCAAGCCAAGGATCCTGCTAGGGTATGTCAGGTCTACCTCTACCGAGCTTTCTCCGGCCGAGCTTATCTTATATGTATCAGCTTATAATACCAAAGCCTTTTGAACTCAATTAACCAATTACGACCCTGCAAATCAAAGCTTTCCTTTAAAAATTAATTAAATAAATAACTCTATTTTGATACAATTTCGTCAAGCCAAATTAAGTAAATTACAAAGATTGTTTGGAGTCCATAGCAATAAGTATTAAAATGAATTTTGTAGCAAAACATGTAACAAAAAAATTTCAATTTCAATTGCTTTTCTTTTTTCTCTTTTTAAAATATCTATTATTTAGAAAATATTTTATTTTGAATTGTTGCTTACTTTAAGATTAAGAAAACGTTAAATATTTTTTAATTTAATTATTATTTTTTATATTTATACTTTTATATGAAATACATTGAATAGAATATTCAACGGAGTAAAAAGTTCTTCATTCAAATATTTTTATACTTTTAAATTAAAAAATATTTAATAATTTGTTTAATCATATCCCTATATAAAATATTAAATATCAATTATTTTAAAATAGACAAAATATTACGCAAACTATTTTTATATTATTTATTTTAAATATTAACTAGTTTAAAGTGAATGTATTCTAAAAAAATGTGAAATTATAACCATCATCCGTTTGATATGACAATAATAAATATGACACCTCATGTGTTATTAAATTCAATAAATGATGTGGCAGCAGATTATTGAATGTTTGTGTAAAACTTCTTTACACTTACGGTGTTTATATATTAAACTCTTATAATATATTATAAAATTGCTAAAATCTCAAATATATTTTTTTCAATTAATGATGATCATAACCTTACACTTTACTCTTTAAAGTTTAAAGTGTGTCATTCATAAAATCATTTGTTTTTTCCAAAAATGCATCCATATATTTAATAATCTATATGGTTGAGTAACTTAAAAGAAAATTAGTAATCCACGTAATATTGTCAATCAGTAGTATGTGTGGTTTGAGGTTTGTCTCTCCTAGGATCTTTTCGCTGCGTGCATGAATACCTCTTCACTTGCACTCGCCCTCCTAAAATGCCTTTTGATGAGCCATCAGGAAAACTATCTTTCCGTGATAAAATGTTCGGGTTGAAACAACTAGTCATACAGGGACTATGATGATCTTGTTGCTAATAAGATGGTTTGAATTGAATTGGAACGAGGGAATCACTATAAGAAAATCGATTTTTAGCGATGGCCAAAAGTAGTTGTTACAAAAAAAAAAACCGTCGCTATTTCACTATAAAAAATGGCCTAGGCAGTCCATCAGCCGTCGCTAAAAGCCTCATCATTAAGGTTGATGCTATGTAGCGTCGACCTGGCCGTCACAAATAGCTGACGCTAGTTCCATGGCCATCACAACATAACGTCGAACTGATAACCTGCATGATAACGTCAAATATTTTCAGGCCGACACTAACTTTACAATGGTCGACGCTAAATAATTTTTTTAAAAAAAGTTTACTTTTCCATTATCGTTGGCCAGACCGGCGTTATTTAATAAAGTTAGCATTGGCCTGGCGGACGCTACATAAAAAATGAAAAAAGAAAAAAATTCAACGATGATGCCTTTTAGCGTCGACCTGAAGGTGAACGCCAACCCATTTGACAACAGCGTTCATTACACTGAGTCTTTCGAGATCAATATGGTCAAAGTGGAGCCAGTTGATGCCAGGGCCACTGATATGGCCATTGATGAGTTTGAAAAAGAAGTGAAGGATATCTATCATTCCGCTGAGGAAAGCATTCTCAAATACTTAACCAGGAAGCAGAATGAAGATAGAATTGTTATGCTATGCACAAGATGCAGTGTTGTTTTCAACGTTGACTCAGCCAAGACCTTCGAGGAAACTTCGAACAGGAAACATTAGTTAAAGAAAGTGTTGGGCCATCAGAAATATGAAGAGGGGTCAGAAGATGTATAAGGCCCTAAAAGGTGTAGGAAGGGGTATGCCCATTCAATATAACACCTTCTTTCCCCCTACCAAGGCACCTTCGAACCAATGAGTGAGGCAAGTGCCTATAAAGCCAAAAGTCCAAGCAAGGTGGCAACCAGTTACACAAAATGCAGGAGCTTCAGACTCTGCTAAGGGTAAGGAAGTAATGTTAAAGCCTTCCAAGGAGATGGAACCTCCTCATGAGAATTGGTACCACTTTAGCCAGTATTCCAAGGCCAAAGGTTCGATGACAAGAACTCATTGGCGTAGGGCCCAGACAATGGAACAGATACAGGCAGAATGCGTAAGGTTACCCCAGAGGCCTAAGAGAAGGTTTGAGGCTTCTTCATCAAAGTCTCAATGTGACCTACGTGAGCAAATCAATGCTACTAAGGTAAAAGAGATGGAGGAAGATGACCTTTTATCTGAGGAGTTCGAGTCAGGGTTCCCTGATTCAATCCAAGAAATTTGGGGTATTATTTCGATCTTACCAGTTGAGTTTTCCCAGTAGGTACAAAGGTTGGAGAATGAAGAAGACTTTGAAGATGACAACCTTCAAAGTGTTGTCATGTTGAACCAAACAGAAGAGGAGACCAAGAATGAGGTGGTCAGTTTAACCAAACCAGGTCCAGGGGACATGGCTCACATGAAGCCATTGTACATCAAAGCAGTGGTCGAAGGTAATCCTATTAATAGGGTTATTATCGATGGTGGGGAAGCAATCAACCTACTGCCAAGAACAACCTTCGATAGACTTGGGAAGACCAACAGAAATTTACTCCCACACAACATTGTAATTACTGATTTTGCTGGGAAGTCATCAGGATCAGAAGGTGTTGTGGCCCTCAACTTGGTGGTAGGTGGTCAAGTTAGAACCACCATTTTTGTGGTGATCCACACCAAAGCTAGCTTCAACATGCTGCTGGGGAGGGAATGGATCCATGGAATAGGAGGTATCCCATCAACTGTGCATAAAAAATTATTCTTATGGGATCAAGAAGGTAATCCAGTAGTGGTCAAAGCTGACCAGGGTATATATACTGCTGAGCAAGGTTTGGTAGAAATGGACTTCGATAAGAACCTTGCCCATATTATCCCTTATGAGTTGGACTCCAAATTAGCTATACACTCATCAAAGGTTCCTTACTCAGTAAGGTTAGACCCCATTAAGGGTTTTACCTTGAAAAGGGAGGCCGATCTTGATACGGCCCTAGAAATGTTTGGTTCCTCATGGAAAGCATAGAAGCACTTATGTATAAAATAACGGCCTATGTGGCCGAATCAAGGTCCAAATCACCTTCAAAGTCAGTTGAAAAGATATTGGGAGGAGATGAAGACCAACATGAGTCCATTTGGGTTCGAGAGGTTGGATCGAATGAGGACTCAAATCGATTGGATTGCATATATGATGATGAAGCATCAAGTGTAGAGTATGACCAAGAGAAAGTAGCAAGGTTCGAGGCACAAGATCAGCTCGAAGAGGTGAACCTGGGAATGACCGAAGATAAAAGACCTACCTTCATCAGTACTAAAGTGGATTCAACAATTAGGCAAGAGCTTATCGAGTTATTAAAATAGTACAAAGACTGTTTTGCTTGGGACTATGATGAGATGCCAGGTCTAGATCGAGAATTGGTTGAGCATAGATTGCCCATCTTGCCTGGAAAGAAGCCAGTGAAGCATCCCCCTCGAAGGTTTGCTCCAGAGGTGGTCTCAAAAATCAAGGAAGAAATAGAAAGAATCCTCAAGGACAAGTTCATTCGAACCACCAGGTATGTAAATTGGCTTTCTAACATTGTGCCAGATATTAAAAACAATGGCAAATTGAGAGTATGCATTGACTTTCGAAACCTGAATGAGGCCACTCCAAAGGATAAGTACCCAATGCCCATAGCTGACATGCTCATAGATTCAGCAGCAGGAAATGAAGTGTTAAGCCTTCTTGATGGCTATTCTGGTTATAACCAGATTTTTATTGCAGAAGATGTTTCAAAAATTGTCTTTCATTGTCCTGGGGCGTTGGGTACATTCGAATGGATAATTATGCCTTTTGATTTAAAGAATGCTGGGGCCACTTTTTCATGATTTTATTGGTGAGTTCATGCAAGTATATATAGATGATGTCATGGTCAAGTCGAAGACCAAAACACAACACTTGGAACACTTAATATGTTCATTTGAAAGGATGAGGGCGCATGGGCTCAAAATGAACCATTTAAAATGTGCCTTTGGAGTCTCTGCAGGCAACTTCTTTGGATTCTTAGTGCAACAACAAGGAATCGAAGTGGACAAGAACAAAGCACAAGCCACCATCGAGGCAAGACCTCCAGAAAACAAGAAGCAACTGCAGTGCTTGTTAGGGAAGATCAATTACCTAAGGAGGTTCATTTCGAACCTGTCTGGAAAAACAAGAGTGTTTTCCCCATTAATCAAGCTAAAGAAGGAAGAGAAGTTTGAGTGGAGTTAAGAACATCAAATGGCTTTCGAAGCAATCAAGAAATACTTAGCCAATCCACCAGTGATGACTCCACCCATGCATGGGAGGCCTTTAAGGCTATATATTTCTGCATATGAGGAAACTCTGGGTAGCATGTTGGCCCAAGAGGATGAAAATGGCTTCGAAAGGGTAATATATTACTTAAGTAGGAGCCTGAGTGATGTAGAAAAAAGATATATAGCTTTAGAAAAGTTATGTTTATGCTTGTATTTCTCTTGTATGAAGCTTAAGTATTATCTGAAACCTTCTGAAGTTTTTGTAAGTTCACATTTCGATGTAATTAAGTACAAGTTAATCAAGCCAATACTTCATGGCAGGATTGGGAAATGGGCTCTTGCATTAACTGAGTTTTCATTAAAATACATGCCTTTAAAAGTAATAAAGGGGCAAGCTCTTGCTGATTTTTTAGCCGAACAACCCACGGTTCAAATTAAAGAGGTTAATTTCGTTGAAATTGAACCTTGGAAATTGTTCTTTGATGGTTCTAAACATGGTAAAGGAAATGGCATAGGGATGATGATTGTATCTCCCAGTGAAGTTATAACTAAGGTCATGTTTATAATTAAACGAGAATGCTCAAATAATGAAATAGAGTACGAAGCACTAATTGTTGGCCTCAAACTCTTGATAAGTTTTGAAGCTACTCACGTTCACGTAAAAGGAGACTCTCAATTGGTTATTAATCAGTTGAAAGTAGTCTACAAGTGTTGTAGCTCAAAGTTGGCAAAATATTTTGCCAGGGCTAAAAGTTTAATGGGTCATTTCGAAGAAGTAACATTATAACACGTACCTCGAATAGAAAATGAAGTGGCAAACGAACTAGCTCAAATAGCCTCTGGTTTCAAAGTTAAACCATAGTTGTTCGAAAGTTTGATCGAAGCCAAACCCCTTTTAACCATACAAGAGAAAATGGCTCTGAATATAGATGCATTGATGCCCTCAGACTAGAGGAAACCCTTAGTACATTACTTAAGGGACCCATCGAAGCCAACTAACAGAAAAGTTAAGTTCAAAGCTCTGAACTATACTATTCTGGGAGATGAGCTATGCAAGAAGTCAAGTGGGGGCACTTATTGAGATGTTTAGGAGAAGCAGAGGCATACCTAGCACTGGCTGAAGTACATGAAGGAATCTGCGGAGCGCACCAAGCAGGGGAAAAGATGAGATGGACTCTGCTAAGGTACTGTTATTTTTGGCCAACTATGCTTAAAGATTGTCATGAATATGCCAAAGGTTGTGAAGAGTGTCAAAGGCATGGACATATACACCATGCACCTGCAGCAAAATTGCACTCGATTATCAAACCATGGCCATTTCAAGGGTGGGCCCTCGATCTAATAGGTATTATACATCCTCCTTCTTCTAAAGGGCATAAATTCATCCTGGTAGGGGTAGATTATTTCACTAAGTGGGTCGAAGCTATTCCCCTAAATGATGTAGGTCAGAAAGAGGTGATTGACTTTGTAGAAGAACATATTTCATAGGTTTGGTATTCCTGAGACTATAACAACAGACCAAGGGACTAGGTTCACAGGAAGAAAGGTTACACAGTATGCAGAGTCAAGGAAGATCAAATTACTCACTTTTACCCCTTATTATGCCCAAGCCAATGGCCATGTTGAGGCCATTAATAAAGTTTTGATAGGTTTCATAAAGAAGCATATAGGACAGAAGCCTCGAAATTGGCATGAAACACTTAGCCAAGTGTTATGGGCCTATAGGAATTCCCCCAAAGATGTTATTGCAGCTTCTCCATATAAATTGGTATATGGACACGAGGCCGTTTTGCCTTTGGAAATAAACCTTCAATCCCTTCGAGTTTAGAGGAAACATGAATTGCCTACACAGGATTATCTCAGCTTGATGTTCCATGAGCTGGATACTTTAGATGAAGAAACACTTGCAGCGTTGGAAAACATAGTAAAACAGAAGGAAAGAGTAGCTCGATTCTACAATCGAAGAGTTAGTGATGAGGCTTTCCAAGAAAGGGACTT
Source organism: Sesbania bispinosa (assembly GCA_026901365.1). Classification (NCBI taxonomy): domain Eukaryota; kingdom Viridiplantae; phylum Streptophyta; class Magnoliopsida; order Fabales; family Fabaceae; genus Sesbania; species Sesbania bispinosa. The sequence continues at coordinate 664,814 of QLOH01000411.1, read as the reverse complement.
GGTGTGGAAAGTGCAGTTGCCTTTGGGCAAGAAGTCACCGAGGTTTGGTAAGTGGACCCCCATTTGGGAGGGACCATTTGAAGTGGAAAGAGTGTTATCGAGCAACGCTTATACTATTCGAGATCTTACTTCTAATTGCGTGATTCGAGCAATAAATGGCAAACACTTAAAGAAATACAAGCCAATCATGCATGAAGTAAAAGTTCATTGGAAATAAGCAAGTCTGGAGCCAAAAATGGCTGTTACAAATAAACAATAAAAATTTAAAGAAGAGGCCTAAAAGAGAAAGTCCTAAAATAAGTCTTTGGCCTTAAACTCAAGGTACTCCTCCTTGATCTTGGCCAACGTTGCTTCGAGTGTGGCATGTTCATTCCCTGCCTTCTCAATATTTCTGAAGCAATTAAGGAGTGCGGCAGAATCAGTCTTCACAATGCCTTTCAGTTGGTCTTGGCGTTTCTTGCCCTAATTCATGGTTGCAGCGAGAACGTTTCTCTCATTGGTCTTCAAGGTCAGTTTCCTTTGCAGCTCCTCGATTTCTCCATCTAAGACCCCCATTTGAATGGCTCATTGCTCCAAAGTCTCAGAAGAAGCTTTGAATTAGTTGTTATGCTCCAAGAGTCGATTCTTTAAGGTCCCTTCTTGGCCTTGAATTTCATCCTGCTGAGTCTCATTCACATGAATCCGGTTCAGAGTAAGAGTTAGAATGTCATACCATGCACAAAAGACTCCAAGGGCCTCATCCAACTCGGAAGGAATACCTTCTGGTACCTTTTTTAGCTCAGACGAGACTTCTCGAATTTTCTTATTAATATCATCACTTAGAACCTCTATCAAGTCTTGTGAAAAGACCAAGTGGCGAATCCTACCCACCAAGACTTGGACCTGTTGATGGGTGCTTGATTCTGAAGTCTTGGCACTTCGACTCACCATAACAAAAGGAAGTGCCCCCGCCAGCAGACTATTTATGATTGAGAATGGATCATCCTCGAGCTGCTTGCTAAGAGCTTCCAAATCAACAACTGGTGCAGGAGTTAGTGGTGGTGACTGAGCTCAAGGTTCTTTCTGCATTTGGGTCGAAGGAAGAGCAATCTGCTGAACCACAGGCTTCGTCGAAGGTATCTGCACAATAGTATCATCAGGAGGAGTTTGTCCATCACCTTCATTATCACCTTCTGGAACAGTGAAGGAAGGGGTAGAAGGCAAGTCATCTTGGGGAACTTGTTCGTTCTCATCAGCTTGAGTCTGACCCTGGGTCGAAGCATCAACCCCTTGGTTGTTCAAGGCTTGTTGAACCTTTGAAGGCTCATCCAGTTGAGAGTCTCGAACAGCTTCATTAGTTTGGGCCCCAAGCATATCTTGTTCAGAATGTGGAACCTCCTTTTCAGGTGGAGCCTCAGTCTCATGCTGTTCAAGGATGATAACATCATCATCAACTTGAACCCTAGAAGTTCCTCCGCCTTGAACTTTCCCAGAAGTTCCTCCGCCTTAAACTTGCTCAGAAGTTCCTTGGTTTCCCTCTTGCCTTTCCTCAAGGATGGGGTCATCAGAGTGAGCATGGGAGTTAACTTCATGTTCCTCAGTCATAGCTTGATCCCCTGCAACTTGAAATCTTATGATCCTGTTCGACCCAGGATATTGAACAGCAAGGGGAAGATAATTTAAAAAAGAATAAAGGCTTGAGAAACTCGAACCTGTAGTGCTACCTTGATTGGTGGTATCTGAAGAAAGTACTTGAAGAAAGAAGGTTCGAGTTAGAATATATTACCTTAAAACAAAAGGAGCTAAAGTAAGGCCATATCTTACCACCCTATTGGCTTTCCAAGTGTGTTGAATATTGGGCGCCACATGCTTGATTCTTTTCCTTCGACCAGCGCCCTGCAAGTTAGAAAGATGGGTCAGAAATTCAAAGCACATGAAAATCTGAAGGATAACTTCAAAACACAAACCTCAGTGGCCTTAGGATTTATGGAGGACCCAGGGTCAGTGGTATTAGCACCAATGGTATTAGCCAACTCAGATGGAGTTGCTTCAGAATCAGAGGCAACATCTTGCTCTTCAGTCAGCTTCGTACTCGAAGGGTCCTCACCCTGAGTCCCAGCTGAAACGTTCTGGGAATGAGTAACATCAGCTTGTGGCTCAGATGAAGCAGCAGCAGGAGTCCTCCTCTTCCTCGAAGTGGTTGCACCTTTCTTGGCATCGGTCTTTGAGGTTGGTTTCTTCTTGGGTTGAGCCTTCTACAAAAGTTCGAGGCATATAAAGGTCAGAATAACATGAATGCAAAAGGAAGATAAGTGTTTCAATTTTTTTACCTTGTCTCCTTTAGGAGCCTTTTGTTTCTTGGGCTTAGAGGCTTCACCAGCATCCTTAGAATTTGCAAAGATCGAAGAAGAAATTAGAAAACCATTCAGAGAGGTAATGAAGCAAGTCAAAGTAATAAGGTTCTTTTGAATACCTTGTTTCTTTCTTCCCTCGATTTCTGGGTATGTCATGGTGGTGACGATGCAGCCAAAGCATACTTCCTTCGAGCATTCTATTTCCTTATAGGAGTTACGCCACCAATGATCATAAGCAGCAGTGCAGTAGTTCGACGGAGTGAAGTCAGTAGGCATGTAAGCAGGTTTGGTGGCCTCAAACTCTATGATCCTTTGTATTACCTCATCTACTGACGTGCAGGGAGCAATATCTTGCCCTTTGAAGAAAGGGATTGGGATATCTTGGCAAAGTCCAAACTGCCTAGCCACTGAAGTTGGCTGATAATGCATGAGACAAGGTATGGACTGATCATAGTGGGGAAAAATAAGCTGATTACGAAGGATCTCACTCCATCTTCGATCCTATTCAGCTTGCTCAGCAGGGTTGACACTTACAATGGGTTGCTGAACCCATCAAGGACCAAGATTCCTTTTAGAGTACGGGTTAAGGGTGTCCTCATGCTTTTGCTAGTTAAAGAAATACTCCATGAAAGGCTTTAAGCCATCTGATGCTTTAGACCTAAGGGGGCAAAGATAGGTGTAAGTGAGGCTTTTGGCAGTGGGTTTGAAGGCATGTGATACTTCCTTTTTGAGCTTGGCATCCTTTGGAAAGGTGGCTCGAAACCAAAAATCAAGGAGCTAGAAAGGGCCATAGAAGCCACCCAAAGGTTTGAGCACTATGTAGTTGCTCAGAACATTAGAAATACAGAGATATAAATGGCCAAGGAGTAACTTGGCCAAGTTTATTTTTCTACCTTCATGGAGGCAAACAGCTAAGGGGAATAAACCATGAGGGACTTGAAGAGATCGAGCACAGAAAACAAAATTGGCTAACCATAGCCAAAGGAAAGCAATATGTTCTGAAGGGAATCAAGCACGTGGTCAGGGTGCAGTGAAAATAAATGGATTCCCTCCCTTATTTATAATCGTTTTGAGAAAACACGAATCAAGGCATAAAAGGTATTGAAACGAAAGGTCGTACCTTATTAGGATTATAAACGAGGCAAGTGTAGCCACGTCTCTATTGGTATCCACGCCAACAGCCGGACTAGGAAACCTTCCTCAGCTCTGCTAGTAGCCTTAGAAAGTAAGAAGCGATTGCTCATGTGTATCTGGGGTAGTGCATCTTATGCTCTATGTATAGAGTGGTGGCTAGGGTTTTATCCCCTCACTCACTTAACCCTCACACTTATGGGCCTAGCCCATTATGTTATAATTCTAATTAAATTAAATTAGAATTATTATTCTTTCCTAGTGGCTTGTTGTATGCGTATGACCCAATAGGCTTTTAATATTTGGTTATAATATTAAAATAAAACCCTTTTATATTTAATATCATAAATAGTGAGCGGTATCTAGCAACACATCACTATCCAAATATTGAGTTTATCAATAACTTTGATAAATCCTATTTTATGATAATAATTTATATGATCTGTCCCTTTGTCCAAATATCTAATTGAACACAAGGGCATGGATTCTATCAACCTTGTATAGTTCAATTTATATTTTCTTGATCCCCAAGTACACTGTACAGAAAATAAACATGTCATGTTTATCCTCCTGAGCATGGCCATGCATTTTGCAGTCTCACTTTATCAAGAGGCCTACAGATATAACTCTTGTTACATAGGAGGGACAAATCTCATCTAGGTCACTCACATTCCTCCACATAATTTATTATATGTCCAAATACCAACTTTATGATCAACCTGTTACAGGCAACGTTCGATGATATTCAAAACACATAATTCCTTATGTAGGAATCGTAGTGATTTCAGGTCAAAGGACTTTATATAACATTTATCAATTTAAGAAACGTTCATGACACTTATGTAACAACCCATGCAACGTTCTTAAGGTGGGTCTGTCCAGTACACCATTACTCTTAATGTGTACCTATGTGAGCACATGATATCTCATATCCATGACCTGTGAGATGTGATCATCAATGAACTCACATACTAGTCTAAATGCATCTTTGTCCTAAGATGATACTTGACTAGGGACTATTTAAGAATAACTCTTCATAAGATCTCACGATCAAGTCATCTACTTGATTTCTTATGAAGTTTAAGCTTACTATTCTACGGACAATAATTATATTCTAAAAGAATAAGTTTGCCTTTATAAAATAACATGATACAAGTGATGGATGTTCATAAATATATAAGTCTCTAGTGCATATTCCTAACATGTTCATCCTCAAAAACATCAGAAGATGTTTGATCATGGTTACTGCTAATAAAGGCCTGAAAGGTCATTTTAGAGGTTTTGACCCTATACTCAGTCCTAGAAGGTTTAGTGCTGGGAAGGTAAGTCTCTCTACAAGATTCGAGACCAGTAATGACACAGACATCAAGTGAAGTGGGAGTAATCATCCCACAAGGGAGAAAGAAAGTGCAGGTACCTCGATCCCAGAAGTTCGGTGTAGCAAGGAGGAGGTCATTATTGTATTGTAGATGTTCACGAGACAACTGGATCAAATCAAAGATGCCCACCCTCTTCCAGAAGTCCCCTTTCTTCGATTGGACCTTGTCTAACCAAGCAAGAAAAGCCTTCTTGAGGAGCATTGGAGCAGCTCTGAAAATTTACTTCTCTTGTTCAACAAAGTCAGCTCTGACAGGATCATCAAAAGCTATTATTTTCTCCGCGGGGTAGAGCGCTTGGAAATCCTTGAATTGAAGAGTCCTAGGAGGAAACTCATAAGGACCAAGGAAGGCCATGCGCAAGCGATTAATGTTAGTGGGGACAATAACACTGTCCCCCCACACCTTGAGGTTCTCATCAGTGGCTTCTGACTCCGGCACAAAGGTATCATTATCTCTGACAACAGTCTTGCCATTTGTTGCTGCGAGGGGAGTAAGGCAAACTACTTGATATTTGTCACTAGGGAAAATAAGGTTGGTCAATGTGGTTTCCATTTGCAATAGCTAGCTGGAGGTAAAAGGTAAGGCAGCTGAGCTGAAGAGAAAGGAAGAAAAGGTTCTATCAGAAAGGATTGGAAGAGACGTGAAGGAGAAGGTAAAAGTGAAGAAGAAGATGGTGAGTCTTAAAACCCCTATTACAAAATTAAGAGAGGGAAACCAAAGAGTCATTGGCAGTTACAAGCCCAATTGACGTTAGTGTAAAGCCCAAATCTTCAGTCCATGTGATCGTGGGAGAGAGAAAAGGACATGTAGGTAGCATCAAGCGGAGCATAAATCTGCCACATGTAAAAATGCAAAGCTTCTGAGAGTTCGAAGCTATGCATTTTGGGGGGCATTTGTTACTCATAAAATTAAAATTGTGGATCGAAGATGTTGACAGTGAACAAAAAGAAATATTTATTATGTTTCAACAAAATTACAATGGGTCGAATTAGATTGCAAGGGGTTGCTATTTGAACCTAACACTTTCTGTTCCTATTACATTTTCCTACAGGAACATTCGCTCTTCGAACCAGTGCTACATCTTCGAGAAGGAATTGCCCTGACCCTCGAGTGAGTGTCATGTCTTCGGAGGAGGAGTGGTGTTTTACTTTGAGCCTTGTGGGGGGATTGGTTCGAAGCCTTGGATCTTCCAAATAATCCAGGAACCTGAATCCCTCACCCTCATCTTCTTCCTCTGCCTCCTCTTCTTTCTTCCCCTCCTCTTCTTCTTCTTCTTCTTCCAAGGATCAAAAGACTGGGCGTTGGGCCTTGAGATCACCCATTGCCCTAGGATAAAGCTTGGCACCAAGGAGGTGGGAGTAATACCAGGCCATGCATGGGGCTAAGGCCTTGTATGTTGGCTACGTTGTTCGACCTGAGGTCAAGGTCCATGTTGAAGTGACCACTAATGTTGGACACCCTGTCGACCTGAAATCCAAAAGTAATGGAAGGATCAGGCCGTACAGGGCAGCCAATATCAGGGATCTCTCCATTGTTGAGGGAAAGAATGATGAATCAAAATGGAGTTTCACCCTTTTATAGGGATGAAAGGCATGAAGGTATTAAGAGCGCCACTCCAACGAGCCAATGAGAGAGGGTCTTAGTCACTTTGACCAAGGTTGACAGTGGTCAAGAAAGTCAAGTTGGCCGGCAGGTGTATCTTGCTTCGAAGAACAGGGAAAGCCGTGAGAGGTTCGAAGTCCCTTGATATAAAGAGAGGATTAAGAAAGGGTCTAGACGAATTCGAAGCAGGTCATGATTCGAAGAGGAAGAGCCTTTGTTGTGGTTCGAAATGACTTCCTTATTGTGGATCGAAGAATCCCTTTCCTATCAGTTCGAAGGGGTTCGTTTCCCCCTTTTTGCTCAGAATAACTTAGGCGTTTTCCACGTCACCAAAGACAGTTATCAGAGATAAATTCCCATAAGTGCATGTTGAGAACGTGGGTTCATGGGAGTTACGTGGAGAATTAAGGGGCAGTTATAGCAACCCAGAGACGGTTTCATTGGACTGATATAAATAGGAGAAAGAAAGAAGAGACAAGGGTCCGCAACCTGAACACTCACTAGCACCCTGAAAGTCGTAGCATCCATCTCAGAGATCAAAGGCACCCAGCACGCGAAGAGGAAGTAGGGGTCATGCATACCACCCTTTTACTTTCTTCATCTTTATTTTCATGCTTTGTGGTTTAGGCTTTATGGTGTTGTAATTGCTCAAGCCAGTTACCATTGTTGTACGTTAATATTCACTTCTAATATAAATATCAAGGCCCGTTTAGGGGTCTCTTTCAACTTGATCTGTCTTCTTCTCCACTTCTTTATTAGATTTCACATTAGGTAGAACCCACACAATTCAAGGATTCGTATCTCGTCCTAGATTATTCTGAGATACATTTGTTTAGATTAAATCCTTGGACAAACACTTACAAGGAGTTTCTTGTTGTAGCAAGATCCAATTTTTAATTAAATATATAGAATAAATAGTTTTTATACATGAAAGGTACGTTGAGTAGTTTATATTATTATATGAAAAAAGGTTGACTTGATATTACCTTATTCCTCCTTTAATTATGAAAAGTAATATTCTTTTGGACACAACTAACGAGATTGAAGAATTAAATTAAAATCATTTCTTTAAAAATGAATTGATTCTCGTCTCCGTTTTTTATGGATTACATTGGTATTACTTATCCTATAATTATAAAGATTAATTAATACAATATTTTATGCAATGTATTGCATGGAAAGAATATTTATTTTATATGATTAATATTTTTAAATATATGTTTTTAATAATAAATATATATCATATGTAAAATTCAAAATAAATTTAAATTTGATGTGTAGATATTATAGTATTTTTTAAACCACGGGTATTCTCCATGGGAGACAATCCTGTTCGAGCCAAAAATATCCACATCATGGTGGGGCTGGCTCTCCCAACAGAAATTTTTTCCATTTATAAGACTCGAACATGATACCTTGCTTAAAGGGAATCAAACATATACCACTTGAACCAACCCCCGTTGGTGTATAGATATTATAGTATAATTAGTTCAAATTAAGGATTAAATTTGAATATATATTAAAATATATTTATTTTGAACTTAGATTATTAATTTATAAAAAACAATTATATATAACTAAAATATAAATATTCAACTGGTAATATTGCATATAATTTCAAATTATCATATTTTTATATAATTTAAATTTTGAGACAACAATCAATTATCATATTATTTTTATTTTTATATTTTACCATTTTTTATTTTAAAATATCATGATTTTGGAAGATTGAGAGAAATTTGGGGGAAGATTATTTTTTTTAAGATAGGTGTGCATGAAAAACACATTTAAAGGAAAACAATAAGAAAATATAGAAAATATACACATGATTTTATATTCATGAACATAGAGAAAGATAGTACGTAGTGTCTCACATTTCTAAAATCGAGATTAAAATTTATAAGAGTAGATTCCATCTTTCAAATATTAAAGTACCTCTGAATGTATGCATCACCTGATAGGGACTATTCTAACTTAACTAGTGGTCTCGAGTTCAAATCCTAATATGCATTAAATATTAAGAGGGAGAGTTTAACGCTCATAGATAATTATCTCTCATAAAGAATATGAGATTTTATAAAAAAAAAATACTAAATAATTTCCCCTTAATTTAATGCTTAGTGACTTCCTATTATATAGAGTGACAAACCAATATGCTCTTGTGAGGTTCCAAATGGCCACACCATTATATGGTTGATTATATTTATTTTGCATTAAAAAAACACCCTAGCTTTTAACGTGCACCAATAATAATAGGTAAGTTTAAGTGTGCAAAATTTTGTCATTAAATTAACCTGTCTACATATCCTTGTATCCTACCATTCCTATGACACACAAATGCAACTATTTGGTTTTATAATTTTTAGTGTGTTTTCCCATTTGGTTATTTAATTTGGGCAGAAGAAATTTGGATTTGACGGATGTGTACCTTATGTGATCATCTCTCTTTTCATTGACTTGGATCAAAATTCTATGATTTGAAAATTAGTAATGCGTTGGATTTCAACCATAAAGGAGGGCGCCTAATTAAGGGAATTAGGGACATGAATCTGCTGCAATTGAAATTTGGTGTAGTAATTCTAAGCTGTTCGAACTTAATCGGATGTCAAAATACATTTTACTCCCTCCGGTCTTATTTATAAGAACTTTTTTGGAGATGAGCTTGGTCCTTTTTATAAGAACTTTTTCAGATTTTCCTATGCATTAATTATTATTTGACAAAAATACCCCATTAGTGGAGGTAGGTGAGTAATTAGTTAGTAGAGAGAGTATGACACAATTGAGTAGTTAAATAGAAAGAGAAAGATAATGAGTCTCAATAAATTCAAGGATAGTTTAGTAAATGTGATACACATTCATGACAAATTTATTGTAATCAACTAAATTAACCAACTTCCTTAATCTGTGTGAAGTAGTTAAAAGGGTCTTATAAATAGGACCGGAGGGAGTAAATGCTAATTTAACATCATACATCTAAGCAATTCGATCAAGATCACACCGTCCAGAGTTAATGACTATACTGATTACACCGATTTCTTATTGCACCAAATCCAATTCGGGTAAATAGCTAGCTAGCATGATTATGATGGTGGTGACGATAAGGAGGGAAAAAATATATAGAATTTGACTAGCAGGCTAAGCTAGTGGCATGTGTGTCTCGTCACCCAAAATATAAGTATTCTTAATTGTTCATTTTCTGGTGGAGTGGGGTTGACATGGATCTTGACCCTCTTTGATGAAACATTCCTTCAAGACATTATTTGGCCCCCACTCTTCTCTCAACCTTCCTTAAAATCCTACAATATTTGAGGACTGCCTTTGAAAGCTGTTTCTTTGTTTGTCTTCTTGTGAGATAATATTCTTTTTTTCTTTTCTTTTCTCTCTTTCTCACTCTGTCTCTTTTTGGAAACCATTAATTCTTATGTACTCTTTACTTTGTCTCCGGTTGTTTGATGTTTATACAGGAATATCTTATACCGATCAATTAAATATACTGCCTTTAAGCAGAGCCATAATAATGCGACAATTTTCTAAAACATATGTAACATATGACCCATAATATTCTTGCTTTTTTTAGTAGTTTAAATAAATGATGGTAATCTGACATGTAAGGGTATAAAATTCCAAATTATTTGGTTTGATAGAAGTTAATACTGCAATAACAACATTAGATTTTTTTTTATTTTTCATTTTTTCCTAATTCATATCTTAATACACTAAAGTCCGATCCCTTACATCTATTGCATTATTGTTCGCTTAAGATTAGATGCCACCTAACTAATTAAAGAGAAAATATATAGTAACAATGATGTTGAATTGTTGATCATATAAACTCATGTAGATCTAAATCTCTTAATAGCATGTTTGATTTTTCATTAGACCATGTTATAAATATGATCAGGGCCAATGTTATCATATTCACATTTATAATATATGATTTTGGTGGAAATCAAATACACACTGATTTAATCTTAATGGGTTAAAGATTAATTCATATATATCATCATGTAATTAACAACATCCATATATTAGATTTTTTAATATGTTTATAATTTCTATTAATATATATTTATATAATTAAATAATTTGATGTCATAATATATTAATCATTAATTAACAATGACTACCACCGATCACATGGATCAGCTGATAACTAGTGATCTTGAGTTCGAGCTCTGCAGTCGAATTACACAAAAAAAAAACTAACAATGACTACGTACCCCTTAAAATTACCTCTCATAGAGAATATCTGTGTGTTAAAAAAAACTAACAATTACTCCACCTCAAAATGGGTGGAAAAGAGGACAACGAGTTAGAGAGAGGAAATATAAGAAGCAATCTATATGCAAAGAAATTCCTGATCTTGCACAATCATAAGCGCGCGTATTGTTCTGTTATTAGTGAAAAATGAGCTAATATCTATGTTAATTTAGAGGATTCGACCATTGTGATTAAGAGTGTGTTTGGTAAAATTAGCTGAAAAGCTAGCTGAAGCTTAAAGTTAGTTGAAAGCTGAAAACTAATTGAAAGCTTAAAGCTAGCTGAAAGCTGAAAAACTAGCTGATTTGATTGAATGTATTTGGTAAAACTAGCTGAAAGGGGTAAAATGACATATAAGGACATTGTTAATTATTAAATAATGATAAGTGGGGTGGTTGAGGGATAAACTTGTAATTAACTTTCAGCTAGTAGCTGAAAATTGGAGTTTTTATAAAAAAAAAAACTACCTCAAGTGTTATCTTACCAATCACAAATGAAATAATTTTAGCTACTAATTTCAGTTTACTTATCAAACACACTCTAGTTGAAGGATTAGTTTTCTAGCTACACAAGTGCACAACATGACCTCACCTCTACATCATTATCTTAAAAAAAAATGAAGAAAAGAAAGAGAGGGAGAGAGAGAATAAAGGAACACATGAATAATGCTTAGTTTCTTCACCTATATTTCATTTATGAATATTGAATAATTTTGGATGAATAAGAAAAGGCAATGACCGTAGGACCCTTCGTTTATATATCATGATGGAAATATGAAGATGACACACGATGGACCTACTCCTTACATTCCTTTCCTTTCATGTAATTATTGCTAATCTCGTATGCATATATATCTATGTTTATATTCAAACAAGCTTGTAACTGCTTTCATTCTTAAATCAAACTGAGATGAAACTTTTTCTTTCCCTCCCAGGCCATTGTCATATGGTATTGGTAAACAACTGTCCATTTTATTCTTTATGGTACATGCAAGTTGGAATTGAACCTTTTAATTTTGAAGGAGTTATATATTGAACTTCTTTCCCATGTATATTGAAAAAAAAAATGAAAACTAATACCTCAAATATTTATTCGCCAGGATCAAATGTGACAGAGGAGTTTTACAAAACATAGTTGAATGCTTCAAAATAAAGTTGAGAAAAAGTAATTATGCTTGATAATTTTTCCGGTAGGAGTTTGCAAATAATCAAACGTATATATGATTGAAAAAAGTAATTTTTTTTATTTTTACGTTTGTAGATATATATTTACATATATATCAAATGTAATTTTATCTCCACATCCAAATAAAAATCATTTTCTTAAATTTACTTTTATCATTTTCAAACACAAATTTATTTTCAAACTTAATTCTCTAAAACTTTAAAACAATATAAAGCCAGAATTAGTAGGATTTGAGAGAAACATTATTAATTTACAAAAAAGCTCTTGAGAATAAAAACATATGCTTTATGCATAGAGAATAATAGAAAGTGAAGTACCAGAAAAAGTTTTAAAAAATTGTATGTGAAAACAATAAAAGAAACTATGAATAAGTGTATTTAAGAGAAAGGAGTAGTGTGTGTGTGTGTGTGTTAAGATGATAAAAAAAGGTAGATTAAGGTGGCTTGGTCACATTAGTAGTTTCATAGATACTCCAATGAAAAAAGTATGTTAAATAAAAAATAAGTATGGTTAAAAGAGATAGAGGAACGAACACCTAAGAAGTTAAAAGAAGAATTCTTGAAATATCATATAAAAAAACTAACTCTAAATAATTTTTAAAAAAAAAAATCGATAGAGCTCAAATGTTTAAGAACATTTTTTTATAAATGTAATCAACCTTGACTTCGACCTAACACATAGGTTGAAATTAGCCCATATACCTAAACATCTTTAGAAACTCTCTCATCTATTTTACTTCTCTATAATCATTTATAATTCTCATTATATAAGAATTAAATAATTACATCAATTGAAAATTAAAGCTCTTATAAAATAAAAGTTAATCTAAATTGGATCATAATATTAAATAAAGAAAACTTTAAATAAACATTTTAAATTTTTATAATTTTTAAAATAAAATAAAAAATTGCATGGATAACATGAAAATTTATTGATCTAAGAGTAGCTTAAGGATATATGTGTGTGGGGGTGTTTATTTACTTATTTTTACTTAATTGAAAAAAATAGGTAACAAACTAACAATTTTTCTTTGTGTAAGTAAAATTTATTAGTTAATGAGACTGTATACTCGCAAAATTTAAAGAAATACATAGTGTGTGTGTAAGGATGAACGGTCAAGGTGGTACTATTCAGGGGCGAAGCCAGAAACCAAGGCCAAGGGGAGTCAATATTATAATTTTTCTCAATCAATCAGTTCACTCCCAAACATAATTTTATTATTACTATCCCGGTCCTATATTTTATAAATATTGAATTAAAATCATCAAGACCAAGGAAATACATTGGAATCTGTTAGTGGTAATTAATAGTGCCATGAATTTAATATTTTTTTAAAAATACTCTTAGTATTAAATGAGTAAATGAGTGGGTACCTCTTTAACTACTCACAATAAATTAAGAGCGTATAAGGTATTTAGTAATTAATGAAACTAAAAATAGTATTATATTTCTTATATAAGACCAGCCAAATTTTCATTTTTGTTTCTTATATAGGACGGGAGGTAGTATATATTAATTAAATATAAAATAGTGAATTAAGATAAACTTTTATAATTCATATATATATATAATGTAAGTAATTTAATTTTTTTATGAACTATTTTAATTATTATTCTTTTTTATTACTTATTTTGTATTATTTAATTTAATTATTTACCTATTAATTTTAATTTTTAATGAAATATTTTACCATAAAAAATTAATAAGAATTTGAAATTTATAATTTGTAAAAAGTATAAACTTATAATTACCTAGCATTATATTTTTGTCTAAAAAATAAAAATAAAATTTATAAGATGTAACTTTTATGTAAATATGTCTTATACTATACAAATATAGTCCATATCTCCTTCTATATGGGCTTCCACTATATCAATTTATCCAATAGACCGATATTACCTCATTCCTATTTATCTGTCTCATTACATATAAACACGTAGATTAAGAAATGCAATAAGTATGTTAATTTACACTGAATTTATTGTGTTTTTTTTCCTAATATATCATTTTATCTCTCTATTTTAATAATTAATTTTCTACCCTTATTATCTCTTATTAAGGCTAAATGTGGGAAAGAAATAATTAATACACTCTTAAATTTCTAAATAGTATAGATAATTTTTTAGGGACATAAATAGTAATATATATGGTATAAAAGTAACAAAAAATTGAGGGGGGGCATGACCCCCTTAGCCATAACTAACCTCCGCCCCTGGTACTATTGTACTCATTCTCATATTCATGTTTAAAACAATACATGTACACATCTAGACTTATACATGTGTGGTTAGTAATTTTAATACTGTACCCTTATCTATTGGATACTTGAGTACCTGTATGATCTGCACTTATTATCTATATTTTATTAAGTATAAAATATAATAAATCAAGTAAAAAATAAAAGAAATTAAAAAAACAACTGTTGCATAATTACTTCACTAAATTAAAGTATAACATAATAAAATTCTTAAACATAATACATAATGTAATATTTAAACATTGGATAAATATTAAAATAAATTTTCAAAACAACTAATTGAGAAACTTGCATGTCATGTATTGGCACTCTCCAAGACTTATCAAAAATTAATAATATAAATACACATATATATACATATATATTATGTATATTATATGTGCGGGTATGTGGCGGGATAGATATCATAGCATTGCACTCATCTCCATGAAAAATGAGTAATTACCTAGACATGGACCCAGACTCATTTATAGTGTGTTGATTTATTCTAAAATCACGTTTTAAACGTGGATCCAGGCCAACATTACAGAGAGTAGCTTCTGTCCGGATCCACATTTAAAATGTGATTTTGGTATAAACCAAATGCTCTATTAACAAATTATATATTACCTTATTTATTGTGGATAATTTTTGTATTTTTTTTTTGGTCGAAAGGATAATTTTTGTATGTATCGCCTTTTTTTTTTGTCGAAACCGTTAGATCTGAACCCAATTGTCATCTTCATTGTGTGTGTTGAACTATCATCAACGTCGCAAAACCGAATAATCAGAACCAAGCCCACTTTCGACCAAAAAAAAGAACCAAGCCCACTAGAGAACATAGCCCGATATATAAACTGGGCCAATGATAAGAAAGAAAACTTACTCTAGACCCAAAAAGAAAATTACATTTTTTTGTTAAAAAAACGAAAATAACAACTTTTTTTGTCGAAAAAAAAAATAACATCTTGAGTGTATGCATTTGCTGTGGCCAGTTGTTGCGTATGTGGACGGGCCAACTCCCATTCGTTGGCAATTAAAAGGATCTAAAATACATCAATTCTCATAGGTCTCTAGGTTAAATGAGTTGGTCAACTGTCTTAGTCTCCTGTGTTTTTTATTTTTTTATATAATATATTTTACTTGAGTCAGGATTTGTTGATATCATGTGTCAAACTTTAAGAGTTACATCACTTAATAACTTTTTATAAAATGTGAATTTGACCAATCTAATCGTTGAATCATATTATATTGCATTCATGATCATGTATATCAAATTTCAGATAATTTGAACATTCGTAGGTATGTTATCTAATTATGGACTTTTACTTATATTTTAAAAACATATTATACGTTAAAATAAATTTGTTTGATGAAGTATCAATTAGTTTTCAATTTTTATGAAATTTTATATGTTTGTTCTACTTTATAAGAACTTTCAATTCAACGGTTGGATTGGTCAAAGTCACATTTTACAAAAAGTTATTAAGTGGTGTAACTCTTAAAGTTTGACACCCTGATGTCAACGGATCAGACTCATTTTATTTATACTTATTTTTATAAAATTTTCAATTAGGGTATGTTTATGAGTTGAATTTTGGAAGGGAAGGAATGAATTGGAAGGGAAGGGTTTATTGGAAGTCTTTCCCCCCTTTGTGTTTGTGAGTTTGATTATTTTACAAAATGTTTCCCTCCTATTCTCCCCCTCCTTTCTCCCTCCAATCCTTTCTTTTCCCTCTTCTCTAAACTCACAAACACACCCTTAGTAGAAATTTATTTGATTTTTTTTTTGTTTTTATGTGGATGAATAGGTTGGCCTATAAACCTGTGGACCAAATCCATTTTTAACCCACGGTTACGCTGGCCCACCCGCAAATGAGTGAGAAATTTAGTGATCTACTGGTTATGTGGGCTACCCAGCTGTTTCAAAGTAGATAAGTCTTGGGCTTTCGCCCCTATTTTTTGGTCAATTAAAAATTTAAGAAGAAATTTGGACCAAAAAAGAAAAATATGAAAAGGAAGAAAAAGAAAAGTATGATGCTTTTTTTTTTGTCAAGAGAAAAGTATGATGCCTAATTGGCAATCTTCAAAATCATACACCGTGTAAGTGACATGTTTTTTTTTTGTTTTTGGTCTAATGACATTGTTTTTTTAATCATATCTTTAACGCGTGTCAAGGTCCAGGCCCTATGTTTTTTTGTTACAAATGTTTGGATTAGTTTTACAATCTCCTCTCAGGTAGGAGTTTTCTCTCCTCTCAGGTAGGAGCCTACTCACTCTCCTTGAGTGTCCCCCACCTTTGTCTAGTTATCTTTTCCAGTCTAAGGTTATTTTCCCCTCCGTAAAATGCCTTAGTCTTTTTTCCTCTAAGTTTTGTTTTGTTGTCCTCAAATTCTGTGTTTTCTTTTCTTTCCTTACTCTCCAAAAATGCCATGGTTTTGTTGTCTTCTAAACTTGTGTTTTGTTGTTTCTCAAATCTGTGTTTTTCTTTTCTTTCCCTTGGAACCCTGTCTGTGTCTTACCTTGTCTGCTCACTCTTTTGTGGCCTAGTGCCTTCTAAACGCTATATCCCATTCCCGTGTCTTTCCCCTATCTCCCTTGTTAGGTGATGGAGGTGTCGGAGGTTGTGGGACAGGGAAGTTATGCTTAGGAAGGAGAAGAGGTTGAACTTGAAACATCAGATAAAGGGAGTCAAGAGGGTGTAGCTGTTGCAAAAAGAACCCTGGTAGGGAGGATTGTTGCTGAGAAGACTTTGAATAGGAATGTTGTGAAGGAAATAGTCTCTAAGGCTTGGGATGTGAAGGATGAAGTTAAAATATCTGATCTGGGTCCGAATATCTACCTCTTTACTTTCTCGGAGGTTGAAAAGGTAAAGAAGGTCTTGGAGGAGGGGCCATGGTTCATTATGGGACACTTGCTGAGTGTTCAATATTGGATACCAGAAGTCTCTGTTTTTGAGATTAACTTTGACCATGTTTACTTCTGGGTCCAGCTCCATAGACTCCCGTTGGAGTATATGACCGTTAATAATGCAAGGAAAGTGGCGCAGAAGATAGGAACTGTCCATAGTATTGAAGATCCTTTTGTGGAAGGGCAACTTCGCAGGCCGTTTTTTAGAGTCAGGGTGAAGGTTAACATAAAAAAACCCTTGCTGACGGGTTTCTGGGTGCCTAGAAAAGACTTACCAAGAACCTGGATCTTTATAAAATACGAAAGACTCCAGGACTATTGTTACAACTGTGGGATCCTTGGCCATGATTATAGAAGATGCAAGAAAGAAAAGGAAATGACAGTTCATATTCAAAACCGTCCGAGATATGGTCCCAACTTGGCAGTTCAGCAAGCAAAGTCGATGGCGGCCATTGTTTCTGAGAATGTCAATAGAGCAAGGAAGCTAAATGAAGGGGAGGAAGGTGACGTGGCAGAAAAGGACAAAAATGGGGGACATTCTGCTCATATGGCCACTAAGGGGACAGAAAATGATTTGCATGCGGAGGGGTATGATTGTGATCGTGGTAAGGGGAAGGCTGCAGAGGATCAGGTAGCTGAGATTTGCCAACCACCTAGTTCAGAGGTGGGCCCTGACGAGGAAAATACGTGTCCTATGGGTAATAACATTTCGGCTTATTCAGAGAGTGGAAGTTCGCGACAAATGTTCTGCAAAGGACCTGAATAGGTTAGTGGGGGACAAGACAAGGCTATGGGACATAAGACATATACAGTAGTAGAACTTTGTAATGTTGAAGAAAGAGAAAAGGAGGAATATGAGCCTTGTACAGCAGGAAAAAGCCCAACTGTTATGGATCTAAACCAAGGAAAGGTGCGGGCTGGTTTGGGTCCAACAAACTATCAAGACATGGACCTAGTTCAGGAGGATATTGGGCTGAAGGAGAAATGTATCACCTGGGATATGAGAAGTCCAACCCGGGAAGGAAGTAGCTCATATGGAGTATCTCTCTCTTTAGGAGAAATCAACTTTTGTAGGGAAGCTTGTTTGTATTTTGAGCGAGCCCATTTTCAAAAACAGAGGGGAGATGCAGATAAAGGTTGTCAGGAAAGCTCTATTGAAAAACAGCCATATATAGTAGAATTCCCCCTGAGGAGGTTGATGATGAAGCCATGACTGTGGCTGTTTGCAGACCGGAGGTGGAGGGACAGCTTGTGCAAGGCTTCAAGAACATGGTTACCCTTAAAAGACAGAGGAGTATCCCTGAGTTAGAGTATTGTTCTCCTCTTGAAGGGGAAGGAGGGACAGCACTGAAAAAATGCAGGCATGATACAAGGCAAGTTACTGACAGCTCAAAATCTGATGTTCCAACTTTAATGGTCGAGGAGGCGGGCCTAATCAAGCCCCCACCACAGCCATGATCATTATAAGTTGGAACTGTCGCGGTGTGGCGGCCATTGCGACAGTTAGTGAGCTTAGGGAGATTAGCTCAAAGTACAGGCCGGCCATGATGTTTTTCATGGAAACAAGACCAAAGAAGGATAGGTTGGAGCGCCTTAGGAGACAATTAAAGTTTCAACAGTTGTTTTATGTGGACCCTCTGGGTTCGGCAGGGGGTTTGGTGTTGTTTTGGGACAAAACAGTTGAGGTAGAAGTAATCCAAGCCTCGAGAAATCTTATTCACACAAATGTCAGAGATAAGGAGTCTGCAGATTTCTGGGAAATGTCTTTTGTGTATGGGAATCCAATTCCAAATGAAAGAAGAAGTCTCTGGTATGAGATAGATAGATGTCATTTCCATAATGGGCTTGAGTGGTCGGTGTTGGGGGATTTTAATGAGGTTCTACATCCATATGGGAAAGAGGGACTATGCCCATGTAATATGGGAATGGTCCAATTGTTCAGAGATTTTGTTAATCAAGCTGGTTTGCTGGATATGGAGCTTAAAGGTAATACCTTCACTTGGTTCAGCAACCCAAGGAGAGGGGTTGTAGTGATGGAAAAGCTAGATAGGGTTCTAACAAATTGGCCTTGGAGGGAAATGTTTCCGAATGCTATTGCTACAGCTCTACTGGATGTTAGCTCGGACCACTCTCCAATTGTGTTGGATACAGATCCCCAAGAGGGTAGTGGGACGCATTTCAAGTACGAATTAATGTGGGACGAGCATATTGATTGTAAGGAAGTTGTTAAGAGGGGCTGGAGCAAGGATGTTGGGGAAAAGACGGGTTGGGATACTTTTTTAGATAAAACAAAGAGTTGTACCCGTGAATTAAAACACTGGCATACCTCAACGTTTAAAAACGCAGCAAGGGAGATTCCGAAATTAAAGGAAAAGCTATTTCTAATTCAGAATTCTATCGATGGCAGCTGTGACTGGAATAAGGAAAAAAAATTAAAAACTCAGATTGCTGATTTGTGGAGGCAAGAAGAGATGTATTGGGGCCAGCGGTCCTGGTTAAAGTGGTTTAAATATGGAGACAAAAACACTCGGTTTTTCCATGCATCTACAATCCAACGTCGAGGAAGGAACAGGCTCCATAGAATCAGGGACGAAAACGGTGTGTGGGTGGAGGGGAAAAAGCGCATTTCAGAAGCAATTGTCCGTCACTTTCAAACAATTTTTACTGCCTCGAAGATCTCCCATGTGGATGAATGTCTAGCTGCTGTGGACAACATAGTTACACAAGAAATGAATGATAGATTGTGCCTTCCCATTCGTGATGAAGAGATAAAGAGAGCGGTGAATGAGTTGGGCAGCCTAAAAGCCCCGGGGCCTGACGGCCTAAATGGCTTGTTTTATAAGTCACATTGGGAAGAGATTAAAGCTGAAGTTCTGGAGTCAATTAAAAGTTTCTTCAATGGTGATCCTCTTTTACAACCTGTTAATGAGATGGTTATTTCCTTAGTGCCTAAGATTCCGTGCCCAGAATTTATTTCTCAATATAGGCCCATCAGCTGTGCAAATTTTATTAGCAAGGTCATTAGCAAGATTTTAGAAAATCGTTTAAAATCGTTGCTTGATGATATTGTTTCCCCCAATCAAAGCGCTTTTGTTGGGGGAAGACTTATACAGGATAATATTTTAATAGCCCAGGAAGTGTTCCATTATTTAAAACAAGCGGCTAGGCCTAATTGTGATGCATTGGCGGTGAAGTTGGATCTTAGTAAAGCATATGACAGGGTCGAATGGGCTTTCTTCAAAGCTGCCCTCCAAGCGTATGGTTTCGCTTCCCAGTGGATTGATTGGGTTATGCACTTGGTCTTATTCGTGGTGTATCGTGTAAAAATTAATGGGCATCATAGCAGAAAATTCTATCCCTCTAGAGGTTTACGCCAGGGGGATCCTTTGTCCCTGTATCTGTTTATCCTCGTGGCTGATGTGCTATCCAACATGATCTCAACGACAGCTCAAATTGGAGAAATTAATGGTATAAGGATGTCTAGGAATTCCCCCCTTTAACTCACTTGTTTTTTTGCAGACAACTCCCTCCTATTTGTCAAAGCAACTGAGAAGGAAGCTTATGTCATAAAGGATATTTTACACAAGTTTTCCTTGGCGTCTGGGCAGAGGATTAATTCATCAAAGTCGGGGATGATTTATGGAAAAAAACATGCAGAGAAGAAGAAGGCAGCAAATGGAAGAAATCCTAGAAATTAAAGTGTGGCAATCCCCTGGAAAGTACCTCGGCCTACCTGCTGAATGGGGCAGATCGAAGAGTGATGCGCTAGCTTGGATTAAAGAGAGAATTTTGACAAAGGTGGAAGATTGGAAAGGGTTGTTGCTGAACCATGCAGGTAAAGAAGTACTTATTAAATCAACCATTCAAGCAATCCCCTCTTATACTATGTCTGTTGTAAGGTTCCCGAAGACTTTTTGTCAAAAAAAATTAAATGCTCTAGTTGCAAGATTTTGGTGGAAAGGGTCAAATGGCTATGGGGGTGTTCACTGGAGATCTTGGAATCTTTTATCAAAAAGTAAGAATGAAGGGGGTATGGGGTTTAGAGGTTTTGATTTTATGAACCTAGCATACTTAGGTAAACAGGCGTGGAGGCTTATATCAAACCCAGATTCTCTTTGGGGACAGGTACTAAAAGGAGTTTACTTTCCAAATGGTACTTTTCGCCATGCCAAGAAAGGATCTAGGCCATCCTGGGCTTGGTCCAGCCTTATTGAAGGGAGGGATTTTGTTAAAAGGCATGGAAGATGGAGAATTGCAACTAGAAATGATGTGGATGTCTGGAAGGATAACTGGCTGGCAACAGGGGATAGTTTACAGGGTCTTAACCAGGGCAATAATCTTAAGGTGGCAGATCTTCTAAGTCCTGGTGCCAGGAGGTGTGATATTAGAAAGATTGGTGAGATGTTCCCCCATGAAATAGCTCAGAAAATTATCCAAATGCCTATTTGGTGGGGAGGGGAAGAAGACACTTTCTACTGGCCCTATGATAAAACAGGAAATTTTACGGTTCGTTCAGCATATCATGTGGGTAGATCTGAAAGGGAACATAACACTACACCTCAAGCATCATTTGAACAGATAGACAAGGAAAATTGGAAGTGGATTTGGAGAGTCAAGTGCCCCCATAAAATTAAACTCTTCCTATGGAGGGTTTGTACAGATTCCCTACCAGTATTGGATAATTTACACCGGAGAAATATCACTGATTCCCCAATCTGTCCAATTTGTGGTTTGGAGCCTGAGACTACAGAGCATGCCCTCTTCAATTGCAGTTGGGTCCCTCCGATTTGGTTTGGAAGTAGGTTGCAATGGAATTTTGATGGCCATGTTTCTAAAGGTTTAATGAGTGGTTTTCACAGAAGATCCAGGTACTGAAGCATAATAGAGAACAATTTGAAAATAATTTATCCTATCTATTTTGTCTGCTGTGGTACATATGGAAAAACAGAAGTCAATATGTTTTCATAAACAACAATCCTAATCCGGTTACAGTTATCCAACAAGCAAATAATTTCTAAGCAGAGTGCATCAACATCCTATTTACTCAAGATCAAAATTTGGGGGTTTCTCACCGGGATGTCCAACAACAAAGACATGAGGCTGTTTGGCGTCCCCCACTGCAAAATGTTGTCAAGGTGAATGTGGATGCCTCTTGGTTCCAGGATAGAAAAGGGGGTGCTCTTGCTTTGGTCGCTCGTGATAGCTTGGGAGCCGTTTTAGTTGGATCTGCTCTCCACTATTTAGCTCCATCTCCTGTGGTTGCGGAAGCGCTGGCTGTCAGAGAAGGAATGATTCTTGCTAACAATCTGGGGTTCCAAAGAATCCTGCTTGAATCAGATTGCTTGCATGTGGTATCATCATGTAGAAACGATTTAGAGATTGGAGAAGTTAAAGGTATAGTGGAGGACATTTTAGCTTACCGGGACAGGTTCTCTAGCTGTGGTTTCCTTTGGACTCACCGATCTGGAAATCAGTTGGCTCATGAGCTTGCAAAAGCAGCTGCCTCGGATTCTCTCCCCCGATCGTGGGTGTCTCAGCCTCCTCCTCAAATTAGGGCCATCTTGAACCGCGACGCTGCTTTAGCTCGGTCTGAGTCTCTCCACAGATTCCGGCTGCCAGATAGCCTTATTTCTGCTGTTTGATTTTCCCTTCCTAGATTAGTGTACAAGGCAGTGTTATAAAACTCGGACCGGTGATCGACTCGGTCAAGATACTGGGTTAATGGGTCACTGGTTGAACCGGTTGAACCGGTATATATAAAAAACTATAAATTCATACTAAAAAAATATGATATATAAAGATATATGTAATTTTTTAATATATAGATAAATTCAAATTTGAGTTTGATATAAAAAAAATAAATGATTAGTACAATGTAATATATATCATACATCTTTCTTTTAAAATTTATTAACATAGAAATTAACTTTTTGAATTAGTGAATAATATATTATATTTTTTTAAGAAAAAAAGACACAGTGGATGGGATGTTAAAACAGTTTCACGTGTATTATCTACATATATATAATGTGTAGCGCCTATATACTAAATGTGAACATTGGATCAGCGGTAGTGCATGCATACATAATTCTGAGGGCTGCGAGTTCGTTCCTTTCTCTGGCACTTCAGAAATTTTTTTTAAGTAAAGCATTTCGCACATTGGAACCTGGCACCCGCTGACCGCCCAACTCGGAACCGGCCGGTTCATGACCGGTTTGATAGCAGAAACGATCCAATAGCATGACCGGACCGGCCAGGAAACCGGTTCTCGGTTCAACCGGTCGGACCGGCCGGTCCGGTCCGAGTTTAATAACACTGGTACAGGGAGATATCTCTTGAACCCGTTGGTACTTGTTTCCTTGTTTTGTTGTACTAAGGGTTCCTTTAGCATATCTTGTCTTAGATCTCCCGTGTACTATGCTTCCTTGAGTGGCTTTTGTTTGTAAGCCCTTTTGGGCTTTGGGCTGGCTGGTTGTGTTCCAGCGCTCTGTTGACCAAAAAAAGTTTTACCATAATGATATTTTGGACTTTAATATTGATGATACAGTGAACATTGTACCTAAAACAATTGTACATGATATATTACATACTATAAGAACCTACTACCTAGTCACGCCTCCCATATATATATATATATTATGATTGTGGGGGCAAAAAACCCAAAAAGCCTTAAGTATTTATCACCGATGTCCCAGCAATATCTTATGCGGTAAGAAAATTGGATTAGAACAGTTGATTAAACTGAAAATTGGTCCATTAACCAGTTGAGTTAGCCTTCTCTAATTAACCAATGATCTAAGAATTAGGCTTTAAACCATTAAATTGGTTATAGATAGTTCAAACCGATGGATTTAATTTGAAACCAGTTCAAGCTTACATATAATAAAACACAGTTAATTTTCGATGTGATTCAAACTCTCCAGGGTACTAATGCACTCTCCAGCCACTACTAATATAGCATTGCTTTTTGAAATATAATATATATTTTTTATAATATTACATTCAAAGTTATATTTTAAATTAACATTCAATTATACTTATTAATAATATCTACTTAATTCATATTATCAATTAATTTAACTTTTATTATTACTCTTTTATTTAACAAGTCATATATAAATCGGTTGTTGGACCATAGTTCAACTATGGTATTAAAATAGTGTTCCATGAATCAATATTCTTACTTGTTTATGACCACTGACGAGTCTAAATTTTAAAATATTGATTAAAATGGATATTTCTTTTTCCTTCAAGGATACATCATACATAGATAAAAACTAAAAAGAGAAAGAGACCCTTGACGGCCCAAAACAAGCCCACTACTATATATTTCTGAATATTCTCCTTAATTACTGAGATGGGCTAACAAAATGCTTGTTTCAACAAAATATGGTCCAGCCCGGACATAAAGTATTTTTGCTGGCCTACAGTTGTTTTTGTCAATACAGGCCTACATCTAGGCATGCATTTATTGGGCCATCTTGGACTTGCTACGACAGCGGGCCCATGATTATTCGCTCAAAGTCTACCTTCAATCTTAATGCCTTATTGGACCAATAAAAAAAAATCTTTATGCCTTATCATGTTGAAAATTTACTTGTAAGAGAAAATTTACAAATATAAATCACATCACTTTAAACTCACATTCAAACAAAATCAAATTCTATAAAATATAAGCTCAAGTTTGCACATGCCCACACATTAAGTTTATCTACAATAGACTCACAATGCATCTGATCTTTCCTTGGACCCTACCATCCCTCTTGCAGATGTTATTTGATGATGAAATCTTATAACCCACAGATTGTATGTGATGCCTTAACGTATTTTTTACTATTGTATAACATGTGTGTATCTCGTACTATAGTATATCCCACTGTATATATATTTTTGAAATACAATAAAACGAATCATTGCTTGGCGTTCTAAAGCGTGTCTTAATTGTTCTAATAATATCCTTTGTGATTGCATTGTGGCCCTTAATTTTACTTTGGAAAAACTGTTTCAGAAAATAGAGGCAATGGTCACTGCAATGTTAAAGCTGTATAGAAATCTATATGTTAACAGTAAGCATCCAAATAGGTTGATTCTTGATGAGTCAATTTCCTTTCATTCCCAATCCCACTTTTTGAACAAAAGGCATAGGCATAAAAATAAAGTTCATGCCTATCAATATTCTGTTTTTGGTTGGCTGGTAGTAACAGGGACTTCTAATATCATGGAATGATACTTTTGTTTTGCTGATTAAAATAAAGTTCATGACTACCAAGATTCTCGAAATCTATTCATTTCCTAAAAGATTGCTCTAGTCAAAGAATGTCATCATAGAATGTAGATTTTAGAGGAACAACTTTTGCTCTGTGGCAACTAATATCAGCTTGAAAGTTGCTCTGGGTTCCACATTAAATATTCAAGGTTTCAAACCAAATTCATTTTGTATTAAACTATCATTGTCACACCGAAAGATAGGATGCTTTATTTTTAGCTTTTGAGAAACATGGTATCTTGTGTTGGAAATTTAAGTCCAAGTGAAATGTGAGTGAAAAAAAGTCTCACTCTCACATTAAAAAATTTGAATGACTATATAAACTGAAATAACTCATGATTAAGTTTAATGGTTTCCAAGACATGGTATGAAACAAGATTGTGAAATTGAAAATGCCAACACTTATTTATGTCTTTCACAATCAAAGGGCTTTATCCTCTTCCAAATTTATGTATAGAGATATAAAAAAAGAATTAATGACTAAATGGAAATGTAGCTTATGACAGTGATGCATCTCACAATTCACAATAGGGTCTAGTACTAGTAAGCAACATTTACCACCATGGAAGGAAATCCAACATATATGATGTGCGTGTTTTGTTTACCCTAAAATCACATTTTAGATGTAGATCTAGACAAACACTACTGAAAGTAGCTTCTGTCTGAATCTATGTTTCAAACATGAATTCGGTATAAACCAAACACACTAGATGTCATTTAAGGGGACTTTGTGGGGGCAATCTCAGTTGTTCTTAGGTTTATCCACTTTTTCCATAAGAAGAATAGACAACAATGGGTGGGAAACATATAAAATAGGCATAATTATACAAACTTCCATAGGGGGTTAATCGTAAGGGGACTAGACAAATACATATTCTTCTCTCTTTTTTAGATGCATTTGAATGATAATGGGGCCAATTTCTCCAACCCCCCTAAATCTTCAAACAACATCACAAATTTGAATACGTCAAATTTCAATTCTAGAAAACATTGTTATATATGGACATTACTCAACACTAGCGAGACAAACCAGCATATCTCCAAACATATCCCTAATCCCATTTAAAGCAAGAAACACTCTTATGCAGCCTACTAGCTAGCCTAGGAACATAATTTGTTTTCAACTACTATATGAATATGTTCCCCACCTTACATCGAATTAAGCAATCTCTTTCTCTGTTATCACAATATTTATTCTATTTTGCCATTATTCTTTCCCCAAAAACAAATGGAAACTCAGAGAGTGTGCAAAGCATGCCGCTCCTCCATATGGATATAATCATCATCTAAAAGAGAAAGACTAATTTGACTAATCACTTGATGTGGTCAAGAAGCAGGGTATTCACATTTCAAGGTCCCACATGCAAGCCTAAACCTATAATTGGGTGGCACATGAATAAATAGGTTGAAAGATTTTACCTTAGCCCTGTTTGCTCTAGCATAGGACTTGAAATTAAACCTCATGGTTTGAATCACTTTTAATACATTTACTTTAATTGGGGAGCCAAAGAAACAACTATAAGGAATCAAAGCTAGTTATTCTTGTTTTGGAATCAGGTAGTCACCTAGTACTCTTCACTAATAGTTCTTCTAACAAACAATGTATTGTTTACTTTCTTTTGATCCATCTTGTCATATATGCTTTCAACCTTTGGATTAATAGTGTTTATCATGTGCTACATGTAAGACTAATCAAATTTTTAGTATGATGGTCTGCCATGTGATTTGTAGCCGCAAGCAAGGCACTCCTTTAGTAGGTTCATTATTGGTATCCTAATGGGTAAAAGAATTTAGAAAACTTTGAGAAAACACTAATCATAATTTTCTTATAGGTTCCTTAATCTATACTTCCCTAATTGGGAAGGAAACCTATAATAAGGTATTGCTCACCACTGGCATTTCTATTTTATATTATGTATGATATCACTTTTTCATGATGTATATTTAAGGTCGAACAAAATTGATTATAATCTAAGCCCTCTGTCAACACAAATTTGCAGTGGTAATGATGGCTCAAAAAGCTTGGAGGGACTAAGTTTGATTAATGCAATTAGTTAATACCAAGTTATAGCTAGATTAATCCAGCTAGAATATAGAGTTGATCAATTAGATTCTGTCTGCTGCAATTGTGATTTAAAAATTTTTATATTTCATTTCACCTTTTTACATAGGTCGGTATTACTCTGATTCCAATACTATACTGTGATGCAACTTGCATAAACTAAAAACTTAGCTTAAATTAGTACTGTATGTTTTCAGGGTGGCTACATTAGGGCTCTCTCTCTCTCTCAATTTTTTTTTATCAATAGATGACTAATATCTTGAATTTTAAATTATTGAATAAAAATTGTTGTTTAAATATAGCTAGTATTATTAGACAATACATAGCAATTGTTCTCCAACTAGCTTTCTGTTATCTGTTATAAGTTAATTCTGTTAGCATTTATTATTTTCGGTTGGAATAGTTAGTTGCGTTCTAACTTATATATAAATTAACCCTCCACTTGTTCTGAATTCAATTGAGGGGTTTGTCTATGGTGGACCATAGTTCACGTGGTCCAAAATATGGAAATATAGTAATTTAATTTTCTAATCACCAAATTTAACACTCATTTTATTAATGATTGATATTAGAATAGTTTTCAGTTACTTTTATGAAATATTACTTAAAAATAATAAAAATTCAAATCGATATTACCATATAATATAAAATTTTACCTTTTAACTTTAAATCGATATATACTCAATGAAATCAGTATAGGTTGTATTGTAAATCCATATTTTTCCTTAAATTAAACTCAAATGATCATATAAAGACTATTTGATAAAAAATAAAATTATCTATTCACCTTTTGTAAGCAAAAAAAATGTAAACTGGACTAGGTGAACCAAATTTTATTTGGTCCACCCTAGAATCGTCCTCAATTGAGAATGATTTTTGCAATTCTTCACATATCGCTTTATGAGTATGTAACTAAAACGCGTGAAGCTGATTACTCTATGTAATTTCATAGACTATTATGCATTACCGTTGTATTCTTCTTCCCCCCTTTTTCCTTATTTCTTTCCATTTTATATAAATTGAAGTAGCTCCTACGGTAACTTATATTGTCAATGGTTAGAGAAAAAAAAATAGAAAATGAGTGATCCCTTTCTACTACATACACATATAAATATATTTTTTAAAAACTAGTCATATATAGTTGTCATTTTATTTGGGTTAATCTCTTAGCAGCTGATGAAACATGAATGTAGAGGCATATATACCGGTTGGAGAAGAAATTGCCTAATGATCAATTTTTTTTTCTTTCTGTGTTTAAATTGTCTTTACCAGATCCAGATTCTGGGTGTAAATAGATGCAGACAATCTTTTGCAAAATACAATGAAGTACACTTGTCGCATTTTGCATAAAATCAAGCTAATAACAACAATCATATTTTACAATGAAAGTTCTCTAAATCTTTTTCCTGCTCAAAATAAATATAGAAATAATTTCGAATAATGAATAAGGTATTTGTAAACGAAAAATAATACTCATGCAACCCTATATACAACTATATATGAAAGAGAAGAGAGAAATGTGGGATGTGATATGTGATATAATGGAGAGAAATATACAAAGAAAAAAATGTATTGTATGAGTTATTGTATGAATTTGTTATCACTTTGTACACCATTGAGATGCAATTTGTAAAATGTTATTGAAATGAATGTTTGTCGTAAAACAAATACAACCTTCCAAAATATTTCCTCTAGTCAGTTTTACAAGAAATATTAAGGAAAAATATTTAAATCATTTTATTTTAATTAATAATATCATAAATTTTAATTTTATTATAGAAATACCCATAATAAATCCACTTCTATGAAGAATAAGTCGGTATATCATTGATATAAATTTCATAATAAATTATAGGTATATAAGAATTTTATGGTTATATAGTGTAAATATACTTTCATTATATGGTCTGTTTACGACAAAACATGATCATGTAGTCCAAAATGTAAAAATATAATAATTTAAATTTGTAATCATCAAATTCAACGCTTATTTTATTAATGATTGATATTAAATCGATTTCTAGTTATATACTTTTGTGATTGATTGAAAGTAATAAAAATTTAAATCGATAGTATTAGGGCTGGGTTGGGTAGACCCGATCAACCCAACCAACTCAATCCAAGGTAAAAATGATGGGTCAGGTCGGGTCATCGAGTTCAATAAAGTGGAACCCGATTAATTTGGGTTGAGTCCCAGGTTTTCGCATTTCCAACCCAACCATAAATATAAAAAAATATAAAACTAATAAAAAATATAAATACTAAAATATCTAAAAATTTCCTAATTGGATTCAATCCATCCAGATTCAAGTACATTTTTTTTTATATTTATTCTCATCTCTTTTAATTAACTTTCATGTGAAATCGACCACCTAACCCAACTCAACTCAAACATAATCGGGTTGGTTCGGGTCGGGTTTCAATTCAAAAACAAATGAAACCGACCCGAACCAACACGACCCATGAACACCCATAGATAGTATAGTGTAATGTAAAAGTTTCCCTTTTCAACTTTAAATTGATATATTCTCAACGAAATTAGCATAACTTGTATTGTAAATCCATATTTTTTCCATGAAAAATAAAATTATTCATTCATCTTTTATAACCAATAAAATGTAAGTTAGACCAGCCACCCTAAAATCATCCTTAGTTTTTCCTAGGGTTTACGGTATGGAAACTATAGAAAACCTTGATTTTTATGTTTCTCACATGCACACTTAGCAACGAGAATGATAAAGGGATTTACCCTGAATCCATAGTTGCTATTCTTCATTTGAATTCTCTCTGGGAAAATTACTGATCAAAATTTATCCTCTTTTCCTTCTTTTGTTTTGATTCCTTGGTGGAAAAGTTAGGACTCAAGAACGTATGTCACCTTTTCACTATTAACCGTCCTTATGTTAATTGCACATATACTTTTAAAAAGGAAGAGGAGATGGAATTCTTAAAAAATTCCTTTTTATATGATTTTTTATATTGGGTCAACAACTATTACATTACGCTCACTTTTATTAAATTTTAATTAAGTTAAATGCCCTTTATCTTTCCAAGAAAATTCTTTCTACCTTAAAAAACACTTTGGAATGAAATGATTAATTCAACCCGCAAAATTACAATATAGCTAGTGCATTACAATTTGGTAACTTTTACAATAGTGAACGTAGCTATTAATTATAGCATGCTTCGACGTCAACAGATAGCCAAGATAATCAAGTAGCTAGTATAAGAACTTTTTTATTAATTTCATTTAATGCACATCCTCTTAATATTCCCGAGTTACTAATGTAGTAGTATTACACATTACTAAGAGATAGACTATCTTAAGAAGACGTCAATCCAATCCAACAAAGGCTCACACACTTCACAGATAATTGGGTACCTAAACTATGCTGAATTGTTGATAAGGATTCGGTTCTTAATTATGTATATGAAAAAAGATTTATTAGAATAGACAAATTAAAACTCATTATGTTGATCTCTAGAAAAATTAGACTTTGACTATTAGTGGAAAGATATATATGCTTTACACTAAAAAAACTTAATATATCAATTTACTTTTTAGTTTAACCATAAGTATCCTCCACGGGAGGCAATACTTTTTGAGTCGGGAACATCCACATCATAGTGGGGACTCGAACCCGAGACTTTGCTTAAGGGGAATCAAGCATGTACCACTTGAACCAACCCCCGTTGGTATATATCAATTTACTTTAACAATGTATATTAACATGATTTGTATCAGACCTATATATGGCTTTAATTTATTTGGTTTCTCTTTTTAAAATAATGATTAAATATGTTTTGGATCTCTCAAAATATCACGATTGTCTCATTTGATCCCCATTTTTAATTTTTTTCAAACTGGTCTTCCATAAATAATTTTTTACCAAGTTCCTCTAATTTTTTACATTTAAATGTTGACATGAATATGATATGGAAAATAGAGGAATTGATTTAAAAATCGTGATATTTTTGAAAAAATCTTTTGTAAAAAAATATTTATAAAAGACTAGTTTAAAAAATAAATATGGGGACCAAATAAATAAATCGTGATATTTTGAGAACTAAAAACATATTTAAAAAAATTATTTTCAAATTTTGAATGTTTTTATTTTTTTATTTTAATTACAAAAGTACTTTTAGTTTTGATTATAAAAATATAATTTTATTTTCCTTTTTTCATATTTTCAAAGTTTTATATATGAAATAAAATAAAAAAAACACAAGCTAATATTTTTTAAAATAAAAAAAAGAAAAAATAAAAATGGAAATGGAAACCACACAACTCTTTTCCGGTAGGGCGATTGTTATTGTTATAAATACTACTTTTAAAATCATCAATTTTAAAAATCATGAAAACAAAAATAATTCTAAAAACGTTTTCACTATTTAATCTAAAAATATATTTTATAATAAATGAAACATAACATAACATAAAATAAAATAATTTGATAAAATAATTTTTAAAACAAGTTTTAAAAATAAAAGAGAGAAAACCGTTTTAAACACACTCTAATCTTTATTTATATATATATACATATATATTCTTTTAATTGAGAAAGAAAAGTGTGTTTTGTTCTGTAAATTATAAGAGAGGATGAAGCAAAGATCTAGTCCAACAAAGACACGTGAAGTAAGTATCTCGCTAACAAGTGATCTCAAGACCTTGGTTTGAGAAATACTAAAAGGTTTTTATTGGAAAATAAAACATTAATTACATTTTAACATTAAACATTACATAATCTCATAAAAATTATCTATTTTCATATATTCTTAACCGAGGCCTTTAAGATTTATGACACTTGTTAGCATTCCCTATAAGTATAAAGTAGACACACCCCAAAGCGGCTAAACACATTTGTTTCAGCATGAAAAATTGACTTTGTGTGTATAATGTTTCACAAATTTGGATCAATTAAATTTGAGTGAATTTAGACCGTTGATTATTTTTTGTGTATAAGAAAAACAATGAAATTTGAACCTAAAATTTCATGTAAAACCCCTCTAACTATTATGTCGACGCTAGTGGGTGGACTGGATTTTAAATTTCATGATAAAAATTTCATTATTAAATTTGTAAGAGAAATATTATTTAAACACATGTGTGTGTGGGGTAAAATCCCCATTGTTAAATTTGAAATAAATGAATCTATATTCATTCAAAATCATGATGATTTTCTCACAATAAAATCCAGGAATCCAAATGTGATGTTTCACCAACAAAATTAGAAAGCAAAATGTAGTCCAATATAATTAATATATCGTCTCCTATGAAGACTTCTATGAATATGATATGCATTGTGGTGTGCACTCACTTATATATGCGTGCAGCACACAAATTGTGGTGTGTAAGGTTGACTCGAAATGGAAAATTGAACTCAAAATTAAGGATATGTTTTATACCGAATTTCGAGACAGATGGAGCTTCATGTGTTACTTCCTCTCCTCAGTCCCCATCACCTACACGGTTCCCTTTTGGATTTTCTTAGGACCAGATCCGATATGTTCTGCTGCTGTGTCTTTATCATTCGGATTGTTGGGAATCCAAATTCTGGGCAAAGCGCGCGATACAAATATATATATCTGGCATATATTCAAATTAAATTTTGAAAAGAAGGGAAAGAATTAATACTAGTATATACATCATCTTAGCTATTACTCTAATATTGCCAAACATTTGTGGGGAGAGTTCCCGCTTTCATCCCATTAAATACACTATTAGAGAAGGTCACACTAAATATACTATATTATTATAAATAGGCGAAGAGTCTTAACTATGATTAAATCTCCCTGATAATAGGGTATATTTGTAGCTAACGTAACAAAAATTATTACTTTTTTGGTGTATTACTCTTTTGGTGTAAACCATAGTTATCCCCTATTATTATGGACAATCCTATTTGGGACTTAGTACGTCCCAATTAAGGCTTCTCACCCCTCCCATGTGTTTAATACAAAAAAAAACTATTACTCTCTATTACTAATTATCATCTTCATATTAATGGAGATTTATATTTTTAAGTAATTAAATAAAAAAAGTAATTAAAATTTGGGGAAGGAATTAACCCATTACGTACGTTCAAGACTTTCAGTTTCAACTTTGGAACTTTGTCAAGTATGATATTGTAATGGAGTTGCTTGCTTAATTATGAAATGTACTAGAAGATAATTAAGTTGTGCAGCGTTTTTCTTCTATATATTGGGTGTCAAAGAATTTCTAAAAACTAATGACCCACCCAAGAAATTAAATTAAATGGGGCGTTTTCAATGATCTCTTCTTAAGGATGAAAAATGTGATCACCATTAGTTAGTGGCTTACCCATACTAACTGTTACTTATTTAAGTGAAATTGCAAGAAATGCATACACATAAAGAAAATTCTAGTTTTATAGGACTTTTTGTACATAAGAAAGATAATTTTAATTACTTTGGTTTGAATAAGAAGCTAAAAACCAACACATATAACAAAAGCTCAACTGAATGGTCGGCACTTTCCTGGTAAACAATACTATTTTACGTACACAAAGTCTATAAATGCAAAGCAAACGGAAACAAGGTGCTCCATGTTGTGCTTAGTCAGAAATAGCTATCCACGAAGCAATCAAATTCTTATTTATTGATTTCAAACAATTTTTGCCTTCACACTCATCTTTCACTCCTTATTCAACAATGAAAATAAAAATACCCTGTACCGTCACAGTACATAATAGCATCATATAGTAACGGTTAGGTTACATACATATAACCCTCCCCCCCTTTTATAAGATCATAGGTAACGCAATTCTGATTGAGTCCGACTACAATCTCTATGAGCTATTAAATTCTCCCGGATATATCAGGCTCAAACTCAAGACACCACTAGCTAGTTGAGCTGGAACAGCCACGTGCAGTGGGTACCCGCAAAAATTACTCGTAATAGGCAGGGTAAAAACCCATAAAGCGGGTATGGGCGTAGTTACATGCACTTTGATGTCCAGCCCGTCTCATACCCACACTCATATATATAATTATTTAATAAAAATACTATATATAATTATATATAGGGATATATTAATTTTATTAAAATATCTAATATATTTATTTTTAAAATTGATATATATAATATATTACAAATTAAAAATATATTTTTATAACTGTCTATTTGTGTTTTTTTACTTTATAATATATGACTAATTAATGTTAATAATCATTTTTTGCAGATCTTGAAGAATTTTAACACATGATATCCAAGTTTATAAAATAATGTGACGTGAAAGTATATTGTAATATTTAATAAAGATTTTTAACTTTAGATCATTTGTTGTGTTTTAGAACATTAATATATTGTATTTCAATGTAATTAAATTGATGTATCACTAATATTAAAAAATTATGTTTAGACGATCTTTGATTAACTTTTTCAATTGAGATATAGTTTTCTTAAATTATTTTTTTAATAAGTTGTTCATTTTTTACTTAATAAAAGTGTGGGTAACGGGCGCGGGTACGGGCATATAGGTGCCCAGCGGGTATGGGGACGAGCACTAAAGTTACTGCCCACGCGGGCACGGGCGCGGGTACGAGATTTTTTTGAAAATGCAGTGACAGGCACTGTGGTACCCTATCCAGAGGGTACCCATTGTCATTGCTACTAGGGATGTCAATGGGGCGGGTAATGACTACCCGCATACATACCCGCTAAAATTAACGGGTACCCATACGGGTAACGGGTATCCGCAGGTATACACATGTATCCATTAATGTTTAATAATTTAAATTTTATAAAAAGAAAGAGAGAAAATGTTATATAGTATATTATAGTATCATACTATATATATAAATAATCATTATATAATATCATTACGTGTTAATATATTAAGAATATCATAAAAAATAATATAAAATAAATTATATCAAATCATAAAATGATAAAAAATCTTATTATTCAAATATATTTAATAGAAAAATATGTTTTAACGAGTATGCGGGTACCTGCGGAGCGGGTAGTATAATATCCGTACCCATTATATAAATATACGGGTACCCATTACGAGTATATCCACGAATATCCACGGGTATGGGTTTTTTTTTACATCCCTAATTCCTACACGTGCTTGGTGATAATTGTATATGAAGGTATGGATCTTGAAATATTTATATATCAAATGTTATTATTTGTACGTTTTATCATTATATATTTTATTTTTTAATAAAAATATTTTACCCCTGTTGATTTGTGGTTCATATTCGAAAAATCTTTATAATAAATTTCTCCACCCCAAATCTCTTTTTTCTCTCTAAATTCAGACATCTATATTATAAATAAAGATGAAGTGAAAATAAAAAAGTTTGTTGATGTGGTACTCTGATCATATGCATTCTCAACTTTGCATTCCTACTACAAAATCTTCTATTAATAGTAATATTTTTTAAAAATAAATCAAAATTAAATTAATATAATCAGATAGTGGGTATTAAATGCAGATAGTGGATTTGTATGTTTAAAATAATTAAAAAAACAAAAAAGTTACGTAGGGGGTTTTAAAAGCTTTGATATGGGTTTGTATTTTTTTATGCATCAAAAAATAAAGTAGTGGGTTTTAAATGCTTTGATAGTGGGTTTGTATTTTTTTTATGCACCACCGTTTTTCTGACCAATGTAAATTTATTTTTTACTTATTTATATAGATGGAAGTTACTTTACTCATTTCGTTCAGCTTATTTATAATGTTTTCATTTTCGAGGTCAAAATTGCTACCGCATTTGAAATGGGAAGAAAGTTGAAGATTGTGATATGTTCCTATTTCCGTCAATTGTTGCCGGTTCATTAAGCTCAAATTTGTTGGTTCATACATTGATTTGTTGTTAATTAAGCTGAGGAACCAAATTCATTCGTGATTTCTGACCCAATATTCAAATGTTCAAATAATTTTTTTCCCTCCTTATAATTTAATAGTATAGATAGATAGTTATGAAACTTTGATTATATCTTACTCATTCATTAATTCATAGCATGATTTGTGATAGTGGTGTTTTGTAGGGTTTTTTGGAAATGAAAATTTTATAGATATGGGGTAAAATTAAGTAGGGTTGATCCGGGGGTTTGAACGACATGTTTTGATTGTAGTTAATATTTTGATATCTCGAAAAAATTCTTTACTTGGAGAAGTCTATTAGACAATTCTTTTAATGTTATATATATGTATAGTGAGTCTGCATTGTTGTGTTGTTGCTCAGAGGTTTTTTCAAACCTGTGTCATTTGTGCACCTGATTTAGGATGTCTCACAGGATAACATCTTTGTCTGAGATTGTTAGTGATAGAGTACACTGGAAAATCAGGGTGAAAGTAATAAGATTATGGATTAATGGAACTGATTTTGAAGACTCAAGTATTAAAAACACTATAGAGATGGTTTTTCTTGATAAAAAGGTGGGTTACATGATGTTTAATCATATTTATTGCTATACATGTGATGTTAATTGTGCTCTGTTTTTTCAGGGTACTCAGATGCACTGTATTATAAAAAAAAGCTTTAATGTTCACGTTTGAAAATGAGTTTAGTGAAGGGTCTTCTTATTTTATCCAGAATATTATGGTTGCTTATAATGAGGGAAGATACAAGACCTCTTCTCATAAGTTCAAATTGAGTTTTATGGAAAATACAAGGGTGCAACAGATTAACTGTGAAAGTTTTCCTTTAAATACATATCAATTTAGATACTATCTAAATTCTTATACTATTCTTTTTAATTCATTGTTCTGTTTTTTTTTAAAGTTATATTATATATATATAGTTAAAGTATAAAGAATACAATAGTATGTGTTTTCATTTGTTAGTTTATTTTGCTTTTGTGTAGGAAATGTTGGAATCTACTCATATTATTAAATGACTAGAATGTTGTTTAATGTTGAAACCAAAGAAGTTCAAGATTATCGATCACGGTGAGAGTTGTTTTCGGTGAGAGCCGTTTCAGCAATGTTGCTTATACTTTCAAAATCATTTGTAAAATCTATTGTAATGTTTGATAGAGTAGTTGTCAAACTCTTTGGGAAGTAAGTTTCAGATTTCACTAAATTAAACCCGGTTACAAAAACATATTCATCCAAATTTCTGGTTTTCAACAACCCGTTGTTATATGAATTTGTTTTTAACGTTTCGAATTCTTCTTTTTCTTTTCTTCAGGTTAGATTAGATGATGAATTGCCTCATGATATTGAGTTGTTAGTTGACAAAGTCTTCCTGTTTAAAGTAGAGGGTAGTGGAGGAAATAATAAGTTTAAGCAGACTTTTAACATAATTAAAGGCCATATCCTATGATATTGAGGTCGTTGAAAATTTTAGGAAAATGCATGCAACATGTTAGATGAAATCCAATTGTGGATTCTGACTCTATGGAAATTCAGTATCCTCCTTTGCAAAATCAACCCACTGCTGTTGTGGTGCCTCCTCTGCTAATGCTGCAACAAATGAACAACCTGCTCATAATGAAAATATGCAACATGCTGATGTTGTTGGATGGGATGTGATAGCTAAAGCAACATTTGTTTCTGGAGTTAATCCTCTGGTGTGACTCTTTACTTTATAAGCTTTTGTGAGTAGTTAAATATTTACTTTTTTTTGTTGAATTTACTGAGTTATAATCT
The DNA here is from genome assembly GCA_026901365.1 of Sesbania bispinosa. Classification (NCBI taxonomy): domain Eukaryota; kingdom Viridiplantae; phylum Streptophyta; class Magnoliopsida; order Fabales; family Fabaceae; genus Sesbania; species Sesbania bispinosa. Next base: position 626,819 of record QLOH01000411.1, on the reverse strand, counting down.
TTTTTTTCTACTTGCATTTTGCAGTATATTCTTGCTCATGTGGTAGAAATTATGTTTGAACGTTGTCAACGATGGTTGGACCTTATAAGGGATGTTGGATTTCGTATGCGGGCAACTATATTGATGAAGAATAAAAGAACCAGAAACGAGCGCTATCTTGGAAGGGGATGGTACCAATTCTGTAGAGAGTTGCATATTCAAGTGGGGGATGTTGTTCAATTTCATTTTTTAGGAAATCGTTATGAACTTAGAGTATCGGTTATTTGAATTGATATCTTTTTTGTTTTGTAAGTATTTATGTGGGTGCTTCATAAGCACAACTTATTTTGAAAACTTTTTGCAGTAATAGTTTCGTTTTTTGAATCAGAACTACACATTTAAATTTCTACCATATATGTTAATCTTATTTGTCCATTGTGAAAAATTTGTTATTTTTCGTTTCATATTGATGTTAATTAACAAGGAAGTAACCACATATTGCTCTAAGGCAATTTATGTTATTAATTTTACAAAGGCTTATAGATTTTTATTGCACTGAACTGTTCTTTAATCTGTTATTATTGTTTTCATCTATTAATAATCCTAACAAGGAAAGATATATATTGAAATTTTCTGTCAATTTTATAATGATGATTTTCCTTTTTTGGATTAAAAATAATACATTAAATTACACTTAAAATTTTAATTTTAATATCAATAACACTATATAATAGTTAATCAGACCTTTTACATTTGTCCTTAAATATTATCGATTTCTCAACATATTTCGATATATTGACAATTTACATAAATAATCATTTTCCACTCATAAGAAGTAAGACTTATAACCATATTTCCATAATCTTATATTAATATTTTTCAGTGGAGTGATGTATATAACTTTCTGTTTAATAAATACTTACATGAAACAAAATTTTATAGAAAGAGATTTATGTTATAAAAATGAATAGAGTAACTTCCTTAAGTGTGTTCGGTTTTCATGTTTGCCGCTCAATTTTAATCTAATTAGAGCAAATAAGAAATTTAAATTTTGGAATAGGTGAAGAGCTTCTTTTACTAAGCTCTTTCAGTTTACTCTCCAACCATCAACTTCACATAAATTAACGACCTCAATAAAACACAGATATAGACCGTAAACTAAAAGCAACTGAGGTAAGAAAACGAAGGAAAAAAATCACAGATTTAAAAAAAGAGAAATTTAAATTCCGAATTTCCAGGTATTCAACTAAAGTTTGCAATCCTGTGATACGTACCTTTATTTTAAGTAATGATTGATAAGTTGTTCAATGGTATGTTTTACTTTTTTTTCTATCAAAACCAGTTTTTACACATGGACAGCTATATGTTAATTACAGTCTCCAGAGTCAGGTCAATAAAAGGTCGGAAAATATTAATCCTACATGAAGATGGAAATACTTGTTATTCTACAAGAAATGTTGTTTATAAAGAGGTTTTTGAAGTAAATCATAGAGTCACGAGAAGGGGGGTTTGAATTGTGATCCTTGAAAACTTTTGGTCCAACCTGCAAGAACTTTGAACAACTTACTGGTCTCTACTCATGGAATGCCTTGTCTATCAGAAGTTCCTTCTAGAAGATAGTGGTTAGTGTATAATGCCAACGAAGTAGATTAAAACTATATTCTTAAAGGCAAGCAAAATCATAGGGACTGATATCATCAAAATTTATTCTTCCATATAATGTATTTAATGTAGTTACAACTTAGAATAAGGTTCGGAAGAATAATATAATGTTTATGCAGTTATGCAGAAGCAAAACAATGAATCTGTCACTTTAAACAAATCTTCTGAAGGGTCAAATGATTTTGTATTTTAATAAAACTTTCCAGAATAGTTATTTAACCAATAACTAATAAGATTATGTTAGAAAAACTGTTCAGAAGAATAGTATAAAGTTTCTGCATTTGTGCATAAGCAATACATTGAATCTGTCACTTTAAACAAATCTTCCGAAGGGTCAAATGAACTTGAAACTTGATGAAACTTTCCAGATCAGATATCTGATTAGTAAACAACCAGAATATAAAGTTAAATCTTATTGAAATCAAGTTTGTAAAGATCTGGTAGTTTGAACCCTAAGTTCTATTTTGAACAATGGACATATTTCATGAAATGTGCTTCTGAAGCACCAAACAGTTTCATAATTTAATGAAACTTTCCAGATCAGTATTTTAACTGATATGGATGTAATTTATGTGAAAATATTAGTTTAAAAGTAAGTTTATTAAAATATGGTTTATAGCTTTCTAAATGTTAAAAGTATGAACAATAACTAATCATGCAATAGATGTATGTGCAGAAAATTAAAGAGAGTAAGGGTAAGAGATATTGCACAAATGATTTTTATAACGGTTCACCCTCACAATCCTTGGGCTACGTCCAGTACCTACACCTGTAGGATTTTCCACTATATCAACCTTGATACAATGACTTCTTGGGTGCACCTCACCACTAGTATTCTTCTGCAGCCTCTTCAGGCTCTTACAATTGATTTCTGTAAATAGCAGGGCACACCTCACCATTGCAGACTCAAACTGACTATCTCTCAAGGCTTCACACCTGTTGCAGCTTCTTCTGCAGAAAGTACAGACTCAAAAATACCTTGCAGATTTCCTTCTATAGGAGTTACACCTCTTTTTAGCTCACTATACCAGTGCAGGAGCTCACAGCAACAATTATACACTCTTTCAAGAGACACTAACACTCTCAAAGCACTCTTGAGAGTTTACAGAAGATGTATTTGCTGAGAATATAAAAAACAGGCTCAAAACTACTACAAATTAAGCACAACAGCAAAAGGTTGAGCCATCTCTCTCCTACAAATCTTTTTAGAGCAGAATCTGAGAAAATATGAAGAGAAAGAAAGTCTCCAGAAGATGGATTTTGTAAATATAAGCTCGGTTGCTTCTTCTGGAGAGAGGTGTGTCTTCAAATGCGGGAGAACACCTTCTTTTATAGGAATAATGAGCAGTTAGCCGTTGGAGAGGTTCCTTGCACCTCCAGCTAACTCCTCATGACAAGTCTCCATCATGCAGCAGTTGTCACAGGCAGGTACAACTGTCTTCTTTGACTGGTCGCATCTTCTGGAGCCTATCTTCTACAGAATGTGAAGTTTGTGGATTCTGCAGCAGTTCCTACTGTATGCATACTGAGGGCATTAAATGGATTGATATAAATCATTTCAAGTGTATTTGACTCAGCTGCAGCCTCTGAAATGAATTTAGCAAGATATGATAGGTTATGTATCTTCTACACGAATTCTGCCACATGTTCCTTCTGCAGAATGCAATTCTAGTGCTTTCTGAGGCTCTTTCTCCTGTAAGCATACTGATAACATTCACTGGATGGATATAAATTAATTTAAGCTAATTTGTCTCAGTTGCAGCCTCAGAAAAGAAATAAATAGGTCTTGGTGGATTCTGTATCTTCTGCAGAAAGTCCGTCATCAGGTTTCTTCTGCAAAATTGTCTTTTTTCTTCTGCAGATGATTTTCATGACTTTATAGATTTGTGAGAGTCTCCTGATCTTTATTTTGTTTATTTTACTCCTTGGAAACCTCAGGAAGTCGTGAACCTTATAAAAATACTTCTTCTTTCCTTCTTTAAAATGAATCTTCCTTTTAAAGCAATTTTGTTCTTCTTCAAGCTTAGGAGTTTGGTTCCTTTTGTGGAAGTGCAGATTGTATCTTCTGCAAAACTTGTATTTCTTGAATCTTATTGCAGAAGACTTTTCTCTTTATTTTCTCAACAGTTTTCTTTCTTTCACTTATCATTTCAATGATTCAGAGATGTTGGAAGCATCTTCTGCAGCTTGTTGTAACTGCTTTCTTCTGCAGATTTGTTGTAACTGCTTCTTCTGCAACATGCAGAAATTCTGTTTCTTCTTTTGAAGCTTCAAATATACTTGTAAAAGCTTCCAATCTTTTATCCTTGCTTTATTTGCATTAGCAACACTTGGAATAAATATGCTTGAATTGCTTAAGTGATCTTTCACATTCAGAAGGTGTCCGGTTTCATGAAAAGCTCCTTGTCATGCTTCTAGTGGTCTTGAATGATCCTTCCAAAGCTTCAACTTTGCTTTTGAAGTTTGATACAACTCAGTTTCATACTCATGGGATCTTAGATGAATTGTCTTGACCTTCTTGAAGCTAAGAAGCTACTTCTTGAACCCGTTTAATCTCTTTTGACATGAAAGCTCTATGTAACATGCTTCTGGACACATGTTATGATGTTAAATGTTGTCTTTGATCTTTCCACCTTCCTTCTATAACTTTTCCTATATTCTTTCAAGCATTCTCAAGTGCAAACATTAGTACCAAAGTATTTAGAACACTTGGAATATTGTTGTTAAAGTTTTTTGTCATTAAAACCTTTGCTCAAGAGGGTCTTGGACCTTACAATCCCCCCTTTTTGATGATGACAAACTTTCATCAACAAATTCTAAGTTTTCTGAATGAGGGAAATAATAATCAAGTGATTTTAACAATGAAGAATTAAATCTCCCCTTGAATTTGTGCTATTTATAACATTCAGGTAACAAAAATGGGATTTAACAATAAAGAATTATTTCTCCCCGTGATTTGTGCCATTCAGATAGAAATTTGTTATGACTGAATCTTTATATTCTTCTCCCCCTTTTGTTATCCATCAAAATGGACATGAAAGGAATAAGTTCTCATCATTGTCTAGCCTAGGCTACTTAGAATGTGAGGAATAATCTAAATGAGATCAAATGGCAGCCATCTATATGTCTTAAAATGGTTGGAAGTAAGCTAAAGGCATTGGTAGAACATGAGAAGCACTTGCTAGTAACACAAATGTGTTAAACCAGAATTGATACTGCACAATCCTTACTTCCTTCTCTTGCATATTACATAATCTTATGCTAACTTTTCTCATTAGTAAGATGTTGAAGATATGATCCCTTTATCCAAACTTAGTTGAATCATCAAGAATAGGGGCTTGGACTTTATCATAAGATAATGGGACATAGGAATCAAATATAAGAGAGGCATGGAATTGGTTTACCATATTAGTCCAAAGTTTGCCTATGGAGGCTCTATCTTTTTCTAATGTAACCTCTTTCTTTTCTTTATTCCACTTTATCACCCTATGAGATGTACTTTCTATAGATTCTTCTATGGAGAGAAGAAATGATCTTATTCTTTTTTTACATCATAAAGTGGATGTGTTGTGAAACCTAAAAGGCTTGGTAAGAGAAATGTCATATGGAAGACATGTACAGATTCATAAAGAGTAAACTAGCAAATCGGTCCCTGACTTTGTGGGGAACATGCAGTTTCGTCCCTGATTTTGCTAAAATAGCACTTTAGTCCATACTTGTCAAAAATACATGCACTTTAGTCCCTAAAGCGCATATTTTTTAATAAAGTGAAGGACTAAAGTGCATGTTTTTTAGTGAAATAAGGACTAAAGTGCATGTGCTTTTAACAAAGTACGGACTAAAGTGCTATTTTAGCAAAGTCAAGGACGAAACTGCATGATCCCCGCAGAGTCAGGGACCGATTTGCTAGTTTACTCGATTCATAAATATACCCATGGGTGACTAACATTGAGTATCCCTTGATATCCTTCATAAGATATTGATCATTGCTCCTAAACTCAGAAGTTGCAACAAAAATGCTTTCACTTTGGGTTATAACTCTTATTTATAGTGAGTAAAAATGAAGGCAACAACTCCCTCTTAGGAATTGAAGAATGTGAGAATACCAATAGAAAGAATTCCATCTCTCTTTTCTATCTCTTCAAAAGCGTGATTTTTGCTTCTGGATGGGGAAATTCTCCTTCTAAGTGTTCTAGATTAGGTAAAGAAAGCTCATGTTGAACTTAGAACACATAATATATCAATCAATTAAACACACACATATGCATTTGATCTTTAATCAAGCTTTATCTTTCTTCTAGAAGATGTTTAGAAAAAATATCAACAAGTTTAAGACTTTGTCTCAACATATTTCAATTCAATGTCATGCTTATGACCATGATCTCTAATAAAATAATACTTGATGTCAATATGTTTTGATCTAAAGTGATGCATGGGATTGATAGATAGATTCATAGAACTTTCATCATCACATAAGATTGGGATTTCAGTGTACCTTAGGGAGTAATCCTCCATTTAATGCTTAAACCCAACCTTTGTGAATATCTTACCATTGATGTATATTTTGCTTCTACAATGGATAGGGCAATAGTATTTTGCTTGCTGCACATCCATGATAAGAGAGATTAACCAAGAATTTGGCATTCACCATTTGTGCCTTTTCTCTCAATCCTAACTCCAGCAAAATCAACATCATGGAATCCTACAAGATCAAAGCTTGTTCCTTTATTGTACCAAAGGCCAATATTAGTAGCTTAAACAAGGAATCTAAGGGCCTGTTTGGTTTGCATTTTTGTTTCCTGTTTCCATTTTCTGTTTCCTGTTTTCTGAAATTTTACAAAGGAAAAACTGGAAATACTGGAAACAAAAATTTGCTGTTTCCAGCATTTCCAGTTTTTCCTTTGTAAAATTTCAGAAAACAGGAAACAGAGTGAAAACAGGAAATGGGAACAGGAAATGTTTTCGTAAACCAAACATGCCCTAAATATTCACTTTACAGATATGACATGGAATTCTTTTAGGAGAAGATAGAAACCTTGCACATAATTCAATTGAAAATGCAATAGCTTGCATACTTGTTTTTTAAGAATAATAAGGAAGCAATCATACCTCTGTATTCCTTTTTAGAAACAAGCTCACCACATTTGTCTTTATCAAGCAAGGTGGATGGATGCATTAGAGTTGTCATTGGCTTGGCTCCATCCATTTTGAATCTTATAAGAAGATCCTTTGTAGACTTTTCTTAAAGAGTGTAGATTTCATCATTTTTTTATCACTTTTCCTTCTTCATCCATCTTATTTCTGAACACTCATTTTGTCCCAATGATGGAATGATCTTCTGGAGAAGGAACAAGTGTCCATATTTTATTTATCTCAATTGTTCCAGCTCTTCTTTCATTGCTTCTACCCAAGAATTATCTTCTAGAACTTCATTCACATTCTTGGGTTCAATTTGAGATAAGAAGGCTGCACTATTTTCATTTCCTCTTTGTTGGGATCTGGTTTTTACTCCTTCTGTAGTAATCCCAATGATTTGTTCTTGGGGATGAGCTGTAATTAGTTTCCAGCTCTTTGGAAGATCCTCTCATTGTGTACAGACATCTTCTGCAGAATCTTTTGTGAAGTTTTCCTGTTCTGTTGTATCTTCTGGAGCTTATCAGATTCATCATCTGATTTACTACTGTATTTTCCTTGAGAAGAAAGGTTAGAATCATTGAAAATAACATGTATGCTTTCTTCCACGGTTTGATTTTTAATATTGTATACCCTATAGGCTTTTGAAGTAGAAGAATATGCAAGATAGCCTTAAAATGTTTAGTTTTCTACATTTCCATAATTTATATAAAGTCTTGTTTCACATGCTTCTAATAGTGACTATATTCAAAGTATAGCATGAAATGCATACAACTTCAGCCCAAACACTAGAGTCACTTAAAATGGTTCTAGCCATTTCTTGTAGTGTCCTATTCCTTCTTTTCACAACTTCATTCTGTTATGGAGTTCTAGGGCATGAAAGGCTGTGAGAAATGTCATTATCACCAAAGAAGGCTTTGAATAAGGAGTCCTTAAACTCCCTTTCATGATCACAACTCACAGATGCAATGTTGGATCATTTTTCAGTTTGGACCTTCTTGCAGAAGCTTCTAAAGGCCTAAAAAGAATCATCCTTTGTGGTTGAGAGTAAAACATATTAGAGACTTGAGCAGTTTCTCAAAGTCCAATCTCTAAAGGACTTTTAAACTAAGAGATTATCATTTATCACAATAAAAAGAATCATTCAATCATTCTAAGGCCACAAGAATCATCTCATTTGGATTAGTACATCCAAAGATATTCTAATTCCAAGTTACTGCATTAGATCAGAAAAATATCATTGACTTCTACACTTCAAACTGCATTTGTGAATTATTTTCAATTCACAAAGAAATGAGATTTCACCATAATAAACTAGATATCTCAAGCTTTCTAACAAGACAAAGATCATGCAATTTGGATTTTCCTATCCCAAGATATGATGCATTTAAGTTGACTGATTTATGATAGAGTGCAGAATGGGACAGTTCTGTTTTTTATGCACTGATACAAATCCATGCAACCAAAATCTTAGATACTTAATGGGATTAAACTATTAAGTATTATCTTTCAAATCCAACTGGTTTCACTTGAAAAAGATTTTCCTAGCTCAAGTTATAAACATACAAATAGTAGGCTCAAACATGATCATATAACAGAACAACCTACTTTAATGACTTACTGGGAATTATTTAGATATTCTAAAATTCTGAAACTTTCCAGTCTAAAATTAATATAAATCAGTTTTCCAATGAAATTGGTTTCATTCAAATATCACTCTTGTAGCTCAAGTTATGTTCTGATGAAGTGGACTGCTTTATGTCAGAATTTATAACAGAACAACTATATTCAGGAATTTACTGGGACTTTTGAGGTTAAGATAAAATTCTCAAACTTTCCAGTTTAATACTACCATGCATAAGGTTTCAAATAAAATTGGTTTCACTTAAAAATCATTCATGTAGCTCAAGTTATGATCTGTTGAAGTGTACTAGTTTATATCAGAACTTATGACAGAACAGTTGTATTCAAAATTTTACTGGGACTTCTGTGATTAAGATGAAATTCTCAAATTTTTCAGTTTCATATTATCATCAATAATCTTTCAAACAAAATTGGTTTCACCTAAAACAGACTTCTGTAAGTCAAGTTATGCTCATTTAAAGGTAGCTATATCAGAATTTTAAACTTGCAGTACTATAGCACATTACTTTTGATCTTCTAATCATTTTCTTTTGATGTTCAAGACTAATTAAGTGATTAGAATAGAATGTCCATATAAATGTCAATCAATGATGATCATTCAATTATCAAGCACACAAGACTTTAGCATAAACCTATGAGGAATGTGTTTCAAATTGATTGACTCTATGAATATGCATAGGGGATAGAAATCATTGATACCTTGTTCTTGGTCAATTGAACTGTACCTTTTCTTACCCATTTCTTCATTCTAAAAGTCATGAACTTTGAAGATTTCACGCTAATCATTTGAGAAGCATTAGCTAGAGACATGTTCCTTCTTTGGAGGGAATATTTTCATTTAAGCCTTGGAAGTTTTTCCTTTAGCCAATGGTCCTATCTTCTTGAGAATTTTTCTACATAAAATTACTAAGGATACCTTTTGGTACCCATTTCATCTTGGGTCCTTGAGTGTTAGTGGTTGAACTCTTGGGAGATTTAGCAACTCATACCATCTTATCTTTCATATAATTATTTCTTCTAAAATTGCACAAATAAGAGATATGATGTTCTCAATAATTATATATAATGAGATTGAACGATGTCTTGATCATTTGAAGATCATTTTGAAAAACATGGACATGGTATTGGGATGAGTTCTGAAATCTGTTTGCCATAAACTTAGTTTTCCATGTAAAATATCAATGTTCCCATTATTGACAAAACATGGAATTAGAGCAAGTAGATTCTTCAGTTTTGGAAAATGTTGAAAATCAGTTTTCAACTTCATTTTCAAGATTAAAATGATTCTTGAAGATAGTTGAGGTTTCACAAATTACAAATATATCTTCTTCAAGAAAATCATATTCATCTTTCAAAGTTTCAATTTGAAGTTTAATAGAAAAGACCTCCTTTTTTTTAAACCATTCCATATTCTTATTTTCAAGGTTTATCAAAGCATCATTCAATTCATCATAAGCAAAATCTATCTCATTATAGGAAAGACAATGTTCAAGTTTTGCAGTACATACCTTAAGGTCCTTTTAAGCCACATGTAGAGTTATATCAGTTTCTAGCATCATTGGTTCCTTCTTGAAGTTGTTTATTTCTTCAATATTCTGCATCAACACTTTTGGAGTATACTTCTTGGTTGGCCATTACTTCTTCCTGAATCTTTTCCTCTCACATGGTTAAGTGTGCTCAACCCATAGAGGCTGAGCTCTGATACCAATTGAAGTAAATCATAGATTCACAAGAAGGGGGGTTGAATTGTGACCCTTGAAAACTTTTGGTCCAACCTGCAAGAACTTTGAACAACTTACTGATCTCTGCTCAAGGAATGCCTTGGCTATCAGAAGTTCCTTCAAGAGGATAGTGGTTAGTGTATAATGCCAACTAAGTAGATTAAAACTATCTTCTTAAAGGCAAGCAAAATCATAGGTGTAACATCCCGCTAATTAATACCTTAATTCATAGGAATATCATGACGTAAAGTAGAATCAAGAAATATAGGTTGTGCTTGAGGTTGGTTCTAAGCCTAATGGCCTTGATGCACTAAATCGAAAATATATAGAGTTGTGGATGTCCGATGGAGAGGATTCCACTCTCATTAGAAAGCTCATTTCCAGGGCTTCAGTTTGATAGGTCATACGATAGGGTTTGGATAAAAACTGCACCTTAACAAGAAGGAGAAATTTCACTCTGGTTTCCTCGCTCGAGCTGAGCTCAAGCGCAGCCTGAGCGAGGATACCAGTAAAAAGGGAAAATTGCAATATGGTTTCTCGCTCAAGCTGCGCTCGAGCGCAGAAAAACAGAGAGCAATTCGAGGAAATTCAGCTTGAGTTGAGCTCAAGCGTAGCCTGAGCGAGAACTCGCGCTCGAGCTGCGCTCAAGCGAGGCTTGAGCGCAGGTCTGATTTCTGCATTTTAAAACACGTTTGTGGACGGTTTCTGTCAGTTCCTTCTTCCATTCTTTCGTATTTTCAGAGAGAGAGAGAGGTTCTAGTGAGAGAAAGTCCCAGCAAAGGCCAGGAACGAATTCTACTCATCAAGAACGAGTCTTGCTTCAATCCTTCTCCCTTCAAGGCCCTCCGTTCTTCGTTCTTCCTCCGTCTTCTCATCCCACAGGTGGGTGGACTTTCACTTATTTGTTCTGAAAAATTGCCATTGCATGCTCCCTATTCTTTTTCCCCTTTCCTTCTAGGAATTAGTGATATATGTATAGTAGGAACATAAGAATTGTGAATATACTGAATATTGTATGTGTTGGATTGCCAAAACCTTAGGGTAGATGATTGGATGATTTTGTATGATTATTCTTGATTATGTTTGGTGATTCTTGATTGTGTTATTCTATAATTCATGGGCCTTTGGCCATCACAGTCATGAAATTCTGAATTTAAGAGAAATCATAGAGCTTTCGGGCTATCACAGGGTCTTTGACCATCACAGGCCTTCGGGCAAATTAATTAAGAACAACGGGGTAACCACATCGAACTCATGGCCAAGAGGGAGATGGGGTCCCCAATCACAGAATGATATTTAAATGTTATTTAAAATTTAATCATAGGTAACCTTGGACGACGGTCCTTGGTTACATGGCCGAGCGCTCATCACAGTCACGTTACAGTGTAAAGACCCCGGGTGTCGGGAATAACACCTCACAGCCATGCATTGCATCTTGATGATTGATTTCCTTTGTGTTGAATTTTGTATCATTATCTCTTTTATGTCTCTTAAAATTATATGTATGCCATGATGGTTCTTGGTTGCTTTCCCCCCACACTGCACACACGGTTACACTCACTGGGACGTTGGTCTCACCCCATTCTATGGGAACAATATTTTCAGTGGTGCAGGATACTGATCAAAGCTATGACGAGTAGTAGATGGCATGTGAAGACCATTAGTCTTATTGTTTATTTTACTCGATGTTTTCATGTTGTTTAGAACCATTAGTGTTAATTGTTGAGGCTATTTTAGGAATTATTATGTTAGTTTAATATTTTAATATTTTTGTATGGGAGCCTTGATGGCGACAATATGTTATTATTTCATTGAATTATATATGTATTGTTGGAGCTTTAGTAATTGTTGGGTTACTCAAGCGATGGTTTTGTATGTCGGTGCGCAAAATGAATGAAATAATTTCACGAATTTGGAAATAGTGCTTCCAACAGGCATTGCTTCCGAATTTAGAAATTAGGACGTTACAATAGGGACTGATATCATCAAAATTTATTCTTCCATATAATGTATTTAATGTAGTTACAACTTAGAATAAGGTTCAGAAGAATAATATAATGTTTATGCAGTTATGCAGAAACAAAACAATGAATCTGTCACTTTAAACCAATCTTCTGAAGGGTAAAATGATTTTGTATTTTAATAAAACTTTCCAGAATAGTTATTTAACCAATAACTAATAAGATTATGTGAGAAAAAATGTTCAGAAGAATAGTATAAAGTTTTTGCAGTTGTGCAGAAGCAATACATTGAATCTGTCACTTTAAACAAATCTTTTGAAGGGCCAAATGAACTTGAAACTTGATGAAACTTTCCAGATCAGATATTTGATTAGCAAACAACCAGAATAAAAAGTTAAATCTTATTGAAATCAAGTTTGTAAAGATCTGGTAGTTTGAACCCTAAGTTCAATATTGAACAATGGACATATTTCATGAAATGTGCTTCTGAAGCACCAAACAGTTTCATAATTTAATGAAACTTTCCAGATCAGTATTTTAACTGATATGGATGTAATTTATGTGAAAATATTAGTTTAAAAGTAAGTTTATTAAAATATGGTTTATAACTTTCTAAATGTTAAAAGTATGAACAATAACTAATCAAGCAATAGATGTATGTGCAGAAAATTAAAGAGAGTAAGGGTAAGAGATATTGCACAGATGATTTTTATACTGGTTCACCCTCACAATCCTTGGGCTACGTCCAGTACCTACACCTGTAGGATTTTCCACTATATCAACCTTGATACAATGACTTCTTGGGTGCACCTCACCACTAGTATTCTTCTGCAGCCTCTTCAGGCTCTTACAATTGATTTCTGCAAATAGCAGGGCACACCTCACCATTGCAGACTCAACCTGACTATCTCTCAAGGCTTCAAACTGATGGGTTTCCTGGAAAGTTTACCAGTAGTCCAATAGTTTTAAAGTAAGTAGAGTATCGTATCCACAGGGAGCGGTTTTAACGTGTAAAGTTAAAGTAATTGTATTTTCAATAAAACGTTTTCGTAAAGAGAGTTGGTGAATTTTGAAATAAAATAAACAAAGATAACACGAGAGAATGAGTATTTAGGACTAGGATTTGATTTCGTTTCATCTCCCCCTTTGTGTATTCAAACTCCTTTTCCCTTATTTATGATCGTACTTATAATTACCTTAGCATTGTTTAATTACGATAATTATAAGGCATGCCTGGTAATTATCGTACCCACAAATTCCCCTATAACATCATAATTAAACGCCAAAAGCTATTCTCTACAGGAATTCAAAGTGGCATTTGGCGACCCCGAACATTCCCCGTATTTTGCAATCAGCGCTATCGAATTAGCCATACTTCCACATAAGGCACCTACGGAGGGGTGTGTCACTCATTGAACCTCCGATTGTTAGAATACAATCCTTATGCTACGATATGACTAACACGAGTACCTTTAGCAATCCGAGAATAAGCTTCATGAACAGCTCCATGCTCACCTACCTCTGATACTAGCCGGAGTTCCACTTTTTGAATCCAGAGCACTAGCCTACCATCCCGGCGCACGCGCGGAGTTGATGCATTACACACAACATAAAGATACCGATAAATTACAAGCATAGAATCATAAATAAAATAGAAAAGAGAATTCTTATACACAAGGGGATTGAATCTACTACATCAAATCCTACTAGAGAGCTTAGCTAGTCATGGTAGCCATTACAAACTACTGAGAAATCTGTCACCTTTCCCAATCCTATACTACTCTCCCTCTGTATCAGTGTGTTTGTGACCTTTGCCAAGGGCTCTATTTATAGACTTGGAAAACCTTCAAGGGATCAGGTTGTCATGTCACTGGTGAGTGTTTAATTCAATCAGAGGCGGCCTTTTCATTAATTGACGTCATTTGAGTGAAGCTTGACCAATCAGGAGCTTCCCCTTCATTAATTGACGTCAATGCGCCCGTTTTCAACAATCAGGAGTCGCGCGCTTCATGTGCGCTTAGCGCACATGAAGCCTGGCCATTCTGCTCATGCGCTCCACGTGCGCTAAGCGCATATGGAGCGTGTGACACGCTGCAGCTTTCCTTGATTTGTGGATCTAACCTCTTGATTCCTTTCTGATCTTATCTGGTTTTCCTTTATCCCTTTATCCGAATTATTATTATATTTATCTGCCTTGGATTTGAATTGAAAAGATTCTTTGCAGGATTTTCTGATTTTCTTTCTTTTATTTAATTTCTGAATCTGCAATATCCTCCATTCTGATGCTTTTTCCACTCTTGTTCCAACTCTGCTATAATTCTGCATAAAATAGCAAATTTCTATTTAAAATAGCATCATATTCAAATTTGTATCAAATAAATACAATTATTATAAATATTAACAAAAAGGGATATTTTGGGGCATAAATTACTATTTAATCCTTGATAAGTGTAATAAAAACTATATGAAATTAACGCTAATTTTACACTTATCAAATACCCCCCAACTTAATTTCTTGCTTGTCCTCAAGCAAGACACCCTTTGCAGTCAAAATTTTCAAAGTACCCTTGATAATGATTCTCAAAACAATTACAAGAAAAACATTTTTATTATCTCTTTATTAGGCAGAAGTCACTTTCCAGATTAAAAAAAATTGAGATAAGGAGATATTACCATGTTTCAACCAAAATCAGAACACATCAGCAATTTGAATTTTCTCAAGAGTAGAAATTAAAGCAATAAACACAATACCAAGGAATTTCACTCATGCTCACAGGTACTGTTTCCCTCAATGTTTTTACTACTGCTGAACAACTAAGATTGATAGTCGTTTCTAGTTCCTAAGCCTGTTTATGGTCAATATGGATCAAAAGGTCTTTTCAAGGTTGTAATGAGCCTCGGTTATCAAGAAATTATGGTTTTTCTTGGGTAAACAATAAACATTTAGAATACAGAGCATCTTTGGATGTTGCTTTCAATTTTCTCTCCTTCCACCATTTTTTCTTGATTTATTTCTCTTCTTTGCAGACCTCTTTCCTTGTTTGAAGATGCACTCCCCCCAACTTATTTAATTTATTCACTTTTTATTTTTGATTTTTGGGGGGAGTGCTCTTCTTTTTCTTTTTGTTTTTCTATACCTGCTCCTTGGAATTTCAACCTTTTCTTCCCATTATTTTTCTACTTGCCACCTTGCTCTCTATCCCAAATGTGTGAGGGACAGGATATGTATTTCTTTTGGCTTGGGTGAACAAGAATAAATAATTTAGGCTCAAAATGGGTATTCAAAAATTGGAAAAATTATATCAAGGTTGGCTTTTTGGCTCTGGGCAGATATATTAAAAACAAATTTTTGCCTTTGTCATTTCCATATTTTTCCAAAAATAGCAAAAGAACTAAAAACTCAACCAATAAAAATTGACAGACGGCGGTGAAAAAACTCTCAATTTACTGTTTGGGCTCTCAACTCACCGGTTACTTGGCTAAATTCCTTGAAAAACTATTTATTGGTTTTAATTAACTACCCAGATTGATTCTCATTTGAAGTATCCTAATACTAATTGATTATGGGATTAATCACATGACCTTTTTCTTTCCTAATCTGGTTAGTTAAACTGCTTAATTTCAAAAAAAATTCAAAAATTTTCCTTGTATTTTCTAAAACCTAAAAAAAATGCGGGAATATACTGCTGCATAAGATATGTCAAAGTGAATATATACAGTACATGCCAAAGATAAAATAAAGAAAAGAAAAAGAAAATAAAGAAAAAAGAAAAGAAAAGCACCGAAAATAACAAAAATCACTGGTCCTGGTCCTGGTGGTCCTGCTCCATATGATCATCAGCAGCTGCTGCTCCACCACCCTCTGGCGGAATAGGCTTGTCCCCAGGCCACTGAATATACTCCCTGAACTGCTCAGGTAACATGCCTGGGTATGGGTCAAGTCTAATGGAGTACAAATACTCCTGCAGATGAACCTGGCCCCTATGGATGGAAGTCAGCTGGGCAAAGATATGTTGATGATGTTGATGGAGTAATGGGTCTGCTGCTGGTGGTGGTGCTGGTGGTGGCTCCTGGTGCTGCTCCTCCTCAACCTCCTCATAAGGTGTGCAGTAGGTCTAAATATATGCTCTAGTCATAGGGCGGTTGATGCGAATCGTGGGGTTCACATCCACACCCCTAGATCTGCAGAGGGCAGTGATGAGCGCCGGGAAACCTAAACTGATCCTGGTAGCGGGAGTGCGGTCTGTGATGGTGGAAATGAAGCCAACTATCTTCTGGGTTATGACCCTGGAGATATCCACATCGCCGCCTGTGAGGATGGTATGGATGAGGTGTGCTACTGGCATCTGGATGTCAGAGACATGATCAGTAGGTGTGACATTAGCAAGGATCAGCACAGTCCACATCCTTGCTAATGTTGTCATGTGTTGCCTGTAGATGCGAGCGGCCTGCCCTGAAGAATTCCTCTCAAAGGAATATCTTGGTAAGCAAAGGGTCTGGGCAGTGGCCAGATCTAGAGGTTCATATCCAGCGATCCCCACCTCTCTCATCCTAAGCTGGTACTGGCACTCCATCTGGTCTCTATCCATGGGTGTTGGATACTGGAGTAGTGCATTGATTGCGTCACAATCAAATCTGATCTCAATGCCCCTAACAAATAATGTTTTGTTTGGTCCATGGGCATTGGCGTAGAACTCCCTCACCACAGTAGGATCAAAATGGTTGTCTAGGCTGCTGACGCGCACCCAGTTCTTCCTCTGAATCTCTGATCTGAACTCCTCGTACTCCCCTGGATGGAGTCTGACAGGTCTCTCCTTGATGAAGTTACAGTCTTGTATGTCACTGTAAGCTTCTACAGCCTTGGGGTCCCGGAACCTGCGAGGGTCAAACTCAGTGTCCTCCTGTGGTGGTTGGCGAGGTCTCTTGCCCTTTTGGGCACCACTCCTAGAAGTACCTCCTCTGTTGACTATCTTTGTTCGTGCCATCTGCAATATTTGATACCAAAAATTATTTATGCAACAAAAATAGATTATTCAAAATTAATTGATTAAATGGCCAATTTAAATCAATAATTAAAATAATCTTCAAATTAATTATTTGCATAATTTTTTTATTTTAAAATTACCTTTTTATTAATTAATTAATTTATTAAGAACATGCAAAAATGATCAGTTCAAGCAAGCCCTAATTAATTATTTAATAATAAAGAGTTGGTAACAAATATTAATGCTCAAAAACCATGTTACTAAGAAACATGCATGAAAGCACGATTATTTTTATTTGGGTCAAGCAAAAATATTATTTATTTTATTTAAGCAGGCATGCACCAAAATTAAATAATTTGCAATAATTCATTGAGCATTTTAAAAGAAACCACCTAACATCCTAAATATACTCCTAGCAGCATGTATACTTAAGGCTTTCCTAACAAATATTTCTATCCTAAAGTGTCCTAAAAGCCTTAGTCTCTACCCTAATATTTCTAAAAAAATAAGGACTCAAATCAAAATTCTGATCGGTGCAAAACTTTTAAAAATACTAAAAACATACCTGGTGTAGCTTCAGAAATGGTAAAAGCAAGGGTATGTGAGCAGAAACAGCAAAATGGTAGTTAGAATCTCAGAGAATCAGGGAAGGATTTTGAAATTTGAAAAATTTCGCAATCCCTCCGTTAAAATAGGCTCAGTGTGTTGTGCGCTGCACTATGTGCTTGGCGTATATGCAGCGCGTGTCTTCAGTGGGAACTGAAGCGTTGCGCATACGCTGCACTATGCGCTTGGCGCATCTGCAGCGCGCGTGCGCTTTAGTATACGCTTAGCGTATGTAAAGCGCACCTGCCAGTTTTCTTTTCTTCTTTTTTGCTGATTTCATTCATTTTACCTTTTACTTTACCCTTTCCTAATATACACAGGCAAAGACTCAACAAAAATAAAAAAAAATAATGAAAGAAAATAACTAAATAGATTAAAAATAAAAATTGCTGGGTTGCCTCCCAGGAAGCGCTTGTTTAACGTCTCTTAGCTTGACGCCTGGTTCTTTTTGTGTTGTCATGGTGGCCTCAATTGGAGGATGATGGTTGATTCTGTGCCACTCCTTCCTGTGAAATCCCATCCTCCAATCCATTTGCTCCATGTTTCTGATTCTCTACCTTCCTCTTCAGTAGCTAATATTGTTCTTTTCCTTTTCTTGAACCCCCAAATTTTGTCTGGCTGCTTCACCCTCATTCTTGGTTTCCTCAGAAATTTGGAAACCTTCTTTTTCTTTTTTGTTTCTTGATCTTCGATCAATATTCCTTTCTTTTTGTCCTTCTGCAGCCTTGCTTGGAATTGGTAGATCCTATCAGGAGGATCTTTTTCAATCTGTTGTGGAGGTTGAAGGATCTTGGGGCTTCCCTTATCAATATGAAAGGTGATCCTTTCATCCTTTGAATTCACTTGGTACTCCCCTTTATCTATATCAACAATCAGCTTGGCAGACTTCATAAAAGGTCTTCCCAATATGAGGGGGACATCAGTGTCCACTTCTTCTGTCTTTGCTATGATGAAGTCTACTGAGTACACAAACTTCTCTACTCGAACAGGCAAATCTTCTATAATCCCATAAGGGCTTTGAGTCGACTTGTTTGCGAACTGTAGTTCTACATCAACAGGCTTGACCTTCACATCACTCAACTTGTTAACATACGTAAGCAGCATCAAATTGATGCTCGCTCCCAGATCTTGTAAAGCATGAGTGGTAGGTAAATTTTTAATATTTACTGGGATAGTGAACTTACCTGGATCAAACGCTTTTTCTATGATAACTACCTCATTGGGTGCTTTTTCTTTTTCCTCAACTTCTGTTACTGTCTCTTGACTTTCCTCTTTCTCACATGGTTCATGGACTTTTTCTTCTTGGGATGATTGTTCCTCTAGGATAATTTCCTCATCTTCCTCACCTTCTTCTGATTGATTGCCATCAATATCAATCAAATGTCATTGTTCCTTGGGGTTGGTAAGAGTATGCGCTGAAAAGTGGCTCTTCTTGAGTTCTCCCATGTCTTGTGCTAATTGGCCTACTTGATGTTCCAACGCCTTGATTGATGCATCATTATTCTTCTTGTACCCTTCAAAGTTTGATATGAGTGCATCCATCTTCTCCTCCAACCTTGAGATCTTGTCATTTACTGAAGGTTGTTGCTGCTGGTAAGGAGCCTGTCTATTCCCACCATTCTGACCCCATCCGGAATTGGCTTGGTTGTTCCTCCACGCTTGAGAATAGTAGTTATTATTGTTGTTGGAGAAACTTCCTTGCCCTCTTTGATTTCCCATGAAATTGACTTGTTCTGTCCGTGTCTCTTGAATAGAACACTGACCATTTGCGTGGTCTCCCCCACAGAAGTCACAATTCATTGGTTGGGTCTGAACTGGTTGAGAATGGATGGCCTTTGATTGCTGAGGGAGTGCTTCCAAAGATTTTGCGAGTGCCTCTAGTTGCCTTTTGAGTAGTTTCTGTTCAGCTAGAATGGCATCATTAGAATTGAGCTCTAGTACTCCCTTTGCTTGCATCTGTACTGGTTGCCTTCTATGTTGAGCAGTTGGTCATTATGAGCCATGTTTTCAATGATCATCACAGCCCTTTCTGGTTCCACAGACAAGATAGTCCCTCCTGCTGATGCGTCAATGAAGGATTTAGAATCTGGTTTGAGTCCTTTGCAAAACATATTCAGCTGAGCAATATCTTCGTAACCATGATTCGGGCATTTCCTCAGCAGGTTCTTGTATCTCTCCCAGGCTTCATAGAGTGACTCATCTAATCCTTGCATGAAAGAGGATATTTCTGCTTTTGCTTGGATGTGCTTTCCTGCTGGAAAGAATCTATCCAAGAACTTTTCTTCCACAATATCCCAATTATGTAGGCTTTGATTTGGATGAGACTTCAACCATTCTTTTGCCTTACCTATCAAAGAAAAAGGAAAAAGACGTAAGTATACGGATTCTAAGTCTCCTTCTTCAATTCCCATAGTGCCTATCAATTTATAAAAATTAGAAAGATGGTTATGTGGATCTTCATGATCCAATCCTGCGAATTGATTTGCATTTATGAGGTTGAGATGAGCAGCTTTCAGCTCCAAGGTCCTTGCAGTTGTAGGTAACACAATGCTATAATGGTAGCGAGGGCCTTGATTTCTGACATCGTCTTCCAAAGTCCTTCTTTGTTGTACTCCTGCCATATCTTGTGGCTCGTCTGTTACTATCCTCCTTCTTCTTCTTTGGCTTTTTTTCCTCCTGGTTGTCCTCTCGATTTCTGGATCAAAGATTAGTTGCTTTGGAGACACCTGGCTTCTTAAAAGCATAAACAAAGAATCTGAAGATTGGGTAAAATAACAAACAAATAATAAATATATTTTTTTTGGAAAAAGTTTTGGAACAATTGAAAATTCAATCGTCTAAAACTTTACAAATTGATACACCGCTCCCCGGCAACGGCGCCAAAAACTTGATGGGTTTCCTGGCAAGTTTACCAGTAGTCCAGTAGTTTTAAAGTAAGTAGAGTATCGTATCCACAGGGAGCGGTTTTAACTTGTAAAGTTAAAGTAATTGTATTTTCAATAAAACGTTTTCGTAAAGAGAGTTGGTGAATTTTGAATTAAAATAAACAAAGATAACACGAGAGAATGAGTATTTAAGACTAGGATTTGATTTCGTTTCATCTCCCCCCTTGTGTATTCAAACTCCTTTTCCCTTATTTATGATCGTACTTGTAATTACCTTAGCATTGTTTAATTACGATAATTATAAGGCATGCCTGGTAATTATCGTACCCGCAAATTCCCCTATAACATCATAATTAAATGCCAAAAGCTATTCTCTACAGGAATTCAAAGTGGCATTTGGCGACCCCGAACATTCCCCGTATTTTGCAATCAGCGCTATCGAATTAGCCATACTTTCACATAAGGCACCTACGGAGAGGTGTGTCACTCACTGAACCTCCGATCGTTAGAATAC
Source organism: Sesbania bispinosa (assembly GCA_026901365.1). NCBI lineage: Eukaryota > Viridiplantae > Streptophyta > Magnoliopsida > Fabales > Fabaceae > Sesbania > Sesbania bispinosa. The sequence goes on along the minus strand of QLOH01000411.1, from coordinate 605,729 downwards.
AATCCTTATGCAACGATATGACTAACCCGAGTACCTTTAGCAATCCGAGAATAAGCTTCATGAACAGCTCCATGCTCACCTACCTCTGATACTAGCCGGAGTTCCACTTTTTGTATCCAGAGCACTAGCCTACCATCCCGGCGCACACGCGGAGTTGATGCATTACACACAACATAAAGATACCGATAAATTACAAGCATAGAATCATAAATAAAATAGAAAAGAGAATTCTTATACACAAGGGGATTGAATCTACTACATCAAATCCTACTAGAGAGCTTAGCTACTCATGGTAGCCATTACAAACTACTGAGAAATCTGTCACCTTTCCCAATCCTATACTACTTTCCCTCTGTATCAGTGTGTTTGTGACCTTTGCCAAGGGCTCTATTTATAGACTTGGAAAACCTTCAAGGGATCAGGTTGTGATGTCACTGGTGAGTGTTTAATCCAATCAGAGGCGGCCTTTTCATTAATTGACGTCATTTGAGTGAAGCTTGACCAATCAGGAGCTTCCCCTTCATTAATTGACGCCACTACGTGCGTTTTCAACAATCAGGAGTCGCGCGCTTCATGTGCGCTAAGCGCATGTGGAGCGTGTGACACGCTGCAGCTTTCCTTGATTTGTGGATCTAACCTCTTGATTCATTTCTGATCTTATCTGGTTTTCCTTTATCCCTTTATCCGAATTATTATTGTATTTATCTGCCTTGGATTTGAATTGAAAAGATTCTTTGCAGGATTTTCTGATTTTCTTTCTTTTATTTAATTTCTGAATCTGCAATATCCTCCATTCTAATGCTTTTTCCACTCTTGTTCCAAATTTGCTATAATTCTGCATAAAATAGCAAATTTCTATTTAAAATAGCATCATATTCAAATTTGTATCAAATAAATACAATTATTATAAATATTAACAAAAAGGGATATTTTGGGGCATAAATTACTATTTAATCCTTGATAAGTGTAATAAAAACTATATGAAATTAACGCTAATTTTACACTTATCACACACCTGCTGCAGCTACTTCTGCAGAAAGTACAGACTCAAAAATACCTTGCAGATTTCCTTCTGCCGGAGTTACACCTCTTTTTAGCTCACTATACCAGTGCAGCAGCTCACATCAACAATTATGCACTCTCTCAAGAGACACTAACACTCTCAAAGCACTCTTGAGAGTTTACAGAAGATGTATTTGCTGAGAATATAAAAAAACAGGATCAAAACTACTACAAATTAAGCACAACAACAAAAGGTTGAGCCATCTCTCTCTTACTAATCTTTTTAGAGCAGAATCTGAGAAAATGTGAAGAGAGAGAAAGTTTCCAGAAGAAGGATTTTGTAAATATAAGCTCGGATGCTTCTTCTGGAGAGAGGTGTGTCTTCAAATGTGGGAGAACACCTCCCTTTATAGGAATAATGGGCAACTAGCCGTTGGAGAGGTTCCTTGCACCTCCAGCTAACTCCTCATGACAAGTCTCCATCGTGCAACAGCTGTCACGGGCAAGTACAACTGTCTTCTTTGACTGGTCGCATCTTCTGGAGCCATCTTCTGCAAAATGTGAAGTTTGTGGATTCTACAGCAGTTCCTTCTGTATGCATACTAAGGGCATTAAATGGATTGATATAAATCATTTCAAGTGTATTTGACTCAGCTGCAGCCTTTGAAATGAATTTAGCCAGATATGATAGGTTCTGTATCTTCTGCACGAATTCTGCCACATGTTCCTTCTGCAGAATGCAATTCAAGTGCTTTCTGAGGCTCTTTCTTCTGTAAGCATGCATACTGATAACATTCAGTGGATGGATATAAATTAATTTAAGCTCTTTTGTCTCAGTTACAGCCTCAGAAAAGAAATAAATAGGTTTTGATGGATTCTGTATCTTCTGCAGAAAGTCTGTCATCAGGTTTCTTCTGCAGAACTGTTTGTTTTCTTCTGCAGATGATTTTCATGACTTTTATAGATTTGTGAGAGTCTCCTGATCTTTATTTTGTTTATTTTACTCCTTGGAAACCTCCGGAAGTCATGAACCTTATAAAAATACTTCTTCTTCCCTTCTTTAAAATGAATCTTCCTTTTAAAGCTATTCTGTTCTTCTTCAAGCTTAGGAGTTTGGTTCCTTCTGTAGAAGTGCAGATTGTATCTTCTGCAAAACTTGTATTTCTTGAATCTTATTGCAGAAGACTTTTCTCTTTATTTTCTCAACAACTTTCTTTCTTTCATTTATCATTTCAATGATTTAGAGATGTTGGAAGCATCTTCTGCAGCTTGTTGTAACTGCTTTCTTCTGCAGATTTGCTGTAACTGCTTCTTCTACAGCATGCAGAAATTCTGTTTCTTCTTTTGAAGCTTCAAATATTCTTGTAAAAGCTTCCAATCTTTTATCCTTGCTTTATTTGCATCAGCAACACTTGGAATGAATCTGCTTGAATTGCTTAAGTGATCTTTCACATTCAGAAGGGGTTCGGTTTCATGAAAAGCTCCTTCTCATGCTTCTAGTGGTCTTGAATGATCCTTTCAAAGGTTCAAATTTGCTTCTGAAGCTTGATACAACTCAGTTTCATACTCATGGGATCTTAGATGAACTGTCTTGACCTTCTTGAAACTAAGAAGCTACTTCTTGAACTCGTTTAATCTCTTTTGACATGAAAGCTCTATGTAACATGCTTCTGGACACATGTTATGATGTTAAATGTTGTCTTTGATCTTTTCACCTTCCTTCTGTAACTTTTCATGTATTCTTTCAAGCATTCTCAAGTGCAAACATTAGTACCAAAGTATTTTGAACACTTAGAATATTGTTGTGAAAGTTTGTTGTCATTAAAACCTTTGCTCATGAGGGTCTTGGACCTTACAGTTTTTTCCAATGTTTAATTATTTGAAACTGTTATTGTATTTATGTAGCATGTTATGATGGAATTTCTATTTTCAATTACTATCAATTTGTTGGCTACAATTTAGTGGTTTCCACTATTCCCAATATGAACAACTTTTTTCACATTTTATTGTACATATTATTATGATTCTACAAAATTACAACTACAATATTATGCAATTTATTTTTTATATAATCCCAAAAAAACCAAATCTTTCCCATGTGTCGCATATATCACCATACTAGTATACAATATGCTTTATACACAAACTAGTGTAGTTAACCGTGCGATACACGAGTCCTACCAAAATTATTTATGAACTTCATGTAATGATAATAGAGATTTATTGAGGTTATAACTATATTAAAATCCAATGTATGGCATGAAGTATATTATTATAGCGTATTAGCATAATAGAGGGATATGGTGCGGGATGATCATGAATTGTCGTTAGTATATAAGTTATGTCATATAAATTATACCTCATCAATAATGTTTGCCTAATACATGAAACAACTTTGATAGTTGAGTTACAAGTTTTTAATATTTAATATTACATTTTCTAATAAAATATTTTTACTTTTACTTTATTATCCTGTGTAATGTTGCAAACGTTAAAAGAACCGATAATATATTAGGTGAAAACACAATAAATTTAATGTAAATCAACAAATTTATTGTAATTTTTAATAAATAATGATTATAGTTACCAAATTTCTAATTATATTTATTGTATTTCTTAATAAATAATTATTATAGTTACCAAATTTATAATTATATTACCTCAAATCCTACTTCCTATTTATATGTGTCATTACATGAAAATTGGAGGTGTTCATATCCAATCCAATCCAAACCACATAAATTAAACCGAAAAATAAAAAACGAATCAAACTAAAATAAAAAAAATTAAAATCGCAAAAACTGGAATTTTTTTATTTGATTGGATTGGTTTTCGGACCCTATGTTGAAAATCGATGCAACCCAATCCAATCTGAACTTATATATACATAAATTACTACTTACAAAATAATTATATATTTATACTTGTATACATATATATTTATAAAATTACTTATATTAATATATTTTTTTATGATTTTATTATCTTATATCATGTTAATATTTCTATAAATATATCAATTTAAAATTAGTTTTAAATTAGTTTTCATGTCTAATGTCCTTATTTTTATATAATTTTATATTTATTTTAATAAATATAATTCCAATAAAAAAGATTTACTATTTTTTCATAATTTTATCATTTTTATCTAATATTTTATTGTCTCTTTAAAAAACCGAAAATCGATCCAATCCAACTCAATATAAATTAGATTGGATTTGAAAAAATATCAAAACTGATTAGATGATGAAATGATAAAACCACAATGATTGGGTTGAATATTTTTTCCTGCAAAACCGATCCAAACCACGAACACCCCTAATGAAGATACACAGATTAAGAAATACAATAAGTGTGTTAAACTTCATTAAATCTAACACATTTACCGCATCTGCCTAATTTGAAGAATATTTTTATTTCTATTTATCTTTTCCATTTAAAAGATCGAGAGAGTATTAATTACTTTTTTTACTTTCAGCCTTAATAAGAGAGATAATAAGTGAAAAAATTAATGCATAAAATATGGAGACAGATGATATATTAGGAAATAAAATAAAATAAAATAAATTTAATTCAACACATTTAGTGTATCTCTTATTCAACACAATAAATTTAATGTAAATAATATATTAGAAAAATACACAATAAATTTGATGTAAATCAACATATTTTATTATATTACCATATCCAAACTTGAGTATCAATCTCAACAAATATATTTGTACTCATGTGTATCGATATCTACAAATTAAACAATTTTAATGTAAATAATATATTAGGAAAATAACAATAATTTTGATGGAAATCAACACATTTTATTACATTACCACATCAAAACTTTAATATCAATCTTAACAAATATATTTGTACTTATGTGTATTAATGTTTACAGATTAAACAATTTTACTTTGGATAAAAGAGATGACACGACTTTTGATAACAAAAAGTTGTAATATAATAAAATACCTAATAAAAAATTATAAAAATTGAATGAATAGTGAAAAAATATTAAAAAATCTATAGGATTGTATAATTATAGATATATAGATTTAAATAATATTTTACAATAAATTTAATGTAAATAATATATTAAGAAAATACACAATAAATTTATTTTATATCAACACATTTTATTATATTAACATGTTTCACACATGTCACCATACTAGTATACAGTATGCTTTATACACAAATGCGAAGGGGGTGCACGTGACATAATTATTCGTACTATAATTCAAGGTATTCAGGTAATTAAGGAGTAAATTTTTTAAACTTCAACATGCAATGCTTACATAAATATGTATATAAAAATAATAATATAAAAAGCAATTCAAAACATTGTCTTTCTTAGTATAGCTAAATAAACAAACACATTACCCTAATTGGTAACACCAATAATGTATGGCACTTATATTTACATTACTTTTAGGTATAAATTTATTTTATTTTAATTAAAAAAATAGCATTTAGTCTAATCGAATTATTGCATTGAGAATTTACTACATAGTAAAAAACAAATCACCAGCATAAAGTACACCGAAAAAAAAATCACCAGCATAAAGAATTATTAGAAAGAAAAGTAAATATAAAAAATTGCAGAAGAATTTTTTATTCCCCATTAAAATAAGCTTGGCAAAGGATGAACACCTATTGGTTCACGTGTCAATCTAACGAGTTTGACATCCAGCTGGCAGGTCCCATTCGGATACTTTAACAAGAAAACCCAA